>CM062813.1:241089275-241456775 GCA_031772625.1 Pinus tabuliformis
GAGGGACAGAGTCCCAACAGCCATGATGATGTTGTCAACCAGCAGAGTGATATGAAAACAACCTACCGTAGCCGAAATACCATGCTTTGACATGGCATCTGCAGTGTAATTATATTCTCGATGGATGTGCTGGAAGGAAATATGATGGAAAGGCCCCTTAAGGTATTTGATATTGCGAAACCAGCCTTGTAGATGAGGATGAGAGATACAAGAGATACCCAGCATGCGTTTGATTAGATGATTAGAGCTTGTGAGTCCCCAAAGATCTGGATGCTTTGTATATCCAGGAATTTGACAAACCACAATAAACCCTATAGTGCAATGGACTCAGCCTTCATATTTGTGCCTTTTCCCCATACCAGAATATCTTATCTTATACTGTTGTTCTGGATTAATGCGAAGCCAGCTCCACATCCACATGTTCCATCCCATGCCGCTCCATCAACATAACCAGCTGGACATGATATATGCGGAGCAGATTTTCTGGGAGCAATTTCTTTATCCATTGTGTTTGTCGCTTCATCCAGAAAACAATATTGTTGAGAATATGTTCTATATTAAGAGTCTTACCATCAAATATGATGGAGTTTCTAGCCTTCCAGATTTCCCAAAAAACCACAAGGGGTATGGCCAATTGTTCTTTTGGATCTCCCGCTCCACCACATCAAACAAGAATCAATTGAGTCATGTACCATATGAGTGAAAGAAAATAAGATAGAGATCCTGCGCCATACCTCTACAGCGATCGGACAGTCCAACAGTAGGTGAAAATTGTTTTCCTCAGCCATCTTGCACAATACACATTGACCAGGTCCATGTATACCCCTTTTCATCAAGTTTTCCTAAGTCAGCGTTTTGTTTCTCCATGCGAGCCATGCATATAAAATAGTCTCGCACGGGACCTGTGTTTTCCAAAATCTACTGAACCAGCATGTGTGCTGAAGGTTGAACGTGACGCCACATATGAACAAGTATGTATCAGCGACAGATATAGATCCCCGGTGAAATAGACGGTCCCACGCTTCCCTCGTCATTTTTGCATATGCCAGATCTGCACAGCGCTTCAATAAATCTGTCCCATTTCCCGATAGCTTCACCTGTCAAACCAATATCCTCCGCTCTCTTCCATACAGGTATGATTCTGTTCCATGTATTGATGGCTTGTGCAAGATAAATAATACCCCTGGAATTTTACCTAGCTATCAAATCTTCTGAGCAGATAGGATCCATCTCCGTGCCCAGGATACGATCTCTGCCAATCATAATATGCTTCCCCGAGCCAAAGGACCAGCAGGGTCGCTTTAGGAGCCAAGTCTTAATTTTGTTAAAGCTTATCCAAATGGTGGATCTGGTTGGTTTGCCAATCAAGCCATCTCTCATCCGGATTTCTGCCTTAATGCCCCCTAAGTATTTTGTTCGAATGATGTCTCCCCACAGACATTTGCCAAATAAACCACGCCATAGGGATTTTGTTAAAAGAGCCCATACAAAGACTTTCAGATTCAGGATCCCCCAACCTCCAAATTGCTTTGGAATGGTGAGTTTTTGCAATTTGATTAGATGGAATTTGAAACATTTTCCTGAGCCTGCCCATATGAATTTGGCCATAATACTGTCAATTTTTTGAATGATCGTGGCTGGGAGGCAGAATAGGTGTGCCCAGTAAACTGCGAGTTGCTGCAAAACATATCGCGTAAGCATGACTCTGCCCCCGAGAGTCAAACATCAGTGCTCCCATCCAGATATTTTCCTATGAAATTTGTCAGCGATCCATAGCCAGTCATTTACCTTACAATTATTTGGTTTAACGTTGAAGCCCAAATGTTTTAGTCCTGAAACAATCAGTTGTGTAGCCGCGCCAAACAGATTAGCGATGTGTTCAATCTCCTCCTGTTGACCCTCCGCATATAGTAACATAGATTTTCCTTTATTAATTATAAATCCAGATGCGTTACCAAACCTGCAAAAGATGTTGTGAAGTGTAGCCCACTACAACCTGGAAAGCATTCCAAAAATCAAAATATCATCTACAAAGAAGCTATGTGTAACCCTTATGTCACGACCCAAAGTGAGTCCATGGAATCGTTGCTCCATGCAGGCTGCTTTAATTTTATGACTGAGTCCACCCATGACGAGAATAAAAAGCAATGGCGATAATGAGCATCCCTGCCAAAGTCCTCTTCCCGCACCAAAGAATTTTGTGGGGTATCCATTAATTATAAAAGTGTATTGTACTGATGATATGCACGACATAATCGATTCAATGTTTTGCATATCCAAACTGATCCTATGAAGAATGATGCGGAGAAATGCACAATCAACAGTCATAAGCTTTTTGTAAATCCACCTTCATGACAATTGCTTCCATTTTCTTCGTGTGGATGGAATGTAGGCATTCCTGTGCTGTGGCTACAGTATTATGAATCAACCTGTCTTGTAAGAACCCATATTGTTCCCGAGAAATATATGAGGACAGGGTTGACTTTATTCGAATTGCAATGGTCTTGGAAATAAGCTTGTATATTAGATTACATAACGATATGGATGTGTAATCCTTGAAGGACTCCAACTCCTTTTGCTTCGGAATGAGAGCAATGAACGTGGAGTTGATGGATCCTGCAATATGTCCCCTAATTCTGAACTCTTCCACCATTTGGACTAAATCCAGCCCAAATAAGTCAAAAAAATGAATGAAGAATTCAATCGTCCAGCCATCTGGTCCGGAGCATTTATCCTTTGCGAAGGATTTTAGTACCTTAAGTATTTCCTCCAAATCAACAAACTTGTATAATTCCCAATTTTTAGCCTGGTCGAACATGGTGGGATAGGAGTGTGAAACCCAAATCTGGTCTTCATGTTGTGTATCCCCCCACTCCTTATAGGACTCAAAGAAGGAAATTGCTTCCTTCTAGATATCTCGAGTGGAATGTACCATCTTGCCATTTGAATCTTTAATGCTCTAGATAGTATTGATGTTCCTCTTGTAAATTGCATATATGTGGAAAAGTTTAGCGTTCATGTCCCCCTCTTTAAGCCACAGTGCTCTACTTTTCAATCGCCGAGTGACCTCCTAAATATGTAGGATCTTCTTCTTTTTTCCCTCCAACTCCTTTAAACTATTGATGAGGTCTAGGGAAGGGTTTCCAACATCCAGGATCTTGCCTATTCTTTCCAATTCCCTTTTGATGCCAACTAATTCCTTTATCATGGTTCTTTTCTTATTACGCTCCCACTTTTTGACCTCCGATTTTAATGCTTGTCGTTTCCCATGGATGGCTTGCAATGGGTTGAGAATCTGTTGCCCTGTGTTGTGTCCAGAAAGCTTTAATCAGAGCGTTAAAATCGGCATCCTTGAGCCATATTCGGTTAAATTTGAATGGCATGCCCAAGCACGTCTTCTCCCTCCGCCACTATAATATAATGGGCAAATGATCAAAGATGTGAGTTTTCAAGACATCGGACTGAAGGAATCCCAATCACTCAACAAGGTTTTCGTGGACCAAAAACTGATCAAGTCTCTTGCCAATATGTTGGGAGCCTGCCCTAACATTGTGCCAAGTGGGCATTGTAGGATGGGGACGAATATCCAACAGATTATTGTCACTGAAGATCGATTGGAGTCTATCCGCAAGCGTATCCTTTCTACAATCTGAGCCCCAACATTCCTCCAAAGAAACAGTGGCATTAAAATCCCCAGCCACAATGAGAGAGCCAATCTTGAGTATGTCTAATGCATCCAAACGGTCCCAAAATGTAGTTTGATCCCGGTCTGGGGCATATAATATAAGTACATGTAGACGACCAGCCAGTCCCCTGAGAAGACATGTGAGAAAGATACATGCAAAACATCTATATGCCTAGAAAGTAGCCCATCTTGGATTCCAAAGTGTCGCCAAGCCACCTGAAAGGCCCAATGAGTCAACAGCCACCATATGCCAGTTAGGGAGCATTTTCTGGAAATATTCAAGCACCCTGTGAGCATTCATCATAATTTCTTGTAAAAGGATGATGAGGGAACGAGCGAATGAGAAAAGATCTCTGAGGGAGAGGAACTTTTGTGAGTCCGTCAGATATTAAGGGATTAGCATAGAGGCATGTTGCATGTTGGTCGAGCATGGATGCTCTAAGGGCCCATTGGTTCAATAGAAGTGCTAATAGGAATATCAATGAGGGAAGATGAATCAGTGAAGGGGATGGGTCCGATTTTAGGGCAACCCTGAAAATGGCAACTACCCCTCCCCCCACGGCGACAAATAGTGATATTGAGAGCCGAATTGGGGCTAATAAAAGGTGAAACCTTAGATTGTCCCCGATGTATGCAAAGGGTGTGAAGATCGAGGGTTGGGTTCAACAAGCAAAAAATCAATGTCGTTGTCCACCGAATTTCGAGGAGATGATTCAGGCGAAGGAGGAGTGCAGGGAGAACACTGAGGGGGCAAAATGAGAGAATGAGGGCATTTATGCAATATCCGCAAAAGGGATTGATGATTAGCAAAGTTCAAATTCTCAAGGGGCATCAATGAAGTAGGAGGCCAGGGTGAAATAGTTCAGAGAACAGAGGGAGGAGATGTGGGGTGGGTTAAGTGGGGAGGTTTAGGAGGCCAAGTTGTGGTCATTGTCTGCAAAATACTAGAGTTTGTCGAACCAATAGGGGAGGATCAAGGGGAGTAAAGTACAACGATGGGGGAAGTTGACAACAGGTACCCATTTACATTCAAACCAAGAGAAGTGGGATAAATACAAGGTGAGGTACCTTTAAGAGGCGATCGATATCTTTGATGATTCAAACCAGCTCCACTGTTTTCTCGGGCACGTCGATTATCAGCCTCTCATCCTGCATCATCTCGACACTACACAAGCTTGCCAACTGTCGTTTTATTTATGAGTTGTCGAGGGCATTGTGCCATGAGATGCCCTGTGTGGTGACAAATAAGACAACGAAATGGGATACTCCAGTATTCCAATCTCCAGTGGGTGCGGATTTGCTCCCAAACCATATCAATGTGCACAAGAAGGCCCCCAGAGAAACCTAATTCGACCAGGATCCAAGCGACCCTTTTGTCCCTAGCCCCCAAACACTTTGGATCCAAATAAATGGACCTTCCAATCGAATTTCCAATGTCTATCAAAACTCTTATGGTCCAAAATTCAATGGGAAATCCCAGCAACTTCACCCATATCAATTTGTTTTGAGTGTCTCTGAGAGGATTAAAATCGATATACCATGGGTGAAGAGATAGGAAACTATGTCCCCTAACCCACGGCAATTTGAGGATTTTATCTAGGTCCTCCTGATGTGTGGAAGTTGTACCAAGCATTCATAAGCCGACTGACAATAAGTGTGTATCCAAGAAGCGATTTCCACTACGTCGATACCCATTCCCGCATCTCCACTTGATGTAAATCCAAGAAGTACCAGTGTCCCACCAGTGCATGTCTTTTGCAAACTAATCACTCGATCCAAGAGGACGTCATAACTAAAACTTAGCAACTTCATCTAAGAGAAGTCTCAATCATCCCACGTCGATGTCTAGTCTTAAGAGCCAGAGAAGAGTCATGTCGCAACACAAAGTGAGGATGATCAACATGCAAGACAAGTGTTCGACCCTCCTCAAGAGGATGAGCATGGGAGGTGGTCGTGTTAGGATGAAGTGATAAGGCATGGGTCGAGGATGACAAATGGACAACCAAATGGGAAACGTGGAGCGTTGTCTTCTGAGCCGCATGGGAAGTCAAAAAGGGGCCATGCAAGTGTGTCGATTCAACATCCAAGGTGGCGTGGATATATGCCTCGCACTCTGAGGTGTCAGATTTGAATAGGTCAAACAAGTCCATAGGCCCAGGGGATGGGGCAAGCAAGGTGAAGTGACAAATCCAACACAAAGAGGCAGAGTAGGTAAGTGAGGTACAGGTGTCAGCAATATGTAGGATATGGAAACTAAGGAAATCCAGTGCAGAGACAAGTAGTAATGGGGGTTGAACTAAAGATCACTAAATTATGCCTCGAAAGGCAACACACCATACCACAAGTCCCGCCAAAAGACAAATGGGTATAGCGTAATACCTACAGAAGGTAGATCCCTAATGTCACCATGCCACCGATCCAGATCCCAATTTGGCAAAATTAATGAAGGCAAAAAGGAAATTCTGAAATTCCAACCCACGGCCAATTGGAACACCCAACAATCCGAGGGAAATCTAAAAATTAGCGTGGCGTCTTAATGGTGCCTCGAAATGCATCCATCAACCTCACGTACAAGATACCGCAACAAATTTGAAAATGGTCAAAAATGGAAATAGGTGGATAGTTTCGACTAGGGCCACCGAAAAAAGTGCACCACCCCAGCAAACCCAGAACAAGCAGACCGAGAAAACATATCAAAATTCTATTGTGCATGAATGCAATTGTGTGAAACCATCATCCATCACAGAGACAACAACAACAACAACCCAAACATGTCCACCATCTATTGCAACATCTAAACCCAAAGTTTTTGCAACATCGAGAAATGGTGAAAGAACTAATCCACTTCCTCCAGGGAGTAGTGTAATTAGTGGTCTCAAGACAAGTCTTGGGGTCATGGACCAAGTCAAGACAAGCTACCTTAAGAATCTCAGTCCACAAAGGCATATGGTCTCTTACGAAGAAGTCGCAATTGGTCACAGATGATACAATATAGGATATAGACAACAATGAGGAAGATGATAGTGATGTGGAGGATTTCAAAAGAGAGGAGGGAAAAGATGACCGAGGATGATGCAGCCCAAATCAATCTAAGACAAGTCCAAAAAGAGAGAAGAAGAAAAGGACAAGAAGGTCCCTGACCAGCAAGGATATAGTGCCAATAACGAGGATGTATGTAAATGGTTCAAGAACAAAAGGGAACAGATAATAAAAGGACAAAGTGTGGTCTCGTTCAATCCAAAAGTCTAGAGCAAAAGAAACAACCAAATGACGATAACAAACGCACCGCATCGAGAAAGCTTCCTTTTTTAAAATACCAAAACAATATTACCTCATACGATAGCAATAAATCATGGAACTTACAATCAAAGGACATGGAGGGCACTGCAATACTGTTGCTTCATCTACAACAAGCACTATTTTGTTGTATGTGTGGCAAAGACAAGCTCTGGATGTGATCCCGCCTCAATTTGAAGGCTCTCCAATCTTGTTGCTTGCTCATTAGGCTTTAGTCTTCTCTACTTGCCCCCAACCATGGAAGTTTATAAAAGAACTCAAAGTCTCTCATGCTTCAACACTCCTCCTGAGTCGGGGTGCTCTAAAACTATATTAAAAAGCAATAAACATGAGCTTCGTTGCAGCCATATGGAAAATGCACAAACAATCAAAGTTGATCTTAAACTTTCAAAGTAGGGAAAGAAAACTTATTGGCCATTGCAATGATAATGATCAGATCAAACAAAGGAGACCAATTGGTTTGCTTCATGTTTCCTACGAGGTACTACCTTAAGTCCTAACAAGCAAAATCAAATTAAATCTACACTTGTAGACTCCCCCATTGTTTGATTTAATCAGCACACTGAGCATTAAAAACCAGCTAATATTGCACAATCAAATAAAATCGTAGGAAAGCATTGTATGGGCAAGGAAGTTACACAAAGGGTACCTTTCTAAAGACTGGCTTCAACAAAATTTACAAGAAAATTCATTGGAATTTCATCCTCGATGTGTTCTTATTGCTCGCATTCAATAGATGTTACTCGACTCGTGAAGATGCCCTTTAGCATATTATATGTTATTGTTACCGTTAAAGCTATGTTGCACAAAACTTCTAGGAACTTGACTTTTCGAGCCAAACACATTCAAGATTTTGAAATTTGACCATCATATAATCATCTATGTAACTTAATATAGACTTGGTTTTCCCTCTAAATTGTCATCTATGGGTCTTATTCCCTTTTTTCTTGTTAGATATTATGTTGTTTACTTATTTAAAATTTTCTATATATATATATATATATGACATTTTGGCAAACATTTCAGCCAACGTTTCCATTTTTTAGAAGTGACGTTTCTAAACGTACCCGTTTCCAAAACTCTGAAACGCTTTGGCGCTTCGTATAACTTAACGTTAAAAATACCTTCTTGAAGCTACTCAAGTTCAAGGCAAATCCAAATCCTTGTCTTCCCAATGGTAAGAAGTTTCTAAATGTTCATTGTGTGAGCAAATCACTTCGCCCCACAATTGAGCCAAACCTATGTTAAAAACAATATGTTGTGTGGATTTTTTCGCTAAAGCAATAGGAGCAATGGTCAGGAAAAGACCAATATATAATATACAACTTTTTAAGAAGCCAATATAAAATATATCGCTTTATTGATTGGCTGGTCAAAAGTGGTATATTATATAGCTATGTCAAACAATAAGATACTTGGTATTTGTTTGAGTTGATGTGTCTTTGAAAGATTCCATGAAATTTGGTTGTGAACAAGTTTGAAAGCAAGCATTAGAGATGGATCTTCCAAGATGTTCCACCAAGAGGTATAGTGCCCTAGTGCCCATTGAACATCATTTTTCTAATAAGTTATTTTATTATTCTCTTTTCTTTTTCTTCTATGATAATGTTCCAAGAGGTATAACCATTATATAAATATTGATTCCTGAATAAGATATGTTACTATTTTCTTTCATTTTTCCTCCTATGACAAGATATAGAAAAATACAAATGCTTCTTAGACCATTTCTTTTAGCAAAAAAGAGTAAAGAGGCTTTCCATTATTTATTTGTATTTTGCTAAGGAAAACTAGTAAGCTTGGTGAAATTGATACACAAACTCGCGGAGCAATAATGACAGCTACATGGATTGTAAAGGCTATGAGTGGGAATGCACCTGAGTAGAATGTAAAGGCTACAAGTGGGAATGCACCTTAGTAGATTATTCTTTGTCATCAACTACAAAATGGCATCCATGTAGTGAACATAAAAGGTCCTTTCAACAATGTGTAATATGTTTGGTGGAGTTGAGGCTTCCAAAACATGGGGATCAAGTGTTTTTATGAAGGATTGATATACTTTGCAATGAATGTTCAAAGAATTGCATCAAGACTTCAACCAACATACAAACACAAGAGATCTAATTGCAAAATTAATTTATACCTTCTCTCTCAAAGAATGGATAGATTGACCTTATTGCATAATAGTTAGGGTGACGTATCACACTATTACAAAGAGGAAAGAACCAAGCTTGATCACTTAAGAGGGAAGTAAACTACCACCCAATTTTTGAAAGAAACTAGGAAAATGATCTGGGATCAAAAAGATCACCAAGTTTATTAGCGTTTCTATCTTGTTTTGGTGACCTGTGGTTGTAGATTAGGGTTGATAAGAGAGACTTTAGGTTAATTTATGCAGCAAATAAGGCTAGAAAATTAACAAAAATGAGGAAATTTAACAAGGATTTAGTCTCCTTTATGCTTTTGGTGTGTTGATTATTATGTGTCAAATGAAAGAGAATTGGAAATTCAATATCCCCACTTGAGTATTATTTCCAACTCTTGTTCATTACATGCATACAAGTCTTATTATAGATATAACTATCTTTAGGGGTTGAATTATGACCTATCCAAATTGTAATCATGATTTTATATTATTTTAGGGCTTTTAGACTAAATTTAGAAAATTAACTTGGTTTCCCTCATATAAATAGAGGGAAGTCAATTTCTCTTATTCATTATCACACTTGGAGATCAACTCACACTAGCAACTCCCCTCTTCTCTCTCGTACACTATGGAGCACTAGCATAATGAATTTCTCTTGGAGGATGTTTGTTCTATAGTTCTTCCTTGGATGATTATTGGTGGTTCTTTGATGATATGTAAGTTTTCTTCCATCTTGCACTTGTTGATGAACTAGAGCTTAATGAAATTTTGACCAAGGTTTTGTTGACATTTTATGGCTCTAAAAACTCCCAACACAATATTTTCATCAAGTTTCCCTTGAGATGACCTACGTTTAGCTCCATCCCTTTCAGTGTCCAAGAAGATTGAAGGAAGTTAGGGTTAAAGAGTTGATGAGCACTAGTTTATCTTACTCAATTTCTTTGAATTGACATCCACTTTTATTCTTCCATAAATTTCTACTCCTATCATTAGCTCTTGATTGAGAAAGGTAGTAGTCTTATCTCTTGTGCCAACTCCTTTAAAAAAAAACATAAATATTTTATTATATGTTTTCTAGAGTAAATCAAGGTTAAATTACAACAAAATCATTCATTTTCAACATTATTTACCTTAGATATCATTGTCCTAGGGTCATGATTTGTATACATGTGGAAAAATAAATAAATAAAAATAACATTTTACATGCATTTTTCAACAATAAATTAGGATTGACATCTAGGGTGTATCTTGTTGTTATATGTGCTTTCCACCCAAAAAAAAAAAAAATGATGTAATTTATTCTCTTGTTTGCTTATTAATTATCCCTAGTTTCTCATTTGCTTATTATAGTTTCTAAGGCTATTTTCTTGTGGTTCTTATTAACTTTTACATGCTATAAATTTCTTATTGAAACACTAGTTTATGACAAAAAGGTGCAACTTCTTGCTTGCATGTGTTTGGGAACTTGTTTGAGCATGTACTTTTCAAACTAAGCCTTTTAGATGTTATTCATAGGGACCTTTGAACTCACTCTCTTCAAATTGTACCTCAAATCACCCAAACCCTAAATGTTGCATACTTGGACTCCTATTGTAAAACCCTTAGGGGGCATTTAGCCTAACCCTGATCAAGTTACTTGATCCCTATGGTCTACTAAAAAACTCTCTTGTGGGGATTGTATCCAACCATAGAAACAATGGGAATGATTGCTAAGGTGACAACGTATAGCTCTCATTGTTGTATTCAATCTAGGTTACTTAGTGAGACTTTGCACTAGGGCACTAGATTTTGAAGTAACAATTAAATAAAATAACAAATTGATACACATGGCAAAACCACTTGAGTTACAGTAAAGTTTGACTAAATAAACACCTCAAAGAGCATATCCTAACAAATTAAAATCATATCAAGACCCCAATTAGTGCACATATACCAAAAGGTATCTAAATTTACAAAGAGACCCAAATGAATCAACCAAAACACATATCGTAGCCAAACATGCAACTAAGGACAAATCCTAAACAGGGACCTGCAAAGGCAATACACATCAAATGGAAAACCGCAATTTTACTTCTAGACAAAGGCAAGGGACTCTAAAGGATACACTTGAACATACCAAGAGCCATCACTAAAATGGATAAGAGGACCTTGGTGTAGTGTTAAAGTGGGTTGTTAATGGCCAATGAACCATAAAATACCCCACACAAACATTTGAAAGTATGTTTATGGTTATACAAAGTACAAAAGCCATGCACTACATATGTAACTCCTTTTGCAGGTAATAAATTAACAAAATTTCCACACATAAGCAAACATGCAAGGAAAGGAATCAACAAATTAATTGCTTAGAAAACCTATCAATCATTATTGAAAACTAAAGTAAATTAGCAAACAGGTATTCATAACATTTTCAAAGAACATTTTGATCATCAACTTGTATGATATAAATTTAGACACACCAAGACCAATTCAAGAAGACTAAAAATACCCTATGTGAAGCGTTATATATAATTAAGGAACTCTACTCTAAAAATCACCCAAATTACCCACTTGCAAAATAAACAAAACATAATTCAACTTAATTAAGCTAAGGTGGCTTAAGATGCGCTAAAATATATAGAAATTCAATTCATCCTCAAGGTTACAAGTTAACTTTAGTTATAACAAACTCTTGTTGCTTCTAGAAATCAATTAGTTATTATTATGTTGAGCATTGAAGTTGGCATATACTTGGTCAACTTTGATCACCTTAATGGTTGGGACACTAAGAATGTTAACAATATGATTATATTGGTGCAGCCAACGAATCCAAAGTGAAGGAAGCATTATCAAATAGGTGTTGGTTTATCAAGCGTGCCATGTCAATGGCATATTGATGTTAAAATTATGGCACTAAAAACAAGGTGCAAATCATATTATATTGTTCAAAGTGAATGTAACAAGGAGCAAGTGCATATTTCAAAAGGAATCACAACAAATCATGAAGATTGCATATGATCACGTTGAAGGTTCATAAGAGCTTGTTACCCACCACCAATGGGTGACCCCTATAGCAAAAATTTTCTCCTAGATTTGTCTTTAGTCGACAGCCACCAAATAGCTCAATATGCAACCATGCTCTGCCACCCAAGCCAACCATTTTGTGCTCTCACCCATATGTTATGATTGTATGTTTGAAGGTGGCTCTTCCAACCCCAAAGGTATGGCTTTTAATTATGTAAATGGGTGTTTATGCTTGCTTTTCTTAGGCACATTTGGACATGTATTAGTGGGGGAATTCAGCAAAAAGAATGGGCTTGGACTACACTCTCGTTCCCTCACCTCAACTCGATGGTTAATCTCGTATCTTAGTCTCGTGGGATCACCTTTATTGGCTACTAGCTTTAGGAGCGGCACCATATGGGAAACCCTAAAATTGGTTGCGTGGTCCCTCTACCCAATACCATAAACATCACTCCCCTTCGCTCATTATAACCCCTTTCCACAATTTTCCCATTCAAGCCCACCTTTGTCCATAAGGATTTACCCCCCCCCCCCCAACGCCCCACTGCCCTTGTCCACGGTTTGGGTCAAGCCTAGAATGATGCCTCAAAGGCTGATGCAGCTAAAAAGAAAGTTAAAAGCATAATTTGGCCACTTACAACAAGAAATGTACCATAAAATGCAAAATATGGCCAAGACAAAAAAAAAAAAAACTTAACATGTGGACAAAAGTTAAACATGAGCTCTACCCCTTATCGTTATGGTCATCACCCTAATTCCTAGGGCCTTTATGTAAGCCCCTTGCATCATTAAGGAACACATGATTGTCCCAACCCTTGGTGGGCGATGGATTTCCCAACCTTAAGGGGGTAGTTCATTACTTTATCATACACATCATGCTCTCATTCCCTGGAGCCTTGAGTGGTTAAAAGAATGAAAAATCAATAAAAATCAGAAGGCATATATAGAAACAAGGAAAAACAAAGGTCGAGGTAACTCATGTACCACAATTGCTCCCTCCTACAGCTATACACCCATGTGTGGGCTTCCCTCATTATAACTACCCTTGTACCATGCTATGTGGCTTGGAGCCTTCCAATGCTACCTCAACTTTGTTCCACCATTATTTCACATGACACCTACGATATGACGGGTGTACCATGGACATGTCGCTCTCTTAGAGGTTACCACTTAATAGGGTCCTTTATTAACCTCCATCTTGAGCTTGGGGACACCTATACATTCTAAAGCCCATTCAGAAGTACATGCCACTATGAAGTGTCCACTTTTGCCCTCGGTTTGCAAGCTTATTCGCTTAATTGCACTAATGAATTGTTGTACTAGAAGGTGAGGAGACACATTGGATCTTATACATGATTGCAAGTGGGTCTTCACCTTCGATTTGGCCTCCCTATACGAGATCCAAGCCCTCTAGAGGGTCATGATGACACTTGTAGGGTGAGCATTGAGAACCACAGGCCTCCTCCACTGCAGATCATTTATTGCCATGCCATGGGATGCTTCAGCAGCATTGTATGCTTGCTTGTGCCCCAATCATACAGAGATGATGATGCCCTTAGACTACGTTGCCCAGTCAGCCACATACTTGCACCAGACACTTGGCAGTTGATCCAAGGCGAAGAAGGGGTATTGTCTCACCCAAGGAGACATGGGAAGCCTTGTACCATCATCCTAGCCCTCATTAATAGAGTATCGACATGTTTGATCCAGTTGGAGACCCATGAGACCATTCACTATGCCCCACAACCACTTGGGAGCACCACAAATGTTTTGTTTGGAAAACAAGGGGCCAACCCCTTGGTTATCATTATGAGAGCCCTCCTTTTCATCTTGGCACATGGAGGACTTATCTAGTCCTTCCAACAGATCTCTTGTACAATTATTCTATCATTTCGACCTTCATTAAGAAGGCTTGTTGAGTACTTTTGAGCTATTTGGTGGGCTTTTCACCAATTGAAATGTTATTTTTGCACATTAAAGTTGTTTTTAGGGGCTTATTAGGGTAATTAGACTTAATTGAACCCCTTGAGGCTCATATAAATAAAAGCAAGCCTCATTGTAAATTATCATCAATTGCATTTGGATCCCTCTTGTAAAAAGAATTCGAACTTGAAAGAGGACAGAATTTGGATGTCTCTTGATCAATTAAGATGTTTGGATAAATTTGTTGGATATCTTGGAGCTTCTTTTTGGCAATATTGTGGATAGGTATACTCTTCTTCATCTTGTAAAGTGTTATATAATGTTATGTTTCTATTTAAATGAATGTCTAATGCATGGAGATCGTTATTGTGATAAATAAATGTGCCCTAATTAATGTGAATTGATTGAACCATTGAAAATCACAGGAATCTTGCATGTGTTACACATTAGATGACCAGTTCCTTGTAGAACTCCTTCCTTTAATGTCATGAATTTCTTCTTTGTCATAGTCATGCATCTTTTAAGACTTCCTGTAGGGCACAAACCATCCATCACTTTCATCCATGAGTTAGTCATGTCATCATTCCTTTCATCAGAAAGTGATCCATTAATTCATTTTTGGCCTTCCTTCATGCCATGCTACCTTTTTCATGCTATGTTTCTTTAAGGATCTTTCATCATGCTTCATGGTCATCCAAGGTGGAAGACATCCACAGCTCTTCCCTTGGCAACCCTACAAAAGCCCATCCAAATATTATTTAAAACAAAAATCATTAAATCAAAGTTACCTTTGTTATGGTATTTCATCATGACATCTCCTTGTTTGCATCAACATCCTGCATACAAGTTGACACGTCTTCAAAAGATAAACATTTTCAAGGGTCTCCTTTTTCTAATTTCATCAAGGTCTTCATATCTTTCATAGAGATATCATAGTCAAATCTCTCAACCCTCGGATGTTGATTGCCTTCTCCATAGTTGCATATTTCACGATCTTTTCCTATCTTTCTTCACACATTTTCTTCCAAGAACTTTCGATCATAGTTCCTCCAATTATTGTAAACCACCTCATATTTCATATGAGGACATATTATGTTGATTTCATCTAATCAATGTGTGACCCATGTCTTCCTGCATTTTTTCAATGGAAGAAATCATTTTCTCTTAATCATGCACTCGATATATAGCATTTATCCATGTTACCTGCAACCTTATGACATGACTCTAAAATACAAGCATACATACCTCATTTTCCTTTAGGTCATCTAGACTTCCTTCGACAGCTTTCTTGATTGAAAGAACTACAATCCCTTGATTTACTTCATCTCTTTTGTCATCATACCATCATCAACAATTCCATAAGTTGGAGTTCTTGATGCCCTTGCTTCCTTATAAACAGTGAATCTTCCAATGAAGATTCATGTTATCGCTCAAAATGTATAAGCACCACGACAACAACTCAAGTCAGGGGTTGTCACCCTAATCCCCAACCTTTCTATTTAAGTTGTCTCTCAACAGCAAACTATGGGGGGTAGACCCAAATCCCGAATATGTACAATAATAAAATAAAACCCCAAAACCCAAACGTTAGAAATTTAAAAATTATTTCAAATCTATACAATTAAAATACAAATCTATTAGATCTGAGGAATATGAGCTTGACTCTGCTCCCAAATCTGTAGAATCAAGCTCTTCCCAACCAAATCTATCTAATGAGCACAATTTATAAAAATAAATAATTTTAAATGAGGCACTAGCCGAGGAACCCTACAAGAAAATTTTTGTCAAATATATCCTAAAGTTTCAAATAGAAAGGCTTTTCAAATCTTATGCCCTAAGAGTTGGTTGGTCCAACCGAAGACTTCCCCTAACATCTAAGTTTTTAAACCCAAATGATTTCTGCACACTTCAAATTAAACTGTTAGATTAATAGAGACGCAAAATAACAATGTAATTTTTCAAGAATTAGAGATACCTGCTAACCCTATTAAATTAAAATGTTATTTTATACCCAATAACATATGCAAGATACATGTGCAATAGATTATTCCACAAAAGCTATTAACCAACAAGTTATAAAAAATAATATTCAACAGAACATTAAAAACAATATTATCATAAGATGCAAAAGAGAAACACCACTATCAATGTAAAACTCAAAGGCTTTGTGTTATTATTATTCCAAAAAAAGATTACAAGAGAACTTCAAAAACAAGTACACAACTCAATGATTGGATCATTTATGAGACAAATGACTTCTAATTTATAGATAAATTCTTCAAATAGCTAATTAGCTTGATCCCCGTCAAAGTAATCTTGACTATTGATAAAGATTTAATTATCTTTTAATCTCCATCGTCAAAATATTTATTTTTTGAGAAATTTTCAAATTTCTCTTTTAATTTTTTTTCAACTCAAAATTAATTATTTTGAGCTAATTTCCTCAAAATATTGACTTTGACTTAACCGCCAAAGCCCAAAGGTCCAAAATTTCTTGAAATTTTCAATATTCTCCTAATGGAAAACCACCAAAAAATAATTTCTCTAAAACCCACGAATTTTTTATCTTTGAAAATTTATTTTTCCTAAGATTTAATTTTGACTTTAATTAATTAAATTTATGGCTTAGGATTTTTTTAATTTGTTTTTGCTAGAAATTTATTAATTGACATATGAAATTCCAACCTTCTAATATTTTAGCAGCATGGTTAAAATATTATTTACATAAGATAATTACATTTAACCCATGAAGAGGAAACCCCAGTTTACTATAGACCCTCAATTATTTTAACTAATTCTATGACTCAATATGATCTAGTAGACCAAGTGATTTGTAATAAAATAATTTAGCCAACTAATTAAAATTATTCCCAAATCACTTTACAAAAAACTCGACTAGAACACTAAAACTTACTTAAGATTTTGACAATAAAATCCACCCTAACTTTAAGATGAGGCTGGAGAGAAAAACTTTGTCAATCATTGGTGTATAGAAACAAAAATGAATCAGTGAGACAAAAAGCCTCTTAGGATGAAAATCGTCATCAAAATAATAGGCTTACTTAGGTTGTTATATACATTATGGTCTTACTAAAATCATTTACATTAGAAACTTGCAAAATGGGTTTGCAACATTGAAAAATTGTCGACTAATGATAAATCCAGGATAATCTAAACACTAGAACATGATGAAATCTCTTTTGTGAAAAAAAAGGTGTATTGCTATAGGGTAGTTGACATGGAGTGGTCAACAATTCCAAAGGATTTTAAGTATCCTCATTCAGCAAATGTTTCATTTTACCTTATGTATGACGAGTTTTGTATTGGCTGACTTTTTCTTCTTCTCATAAGCACCACTTATGCTTCTAATGAGGTTGCCAAGAGCTATATCCTTTCATAGGTGACTAACATAGACTTTTATCTTTCATGCTTCTCTATGATGATTTCACAAGCTCTTGCTTTTAATGCTCCTCTATGATGCCATGATACACCCTATCATGCTTTCTTAGTGACTCATGATAGTCATATCTTACAACATAAAACCTAAAGACAAAAACTTGAAAAAAACTAGGTGATGAAGACTACCTCAATCATAATAGAGATATTTTACTTCCTCCTTGAATTTCTTCTTTCAACTTCCTCCACTGCTTCGGTAATATGAGCTTCTTCTCTACCTCTTTTGTTATTGTCCTTCTTAAGCTTAAGACATTCTCTCTTGTAATGCCCATATTCTTGGCATCCATAGCATTGAACATTTGCCATTTTCTTCTTTCTTTTTTGAAGACCAAATTTCCCAATCTTTCCTTTTCTCTTTGCCATAGAAACATATGCTTGATTTTGCTCATTTGATCCTATATCAATTTTTCCCTTCAGCTTGGTTTCTTCAATCTTACATAGAGACCATAGATCCTAAAATGGAGTAGCTTATTTCTTCCCATAAATGCTTGAAGTAAAGTTACCACACTCCTTTGGTAGTGCATTTAGTACTACAGTGGTCATCTCCTTGTCAAACATCATTTCTCGCAAATCTTGAAGTTGATCCCTTATTTCAAATATTCTCATAAAGTATGAGGTTGTTCATTCTTCTTTTGATATCCTTAGCTTGTAGAGTTCTTGCATTAATGAGATAACTTCTCTTGTAGTGCTTACAAAAAACAACTCTACCAATTTGTCATATATTTCTTTTGAAGTTTCGAGTTTAAATACATATGGGATGAGGGGATCCTTGGATGATTCTATGAGAATCCTTTGAGCTCTTACTTCCCCCTTCATAAACTTTGCAAGTGTTTGAGCATCTTATTTCGATGGTTTGGTGATTAAACATTTGACATGTTCCATGACCTCATTTTCAATGAGATTAAGAATTGTCCTCTTCTTCCACGCAAGATAGTTTGAAGCCCCAACCAATTTGTTGCTTTCTTTGCAAAATCATATTTTTGACAAATTCATATGCAGACATAAATATACTTACTTGTGAAGATGCTTCTTCCACTTGTTGCCTCCTTGAATTTGATGATGTTATAGATAATAGAGAACTTCTCCTTGATGAAGATAGTTCTCTTCAAGAATGATCCTTGACTCCACAAAGAGGGAGATCCCCATTTTAATCAAGAATATAGGGATAATGTGTTCAAGAATAAGAATGAGAATGCCAAACCCTTTAGGCAAAAACATAGGCAAATAAATCCTAAGTTAACACCCTTGGTGCAAAAGGAGCTGTAAAAGATGCTCCAAGCTGGAATCATAGCTCACACTAAGCATTCCACATGGTGTTCAAACTTGGTTATTATGAGAAAGAAGAATGGATCAATAATACTATGTGTGGATTTTGGAAATCTTAATTTAGCTTGTAAAAAGGATAATTACCCTTTACCTAACATGGAGACTTTATTACAAAGGGTAACAAGATCTAGAATGATGTTTTTATTAGATGGATTTTCCAGTTATAACCAAGTCATGGTGAAGAAGGAAGATAGACATAAGACCACATTCACCACACCATGGGATACTTTTGAATATTTGAGGCTACCTTTTGGGCTAACAAATGTTGGAGCAACTTTTCAAAGGGCTATGGACTATGCTTTTAAAGGTCTTATTAGGAAATTCATATGGGATATCCTTATATCTTGCTAAGTCTATTTTTGGAGTGACTAAAGGGAAGTTGTTGGGTCACAACATTTCAAAGGATGGAATCAATATTGACCCTGAGAGAGTTTAGGCAATTCAAAAGATTCCTTTGCCTCACAATGTTAAGTCCCTTCAATCCTTACTAGGAAGATCAACTTCCTTAGGAGGTTCGTTCCAAATTATGTTGAAATTGCTAAACCCATTCAAGCCCTTTTAATAAAAGATCCTAAGTTTGTTTGGGGAAATGAAGAAAAGGTTTTCAAGAAATTAAAGATTCTATTGTTAAAGCACATGTTCTTGTGAGTTGTGATTATTCAAAAGAGTTTTTGATTCTCTTTCGCATTTGAAGATATTATTGCTAGAGTGTTGCTTCAAAAGAACAATGAAGGGCATGAACAACCTATTGCCTTTATGAGTAAATCCTTGCAAGGACCTAATTTGAAGTATAGTACCATGGAAAAGCAGGTTTATGCCTTAGTCAAGTCTCTTAAGCAATTTAGAGTTTATGTGGGATATTCTAGAATAATTGCATTTGTCCCCCACTTTGTTGTGAAAAATATTTTAACTCAAACTGATTGTTTAGAAACCACGGCTAGGTGGGTCTCAAAGATTCAAGAATATGATTTAGATATTAGACCTACCAAGCTGGAAAAGGGCCAAGGGTCGACGAAAATCTTAACTAAGGGGCATGAGAGGGCGTTAGGAAATGATTTGGAATCAACTTCATCAAAACTTCAAAGATTAAGCCAACTTGAATGGTATAAAGACATTATTTATTACTTACAAAATTTGGCATGTCCTAACCATTTAGTTGGTCATAAAAGAAGAGCAATAAGGCTTAGAGCAACTAAGTATTGAAATATGAAGGATGGTCAAGCCTATAAGAATCCAAAAGGGGTGATACTTGATGTGTTAATGAAGTTGAAGCAAAGAAGCTTCTCACTGAGTTTCATTCAGTGATTATGTAGAGAGCATTATGCTATTAAGACTACTACCTACAAAGTCTTGAGAGTCGATTATTTTTGGCATTTCATTTTTCCTGATGTGCACAAGTATGTTAAAGGTTGCCAAGCTTGTCAACTATTCACTAGAAAGCAAAAGTTAGCTTCTTTGCCTCTTCGGCCCATGGTAGTGGAAGCTCCCTTTCAACATTGGGGGGCTTGATTTTATAAGGAAATTTATTGAAAATTCTAGTAATGGCTACTCATGGATCTTGACCGTTACTAATTATTTTACTAAATGGGTAGAAGTCATCCCTACAAGACACGCCACAGACAAAGTAGTGATGGATTTTCTCGAAGATAAGATTATCACTCGTTTTGGTGTCCCTACCAAGATTACAACTAACAATGCCAAGGCTTTTAGCTCTGCTAAATCCTCATCATTTTGCTTTAAGTATGGTATTGTCTTATCCCATTCTTCAAACTATTATCCTCAAGGTAATGGCCTAGCTTTGTCTAACAATAAAAATTTGATCACCATCATCAAGAAGATAGTAGGGGATAACAAAAAGGGATGGGATAGAAAAATTAAATATGTTTTGTGTGCTAATAAGATTACAAAGAAGAGTTCAACAGGAAGGAGCCCCTTTGAGGTGGTTTATGGCTTGGATGTCACCCTTCTCGTGCACTTGAGGCTACCAAATTACCAACTTCTACAAAGCTTTACATCTAAAAAGGATGTTGTGCAAAATAGAATTGACCAAATTGTAGAATTGGATGAAATTGGGAGAAGACCCTTTGAAAATTGTTGTAAAATTCAATCTAAGGTTAAAATAAATTTTGACAAATCATTTAGGCATAGAAATTTTTCTAATTGTGATATGGTTTTGTTATGAGATTGCAAGAATGAAAAGCCAAGTAATCATGGTAAGTTTGACAGTTTGTGGCTTTGACCATACATTATCAGAGAAGCAGCTAGACAGAATTCCTACCATTTGAGCACCTTAGATAGAGAATCACTTGAGCTACTTGTCAATGGCCAACTGCTCAAATTGTTCTACAAAAGGGATATTTGATACCATGGGGCATCTTTTGTATCATATTTCTAACCTTATCCCTTGTCATTTCAATTAAGTTGTTTCATTTCATGAATAAAGTTGTCATTTATGCTCTTAGAATAAATTTCTATTTCTTCATTTTTGTACTTGATTTCATATGATGATTTTTTGAATCGATACTACTAAATATATATCTTTTGTTGGTGGATGCAGATTTTAGGTTCTTGCATACTATCACTTTCCATCTAGCATGCATCCCCATGTGGAGCCAAATGTTGACTATTGGAGTGGCACTTGAAGCTTTTTTGAAAACTCCATGCTTAGGGATATAACAGAAATTGCTTGTATCATCAAAAATCATCATATCACTAGAGTTTTTCAACTCTACTTCTTCTCATCTTCTTCTATTGTACCCAAATTCCACAACCCCTACGAGGATGATGTAAAGTGAGGCTAGTATGATGAATTTGAATAGTGTAACAAGCCTAGGTAGCTTGGGACCTTGTCATCAAATGAGTTTACTCTGAGAGAATTTTTTCACTTGGTTAATTATCATTTTTCTCCAAGAATTTAATAATTAATTGTGTTTTTTCCTCCAAACATACCCCCAAAGCCAATGTACAACTTGATGGTGAGGCCTTGGGTGAGTCCTAATGTCTAGAGTCAATGTATATTACCTTACTAGATCACTCGTAAATTTCATGGAAGTTGGTTATGTCTAAGGGGTCATTTTTTAATTTTTAAAATTTTCCACAAGGTGGAAATTACAAAAACAAAAAAAAAAAAATCTAAATGTAATAAGTGACGTCTAGAGAAGTTGTATGACGTATGTGTGCTCAAAATTACACCTCCCACCCTCAACTTTCTAATGACACACTTTGAAGAGTAAAAATGTTTTTTAAACTCTTAAAACCCATTTTTCCTAATTTTAGTGGAAAATGTGGCAATAAATTAGCACAACAATTAAATAAATGGAGAAAAAAAATTATTCGCAAATGATCAAATGATGTGGAAATGAAGTAGAACTTCATCTAAAGTTCAAAGTTGAGTTACCAAATGGTGTGGACTCCACATAAGCCACAAATCAAGCAAATCGAATTTTTGTGGACAAGGCAACGAGTTCTAGTGACAAGATCCACGATTTGAAAAAGTTAACTCGAGCTTCAAGGAGATATCATGAGTTGACTTGAGACTGGATTAGAGTTCACTTAAGTGAGGTAGAGAGTGGCCTCCTACCACTCCACTTCACTCCCCCACATGTCCTCTCATCTAATTTGAACTCCCTCAACAAGGATTGTGTGGGCCTCTAAGAAAGAAATCAAGTTGCCACTGGAAAACTTGAATTTGCATAAGTAGCACTGGGATTGTCACCCATTTGTCTTGGGATTATCACCATTTGCTTTGGGATTAGCTCTCAAACTTCTATATAATAGGGTCATGGATTCTCTCTATGTAATCTTTGGTTACTAGCTATTGTGCTTGCAAAAGCACTGCTATTTCCTATCATTTTCAAGAGCTTTAATAAATAAAACTTTGAGGGTCTATTCATGAGTGTTCTTCCTTTGGAGCATAGTGCATTGTGAGCTCTTGATATAATCTTTTCTATGTTTTGAATCACTTTATTTCCATATATACTTGTAAACTTACTAGTGCAAAGCTATTTTATGTTCGCATTTGATTTGAAAGTAGGCTCTAGATATTGAAAGTTCTAGTTTATTTTCAAATAAATTTCAAAAAGTTTCAATTCATTGTTTGTTTATCTAAATCTATATGGACTAATGTTTGATTTAAGTATTGTAGAAGAATTTTTGTTGGAACAAGTGTAAGGAGAAGCTTTTGGGACACCAACCCACTCTTGGAGCACCTTAAAAAGAACTCATTTGTTATTTGGATTCACTTAGTTTATCTTACAAAAAGTGTCTTGTAGGAATTCATTTGGCTGTAGCTTGTATCAAGCAAATCATTTTAAATTTAAATCTCTTAAAATAGTGCTTCATTGGTTTAAATTTAGTTGTTTGAGAGCTTTTTCTAAACTAAACCAAGTGATGGAATTCACTCTCAACACTTGATTTGGTTTTTTTGTATATTATTTGTATATTATTTAATTGTTTTCATATTCACTTTATAATAATTTGTTTCTTGATCTTGCAGCCCATAGGTAAAGTTTTGGTGATAATAGCATCAAAGAAAAATCACAAAAACTCTTAACATTTTTTCATGTAAGACTTCCCAACCCCTTCCACAACTTACATAAGAGACTTGTTTCAAAATAGTCGAAAAAAAAAAACCACATCTAAATTAAGCATTTAAATTAAAAGTAACCAAGATAATGGCATCAAATTTTAGTCTAGGTGCATTTGATGATAATACATTTTACTATTTTACTTGCAAATTACCCATGTAATTGTCATTAATGAATATGTTTTGAATTGAATACTTTATTTGGGCAAATATCATATTATTTATTTTTGCAAAAAAAGTTCTAACTTGTTTCGTTTGCAAGTCATTTCCATATTGCTTCCTTGCATGCTTTGAATTTATGAATGATCATATATTTTAAAAGTATTTCTTGAAAGCATATTTTATATCTTGCATTGGTATCATATTTTGCTAACATCTTTTGTTTGATTGACAAGATTGCTTGTGTTTCAATTTGAAACACTTCATTTTATTTTGAGCAAGTATTATTTATTCTTAAAGCAATATTTGAAGGCATTGGTTTTATATATGCTTATAATTATCTCATGTGTTGATGGTTATTGAAGTTCATTTTATTTCATATTGCTCACATTATATTTGCTCATAATCTTAAAAGTAATCCATTTCACTCTAACATCTCCTAGAAACTTTCTAGCTTAGTTTTCCTTTAGGGACCACCCCCCTTAGTTGACCTAAGGGAGAGCTTAACCGGAGAGAGTTGGAAATAGGTGACAACCCCATTTCTTTAATTTGCTACCAACCACACTTTGTGAGGTAAGGGTTTTTCTCACTAACTTAGGTGTGTGTGACAATGGACAACCGAAGGGACAAAATCTAAGATTGTTGCAGGATTGAAGCAATTTGACTTGAGTTGACTTTTGAAGTTTGACTAACATCTTGGGAGGCTAACTTGGTGGATTAAAGGAGGTCTTTATCTTAGTCAAAAGGTCTTGGTTGTCTCATTTGATTTGATTCTAAAGGAAGAAAAGAGAATTTTTGGGTTTTCTCATAGAAGAGGAGTTTTAGCCCTAGCTGAGAGCCTACATCTTGTGTCTTTGTTGTGTTGATCTTCATGTATTTATGTTTTTGGTAGTTGCTTGATGATAGAAAGATAACAAAACAAAACAAAAAAAATTCACAAGTAACAATTAAGATAAGAAAAAAATTGTGTTTTGATTTTCTGACCAGTCATACAAGTTGGCTCTTCGCATAAACATTGCATCCCTCTTATATATGTAGGGGTTTTCCAACATGATTCCACATCCTTCAATGGGTAATACATATAATGTTGGAATGTGGTTGGCATTGATGTTAACCCAAGCAGCACCAGTAGAAGCCTCGTCTTTGTTGACCAAAATGACATGGCAACTCATCAGTTTTTTAGTATGGATCATCTTTGTTGGATTCTCCTCGTCAAGCCAATTCCGATGGAATGTGGCATGCCACGAAAGCCTTAACGGTTTGGGAGTTTTGCTTGTTTGAAGTTGGAGCGCCCAATTTGTGGGCAAAACCCCATAGAATGATGATGTGGCAACTCTTCTTTGGCCACGTCAAATGGTCAAGTAATGAGACTCATCTCCAACAAATTAAATAATTGTAGAAGGTTATTTTCCAAGGTTGTCAAATCTATTTTAAAAATCAAAATTTTAGAAAAGGGTCTTATGTCTTTTAGTTTCAAATACAAAAACTCTCAAAGGGATTTTTCCCTCCACTATTTTTGAAATTCAAATGATATCTCCCTTCAAAAGTGCAATTCAACAACCCCTTAGGAGCCCCTCAAAAAACTATAAAAAGGAATTAGACCTTACCTCCTAAGGCATGATTTGAACGCAATATCTTTGTCTAATCTAAGCCTTGAAATTCTCAACCTTGAGGAGTCTTGAAGACGAAACGAGAAGGAAATATTAGTGAGAAAGTTTGTCTTTGGTTGTTGTATGGGATTCGTTATTTTTCCTCTTGCAAGAAGAAGGTTTTAGCCCTCATTAGGGTATCAACTCTAGGCTTAAATATCTATCTTGGTACAAGACTACTTGTCAAGGAGTAGCGAGGATCTATGATTCATTGGCATATGTTTTAAGAATTCGTTGGAGTTTATTGCAGACCTAGCCACAGTCATGAAGGGCAGATTGTTGAGCTTTGGGTGACCTAATTAGGATACATATGTTTGTAATCAACGCATCATTCTTAAGGTCTTATTCTAGAATATTTCGACACTCCATTGAGGCATTGTTTTGTGTTATAATGCATGTGTTCTTAAGATTGCCAGAACTAAGGAAATGTGTAATTAATCATAGGCTTAAAACCTCAAGGTTGCAATTGTTGCTTGAAACCTAATGTTATGAGCTTGTTGGCTATTACTTCTCTGAATTTTGGACTTATTTTGCACTCCAAAACCATGCAACATCACTTCTGAGCTTAAAAGAATCCTTGTTGAACTATTACTCTTGGCATTCGAATGCGGGTAGTTCTTTGTTCAAGGAGCTTAAGCAAATTCAAGATCTATTATGCTTCTAAAATTCCAAGCAATCACAGTAACATTGTTCAAAGATGTTCAACCTACATCAAAGGTTAAATCCCTGCAATCACATTTGGCAATTCTATGGATGGTAAAGAGTGGAATTCTATGTAATATCTGAAGCACTTCAAGACTAAAATCTTCTGCCTATTCTAAAGCATTACAATGGTGTTGTTTGAAGGATCTTGATTGATTTTCAAGCCCTATTCTCTACAATCATGTGGAACTATCATTCATTGTTTGTTGGTGTACCTCCTTTTTGCATTGTTAAAGTTTTGAGGCATTATTCCACAAAAGTACTTGGCTTAGCATATGTACCAGTACCTACAGCTCCAGATCAAGTCAGCCTTATTAGAGAAATTAAACCAACCTCACTGCAGTTTAAGCAACAATCCAATCTTATACCCATTACAATGACATGAAGGTCGGTGCACTTGTCAACATATAATAAGGTATGGGTTGCAAATGTTGATTCTAGTAGCCACAGTAGAGTAGTTTTGTTTTGAAGGCTTATTTTGAAGATACATCTCTCAACAAGGCAATGGACTGAAGATAGTTAGTTAAAAATTTGGTTATCTAATTCATTTAATGAGTGTTGGAGCAACATTGGTATGTGCATTAATCATTGATGCAAACAAAAGTTTCAAGTTAAATGAAACAAGGTGCAATTAAGCAGTTTGTGTATGATCTAGTAATCAAGGATTTGTTGAACAATTTCATAATTGTCACCTACAAGAAGAAACATCAACATACTTGGCTACAGTAAACAAGTAAGGGTTTCAATTGAAGTAGGGTTTTCATCACTTTCTAAAGTTAGAGTTTTACAAAGATTACATTATTGGGATTTCACTGTCATATTATTGCAAAAGTTCATTATAAGTGGGCCATTGTCCCTAGTACAAGAGCCCACATTAATTTGCAGAAGTATATGCATTGTAAGTGGGTCATTGTCCCTAGTTTGAGAACCCACAATAGTTGGTTTGATTTATTAACATTTTCAGGGTGGTTGGGTGGTGCTAAGTAGGTGGTTGAAGTCACCTTCAAGTTGGAGCCTAAAAACACTTAAGGTCGATAGGGTGGTGCTAGGGCAAGTTGGAGCTTGAAAGGGTGTTAGAACATCTTTTCAGCATTAGCTAATAAAACCAAGGTGTTGGAGCATCCTTATAGTTGAAACTAGAAAATTGAATGTTTTTCTAAGAGTACTAAGGAATTGGGGCTTCCCTTTTAGATGGATTTGAAGCACTTGATGTACTCATAAATTATTATGAGAAGCATTCAATGGTTTTTCTCCTGGAAGGGTTTCCACCTAAAATTCTAGTGTCTATTATTTGTTGATTCTAGGTATTGTTGGCTTATGTTTGATACTGAAGATTAATTAATGCTCTTAAAAGTTTAATAAGATACTAATTGATAAGAAAAAATGATTCATCCCCCTCTCAGTGTTTCCAACAAATAATTTTACTTCATCAATAAAATCAACACTTACAACAAATTTAATCTTGCACTATTTCATTACCTTAATCTCTTCATCCTTGTTTACTCATTCTAATGGATGTGGGTTGGAAATGATCGTGAACCTCCAATCCAACATTGCTAACCAAATCCATTGTTATGAGATTGGCTTGTGAATCAAAGTCAAAGAGAGCATCTAACTTAGTCTTCTTGACCTAGATATTGATGTGGAAGAGTTAAATCGTCTCCTTTCTTCCTAGTGATAAAAGGCTACTCAAATTAACCTCCTACACTAATGTGGAGACTATCTTCTCATCCACATCTAAGCTACTTTCAACCTTATTGCTCAAATCTATGACTAGAAGATTATTTTTCTTTCATCCTTCTTGTGGTTCTTCAAGTTCAGCTCTAAATGTAGTTTCCAACACTTTTCCTCAATGTGACCATCAATATTAGAATGGTTGCAATGGTTGTTAAGATCATTGCACTATTGTGTGGTGATTGTCATTTTCTTATCCTTCTCCCCTTTCCCCTTCTTACTCCCCTCCTTGGAAGCTTCCTAGTGCTATTTTTGCTTGGAAATGATTGGTTGCCTTTTATTGCGACTTATGCTTTCTAGATATTATGCCTATACACATGCCTCGTCCATCGTCTTTGGCATGAAAAGCATCACTTGCTTTTGTAGATGGCTATGTAGACCCCCCAAATATTTGAGCAATATATCTATGTGATTGGAAAAGATACCCAACATGATGGCCATATTTCTAAACACAATTGTGTACTCTTGTATACTCTACCCTTATATTTTTCTAAAATAGTGCCAATGGATCCATTGGTCCTCTACATACCTTGATAAGGTAGAATTGGGACTTAATGAGGGTTTTGAAGTCCTTCCACCTAGTTACTAGTGGATGACCCTCCAACCTAAGTGTCTTTGTATGCCTTTCCCACCATGTTAAAGCATGGCCATCTGATTTTCATCTAGCAAATAATATCTATTGTTCTTCATCTATACAATGAACATTGAAATAAACATCTAGTTGCAATAACCAATAATTCAATTTCAAAGCATCGAGCTCACCTTGGTATGGCTTTATGTCAACTTTTGCTTCCATCTTGAATAAGGACTATGAAGAGTTAATAGCACTTGAACTCAACTACAATTTCTTGAGTTCTTTCCTTGACCTTTTTCTATGCATCCATTATCTCTCAAGTTTTTTCCTTCACTCCTTTTCCATGCCTTCATTATCTCTCAATTTCCTCTCTAATCAAATCTCTTAGTTAGAACCTCCAACTTCTCTAAACAATCCAAGATTGCTTGCTAGAGCCACCAAGAGGAGGTTCATATTGCAATTGATGTCAACTTCAACTTCAATTGATGTCAATTGAAGTTCATATTGTCAATTGATGTCAACTTGTGCAATTGATGTCAATTATGTTGGATGATCACAACAATATTGCATCATGATTTGCATATGAGATGATACATGTGTATACAAGCTACAAGATGAGAAAGCTCGATGGGTTAGTCAAGTGGTTGAAAGTTATGGATTACAAGCAAGAGGTCATGAGCTCAAGACCCCAATATGCTACCTTTATGAATATTGTCAACTTTATTTGATGTCCCTACCAAATTAAGTTGCCAAAACTATAATCAATCAATTTACCATGGATATCATCCTTGAAATAAAGAGAAATGCATGATGAATTTCTCCTATGTGTGTGTGTGTGTGTGTGTGTGTGTGTTATGAGCTCAAGTCCCCAATATGGCTACCTTTATGAATATTGTCAACTTTATTTGCTGTCCCTACCAAATTAGGGAGCTCAAGTCCCCAATATGGCTACCTTTATGAATATTGTCAACTTTATTTGGTGTCCCTACCAAATTAGGTTTCCAAAACTATAATTAATCAATTTACCATGGATATCATCCTAGAAATAATGAGAAATGCATGATGAATTTCTCCAAACTACATACATACATACATACATATATACATACATATAAGGGATTAGTTTTTTTCAAGTCTAAATTGTGTCATTACAATCTGTAGCAAAGGGACAACAATGTGTCCCCAATGAAATGTCATGGATTTAATGTATGAGATGAGAGAGGCTTCAATTAAAGCTTGGGTTTTATTGACATGACTAGCTTCCCTCCAAATTCTACTTCAGAGTAATCTTGTCCATTATTTTGATATGGCTTCAACAATGAGTGAAAAGATATGTGGAAGATATAACATGTTTTGCTAAGAAAGAAACAAAAACAAAAACAAAACAAAACAAAAAGATCAAAACAAAGAAATGTCAAAAAATATTGCTTGTGGTGCTTAAACCTCTGTAAATAGTTAAAAATGATGAAAGTAAGCTACATAGATTGAAGTCTAAAAAGGGGGTAAGCTATACTAGGGTTTTTGCAAGGTTTGAACCTTCACTTTTGCTCCCTCTAGTGACTAGCTTAATGATACAAGTGGTGACTTCCATTGTGGCAATTGCTTGAGGTTTGAGGTCTTTTATGAAACATTTCAACAACAATATCAATTTGTGCAAGGTTTATTATCACTCTTTTTTGGGACTTTCCTCCTCCTCAATTTTTGGCACCAACAACAACATGGTGTACCAATTGCCATATATTTCCTTTTCAACTATCGAGTTCATTTCTATCTCTCTAGTGACAATCAAGATAGTTGTATATTTCTCGATCAGTGATTATGTGGCCTTCCTCTGTCAACATTTAAGGGATGGTAGATCTCAATTTAGTGGATTACAAACCTAAAAGCTTGCATTCAATAAGTATTTTCACAATAAAGGAGTTAAAGCAAAATTCTTGCAAATCATCAAAGTGTTCCATGCTTATGTCTCTTGCAACTGCCACTTTGAATGCACCAATAAATATCAAGGTTAATGATGTTCTAGATGATTCACATCCCTTTATAAATTTGGAGGGAAAGGAGGTGGAACTATTCTTATCTATTCTTTTGAGCAAAAACAAGTCTGGAACAAGCCATTGAAATCCCATATAGTTACTATTTTAATGGTTGACAAGGATATAGGACTCAAGGAAGTCCCCACTCTATTGGGAATAGCATTCATTGGAAGATTCACAAGGAAATCACCAAGCCCACAATCAATGTTTAGTTGGGCGAAAATCAAATTGGGAGCAATCTCTAGTGTACTTTCTAAGGGATGGTTTTATGCAATCTTGCGATCCAAAAATGATGTGATGGGAATCTTGAATAAATATTGGTGTTGGTATTGGTGTTGTGGGAGGGATGGGGCGGTGTTGTGGGAGGGATGGGGCGGTGTTGAACCTGCAAAGGCGAGCGATTAACTTTGATCATGCCCACCAATCAATAGCATGACAAAATCTTTAAGCAAGTTTGCTTTGGACTTGAGACATATTGGAAGCAATTGGGACATTTCATTTATTTAGAAGATGGGTATATGTCCATATTAGATTGATGATGCACTTGGTTACAAGTCGAGGTAGACACCAATGATGGTATGGTGGAGGAGGTTGTGATTGATACCATGGGGAAGAAATGGACTCAACTTGTAGATTATTGGCAAGTGTTATTTAGATGTTATGCATGCTACCAAGTGGGACACCTTGCGAACCAATGTGAGCAATGTTGAAGGAAATGTAACTAGGTTCGGTCTTCATAAATGTACTTTTGATATTTGTACTTATTCAAGAAAAGAAATATTATTTTTATAATATATGTCAATGAGTCTCTTGTTCATTGAAATAGGTCTAGCACATGTTAAGTGCTATAGGTGAGTCAAGGAGTCAAAAGAAAATATTGAAGACCTTAAGGGCATGTTACACCATGTATATAATTGTATTAGAGTCAAAAGGAATACCTCCAAGCAAAGTCAAAGTCTCCTCCTTGCAACGACATCCTTCAAGCAACAAAATGATGATGAAATAGACAAGTTGGCCTACTTTCCTCGAGTTGGCCAAGTTGTCCACTCCTCCAAAGACAACGAACTCACCTCTAAAATCAGCAAGCAAGAGAAGTCAAGAAAAGAGTAAAAGAAGCTGAGTATAAGGATCCTCTAGTGCAGCAAAGAAGGAGAAGACAAGACTAAAGGTTAAGGGGTTGTTTTAAGGGTTAAACACAATCAAACGTGCGAAGAAAAGAGGCCTCTCTGCAATCATAACAACAGCAACATATCAATCACATATCTCTCATTGTTTGGGCTAAAAACTAAGGCCTCCCACTATAGTGAGGAAGAGACTCTCAAGCGAAGAAGAAAAGGGTCAAAATCTAAGGGAATCCTCCCACAGGTGCGAAAAACTAGGGCTGCAGTGCTGTCACACTAAGTCTACAACCTCACATCAAGAAGGAGCTCAATTGGTTAAGAGAAGGAAGGCATCATCTTATGTGAAAGAGTTCACTAAGGATCAAGGAGAAATATCTCTTCTAGAACTAAGTATAAGAAGGTATATCACCAGTTATCGAAAGAAGCAGGAGGACGAAGTGTCGGGGAACGAAGTGCTAAAAGGAGGATGAAGGAAGGATTTGACTTGTGCTTGGAGGATATTCTTATCAAGGGTCTAGGGTTTGGCATTGATCAATAAGAATGCTTCAATAAGAGAAACTAACTAAAGGGTTTTCCTCTCAAGAGAAGAGAGGTTTTGGCCCTAGCAGAGAGCCAACATCTTGTGTTCTTGTTCTTATGTTTTTGGTAGCAATTTGAAGAAGTACATACACATGCATTATTAAGAAGAAGAAGAAGATTAAGCTAACAAGAAAAAGTATAAAAGACTCCACAAATTGTTATCAAGTCAAGAAGAATCGCATTACATAGAATTGCCCTAGATTCTTCAACATGGTAACTGAGCTAAGGTGACACATCAAGGAAAGGGCATCTCAAAAACACTCATAAGGTGACTCATCAAGGAAGGACATCTACAAAGTTGAAACATCAAGCTAAGAAGTCTCAATCACTTCAAAGACAAGAATGCCTACCATCTATCATTCATCAAGGAATGGCTACATAGCAAGAAGAACCTTACATAAAGGCACCTACAAAGAAGAGCATATCAAAGAGGGACCTACATCATCTACAAGTTACCAAGCAAATCTCATCATCAAGCAAGTCCACTTGGAGAAGGCAACTTGAAGAACATCAAGATCCTAGGAAGGCAAGCCATCAAGTCTTCAAGGAGAAAGCAAATCCACTACATCCAAAAAAATCTATCAAGTAAGTATATGTCCCCTTCTGAATATACATCAATGTCTTTTTGCAAGGAAAGCAACAAATTGGTAGGTACCAATAACTTTCTTGCATGGAAGAAGAGGACTGATTTACTTCTCAAGGAGAATGAACTTCTAGAATATCATTATCCCTACCAAGGAACAAACCCAAGCCTTAGCCAAGAACAATAAGGATGAGACAAGAGCTTAATGGATTCTAATAAAATATATCAAGGACTCTCTCATTCCTTATGTCTCCAAATTTGAAACATCAAAAGAAATCTATGATAAACTAGAGTTATTCTCAATAACCACTGCTGGAGAAGTGATATCTCTAAGAAATGAATTGTACAAGAAGAAGATATCAAAGGAAGGAATAGCTCCCTACTTCATGAAGATCTCTGAGTTGAGAGATCAACTTCAAGAGCTAGGGTAAGTCATGTCCGACAAAGAAATGACAATTGTAGTACTCAATGCTCTACTTGAGGATTGGGGCAACTTCACATCTAGCATATATGCCAAGAAGGAAGCTACCACACTAAGTGAAATGTGGTCTCTATGCAAAATAGAGGAAACCAAACTCAAAGCTAAGGAAGATGTGGGATCAAAGGAGCAAGTATTTGCTACCATGACCAAGAGAAAGGGAAAATTTGGCAAATTTGGTCCACGAAAAACAAACAACAAAGATATGTCCAAAATCCAATACTATGGATGCCAAGAATATGGACACTACAAAAGGAATTGTCCTAAGCTTAAGAAGGACAACAACAACAAAAGAAAGAGGGAAGAAGCTCACATGACTCAAGTGATGAAAGAAGAAAAGAAGCAAAAGAAGGAAGATCCTCCGGAACTCTACTATGACTAAGTCAAACTCTTACTTAAAGTCTTCTTTCAAAGTTTTGAGTAGGATAGGAGCATCTAGGAATAAAATAAAATTGCATGGCTAGAAACATCTTCTAGAATTTAGAAGCATGAAGTACATAAAGTTCTAGATACTCATGTAGAAAGAACATTTATAAATGAGAACAAAATGCATGGTTAGAAATATCTTCTAGAATATAGGAGCATGATGGACATAACTCAAGATATACCCAAGTGGGTATGTACATTGAGAGACAATGATGAAGGTGTTTATAAATCATTGGTCTCGCCAACATTTTAGCTCATGGTCTCATGAAGAGATGGAGTTGTTAGTCAAGGCCTTGCACTATGACAATGTTGATTGATATGATGCTATAACATATGGATTGCCAATCAAGTTCCTCTTATGTGAATTATTCAAGATTGAAACATAGACAAACACCTTGTAATATTGTATGAATACCTCCCTAGTTAAGAGGGAATGTTAAAGGAAATGTAACTAAGTTCAGTCTTCATAAATGTACTTTTGATATTTGTACTTATTCAAGAAAAGAAATATTATTTTTATAATATATGTCAATGAGTTTCTTGCTCATTGAAATAGGTCTAGCACATGTTAAGTGTTATAGGTGAGTAAAGGAGTTAAAAGAAAATATTGAACACCTTAAGGGCATGTTACACCATGTATATAATTGTATTGTATTAGAGTCAAGAGGAATACCTCCAGGCAAAGTAAAAGTCTCCTCCTTGCAACAACATCCTTCAAGTAGAAAAATGATGAATAAATAGACAAGTAGGCCTACTTTCCTCAAGTCGGCCTCAAGTCAACCTAAAGGAGGGATAGTCCTTTATATATAGAGGTTGTCCACTCCTCCAAAGACAGAACTCACCTCTGAAATCAGCGAGCAAGAGAAGTCAAGAAAAGAGTGAAAGAAGCAGAGTATAAGGAGCCTCCAGTGCAACAAAGAAGGAGAAGACAAGACCAAAGGTTAAGGGGTTGTTCTAAGGGTTAAACACAGTCACACGTGCAAAGAAAAGAGGCCTCTATGCAATCATAACAGTAGTAGCATATCAGTCCCATATCTCTCGTTGTTTGGGCTAGAAACTAAGGCCTCCCACTATAGCGAGGAAGAGACTCTCTCAAGTGAAGAAGAAAAGGGTTAAAATCCAAGGGAAACCTCCCACACATGCAAAAAAATAGGGCTGCAATGTTGTCACATCAAGTTTGCAACCTCACATCAAGAAGGAGCTCGGCTAGTTAAGAGAAGGAAGGCATCATATTATGTGAAAGAGTTCACTAAGGATCAAGGAGAAATATCTCTTCTAGAACTAAGCATAAGAAGGTCTATCACCAATTGCCGAAAGAAGTAGGAGGACGGAGTGCCAGGGAACAAAGTGCCAAAAAAATGAGGACAAAGTGCTAGGAAACAAAGTGCAAGAAGAAGGAAGGATTTGACTTGTGCTTGGAGGATATTCTTGTCAAGGGTATAGGGTTTGGCATTTATCAATAAGAAGCTTCAATAAGAGAAACTTACTAAAGGGTTTTCCCCTCAATAGAAGAGAGGTTTTGGCCCTAGCAAAGAACCAACATCTTGTGTTCTTATTCTTATGTTTTTGGTAGCAATTTGATGAAGTACACACACATGCATTAATAAGAAGAAGAAGAAGAAGATTAAACTAACAAGAAAAAGTATAAAGGCTCCACAAATTGTTATCAAGTCAAGAAGAATCATGTTACATAGAATTTCCCTAGATTCTTCAACAAGCAAAACCTATAAAGGACTCAACCAACAAAGAAATTTGGGTGCAAAAAAATTCCAACAGAGCTCCAATGGATACGAATCAAGCATCCTCGACAAAATCGAGGAATATGACTTTTGATTTGCTAGGTAAGCTTATGGCTTCCCCAACTGCTTTGGATGCTCTAGCTTTTGTTCCTACTTCAGTTATTCTTTTGTTTTCTCGTATTCCTCTCTTTCAATCAATCCTCAAGGAACTGAGGGTCAATGATTTTTTGTCTCCATTTCTTTCTCTTCTTGTTACCCAGTTTCCCTCTCCCATTATTCCTTGCTTTGGTTCTATGTCAAGGTCAACGACCCCTTTAAAACCTCTCCCAAATGAGGCTCAATCAATACCCTTCACAAGCCAAAAGAACATGGCAAACAAAAGTATGACTTAAAATCATGCCTGAATACAACCAAGGAAACTTCCTTTGCAAGAGGTTTAGCTAGTGATGCCCTCTTATGCAAAGCCCAGAATAAAGCCAAGGAGAATGTTAGATTTGGCAAACAAATAACTATCCTTAGGACTCTTGGAGCAAAGAAAGTCCTTGCGGTGACCTTCAAATGATTGTTTTCTCTATGAACATTAGGGGATTTAGGCGCTCCCCTAAACAACTCGCCCTCAAGTGTCTCTTGAAGAAAGTGAATCCAAACATCATTCTTCTTCTAGAGACTATATCATCTAGTGCAAAAGCATGTTCGATTTTGGGTTTCTAGTTCAAGGGATGGTCTTTCTATTCATCAGACGTTATTGGCTTTTGTGGTGCTGTTGTTAAAATCTCAAGTTTTGGGTGCTCTTTCTTCTATATAAATAGGGAAACACCAAAAACCGAATGGATTCATAGTCAAATTTTACATAGGTTTTTATGAGCTTCTGCAAGACAACATCCTCAAAGTTGTCAGGGAGTCACGAGAAAAAGGTTATATGCATGGATCTCTCAATTCAACATTCCTCTATCTAATTCTAAAAAGACAAGACAATTTCTTTCAATGATTTTAGGGGCATCATCTATTGCATCGCTATCTACAAAATTGTCACCACAATTATTTGTTTGAGATTAAAGCCACTTCTAAGTTCTTTTATATCAAATGAACAATTCAAGTTCCTTCAAAATCCTCAAATACATGACACAATGACCCTTGCACAAGAGACCCTCCACTTTATCAAGTTGTGATGCCCTCTTGCTATTACTCTAAAAATTGATCTTTCAAAAGCTTACAATTGTGTAAGTTGGTCCTTTATCAACCTGTGTCTTATCCAAATGGGTACGAGTTTAAAGACTATAAATTAGATCCTTGCATAATATCATCAACCAATTTTTCCATATTAATAAACGATCGACCTTCACATTTCTTTAAGGCATCTAAGGGGCTAAGACAAGGTTATCCATTATCCCCATTTTTCTTTCTATTAGTGGCCAAAGCTCTAGAGTGTTTTAATCAAGAAGGTTGTTAACTCAAGCGAACTTAAAGGGGTTTAAGTTTCAAACCATTTTCTTTTGACACACTTATAGTTTGTGGACAATATTCTCATTTTTTCTAGAAGGATCAATGATGAGCATTTCAACAATGAAAAGGTTGCTCAATTCATTCAAGCTTGTAACAAGTATGATGATCAATCTAGAAAAGCCTACAATCTTATACAGTAACATTTCAACAACACTCAAATCCATTTTGATGCAAACTTTTCCATTCCAATTCAAAGACGCACAAGATGGCCTTAAGTACCTAGGTTTCATTATAAATCCAAACTCCTATAAGAAACTTAACTAAGCATGGCTAATAAAGAAAGTGGAGGCTACAATAAACATTTGGGCTAATCAATTGTTGTCTAGAGGAGGCCGTATGCTTCTCGTTGTTAAGTCAATATTGGAAGCAATACATGTGTATTAGGCATCAATAGTGGACATTCCAAAAGATGTTTTGAACAAGATTAGGAGTTTGAACTTTAAATTTGTAGTTAGGAAGCAAATCCTCAAATGGTATGTTGTTAGTAAGTTGGAAAGCCAATGCCAAGCCCAAACCTTTTGGAGGTTAGGCACAAAAAACCTAGCTCTTTTTTGCAAAGAGCTTGTTGCTAAAAGCATGTGGTGACTTTTAAATAACAAAAGCTTGTTTATTAAGGTTCTCAAAGACAAATATTTTGGAGGTAAACTTGAGATTGAATGGATCAAGTATGTTAGGAAATCAATAGCAAATTCTTCAATTGTGGTGTATCCTTTCAAACACATTTCTTGTTATTGAGAGCTAGATTACTTGGAAAATTGGGGATTGATGAAGTGTCAAAGTTGGACAAGACCCATGGGCAAGAGCAAGGAATATTATTCATTATCTAATAATATTATTTCATCTCTCCACAAGTTTGGGATATTTTTCTAGGTTGATGCAAAAGCTCATAATTATTGTGAGTGGGGAACTAAGGAATGGAAATCTGCCCAAGATCTGGGTTTGGCCAAATTAGAGGCTAAGGAATGGACAAATTTCTTGGGGCTTCTAGTCTCGACAATGATTAGACTTTCCATTAATGATGACGATCAACTAATATGGTCAAAAAATACTTCGACTAGAATTTTCTCAAGTAAGCTTAAATACCAAGCTCTCATGGAGAATTAGCGAAACACACTAACTAAGTGTTGACACAAGTACCTATGAAAACACAAGAGGTCCATCAAGTGCAGATTAGCATTGGTTAGCCTTGTCCAACCAGCTCCTCACTTGGGACATTTGTATCAAAAGGGGATGGACCAGTCCTAGTCAATGGCCCCTTTGTAAATTAAACAAAGAAATTGTTTATAATTTATGTCTCCTATCAATATACCTGACAAGTTCGGAATTTGGCCACGTCTAATTTCCTTCCTTCTATGATGACCTAGGACAAATTCTTTGATTAATTGTGTTCAAGACTAGGTTAATGATTTTGTAGTTTCAACATATTTATCCTTCCCTATTGTGATTATTCACTCGATATGGTGGGTCAAAAATATGGCTCTTATTCAAGATACACATATCCCAATTGAAGTGATGATGGGGGCTATCAAGTTCATTGTTAATTTTTTCAAAATTAGAAGTAAAAAGTAAGTTTTGTGTTCCTAGAATGCCCCCTTTAGATCACATAATCCCTTGGGGATTCTTTGATGGGGCTAGCCAAGGAGACCCCCTTATTTGTGGGGTTGGTGTTGGATTATTCTTAAATAAATATCATTTTTTGCATATCAAATATGCTCCAAGTCAAGGCACAAACATGAGAGCTAAATTTTCAAATCCCTTGGCTCTTGTTTATGCGGCCAACCAAAAAGATGTCAAGCAACTACAAATTTTAGGGTATTCAAAACTTCTTGTGTGGGTCTGCAACAAAGTAGGCATAATGGCCCCTCATTTGGCTCACATTTTTCAAGGTATCAAACAAGTTAGATTGGTTCTCTTGCAATCATATATGCCATGAACTGAATACCCTAGCAAACAAGCTCTCCAAGGAGGCTCTCCAACTCATTCCACAAGTATTGAAATGCCATGAGTATATGAAATGATAATCTTGTAGGGGCTATTTCCTTCCATATATAATTTTGTGTCTTACTTATTGCTATCTTTTGTAATTGAATATGTAAACAATCCAATGATGTTATCCAAAAAGTGATGGAAATATCTTTTTGGTTATCACCTTAAGACTTTATTTCTTAGATAAAGATTGAATCAAACTTTTAAAAACTCACAATATATATTTCCATTGCAAAATATTAAATATTTTTCCAAACAAAAAAAAAAGAGAAGTTATAAAAATCATCATAAATTGTAACAAACTTTTATGATTCTAAATCAATCAATTACTTCCACATACAACTAGAAGTGTTGAAAGCTATATAACCTTTGATCATCTTGAACATTGAACACACTAGGAACCTCGACAATGGGGTTCTAATAACATGGCCAAAGAATCCAAAATTGGCAAAGCACAAATTTAACAAGTATTGATTAGTCAAAAGTACCTTGTGAATCAACTACTCATGTCGAAATGATGGCGTATTGTACTAGGTGTGGGTTGCACTTGCATTTGAAACAGCGAACACAACATGGATAAAGAGCCACTTACAAAAGGAATACAAGGAATCGTAGCCTTGGTTGCACTATTGTGTTTATCTTTGAAAATGTAAGGATGTGAATAGTCAAACAATCAAGCATTTGCAACACCATAAAGATTGGTATCTCACTTGTTTAATGATACAAATAATGCCATGCATCTTTTAATAGGAGAACTAATCTCATTATTTATGGCTATTTAAATTTCAATAAACAGCATATTAAAATAAAACAAAAACAAAAACAAAAAAACATTTAAGATTATATTCAAGGTAAATATATTAATTTATTTATCTATTTAATTATAAATAAATATAATTTCCATTCAATTTCAATGGAAAATCATTATCACTAATAACAAACTCTGTTCAATAATATATATTACATACCACATTCTTGATTATTAAATAATACAATTTGAGCTATGTCCTCCAATAATAATAACAATAATATGAAACCACTAAGCAAATAACCCTTAAAACAAGCTTTCACCGCATGGTCCCATGGATATGCCTTTGATTTTGGAATTGTAATGTAAATGTTGAACATGTGCCCTAACTTCTTCTGGCGAAAAATTTAAATCAGACGAGCCCAAAATTCATTCGATAACTTAGTCATCAAATGGTAAACCTAGTCCCTCTCCCCCAATAAGTGGAAATAAAGATTGTAATACAATCAGAGATCCATAATAGAAAGACTTTCTTCCTGCTAACCAACACCTCCAACTTGTGTGGGACCATGATTCCCAACAGGCCCTCCCACACTCCAATTAGTAAGGATATTATGGAGTCTAAAACTGGGATAATGCCAAGGATTGTACCACTACTTCATAACAACTATATAAAGTGCGAGGGGAAGTCTACAGTAGTTTCAATTAGGCAAAAAAACATACAATTTATCGTCCTTACATTCCCAACACACTACATTTGTTATAGTCAAATAATCATTTCAATTCCCATCAGCACTCAAATGAATGTCTCCTGAAGTTTAAAAGCAAGCTCATATCATCTCTGAAAAGTCGACAAGATGTTGTATTTAGTATTTACCTACACCCGCAGCAGCTTCTTCGGGAGAAGGTTCACTTGCACTTCCAGGTTCTGATTTTGCCATATTATTGCATGCATCCGGTGAGACTTGCTTTCGACAGCGTTTACAAGCTTTCTCTGCTCTACTGCTATACACAACCAAGCCAAATGATCAAACATTTGAACTTAGAGCAACAGAATTTCACTATGAAACAATTATATTAAGGAGCGTAGAATATTTAGCTAAATGGAAAGTTATTCCTAATAATTATCGTCAAAGGTTCGACTTTGAACATAAACAATGCATAAGGCAGCTAATGATTTTTGGTACATACAACTAACCTTGACAAAGAAATATATTTTGCAAGAATTGTTTCATCTTCTTCATTGTAAGTATACCATACATCTTGACCGGCAAGATTCTCCCAGCTGCTAGTGTCTACACATGAATCAAAATATGCAAATATTCAATTCTAGTCAAATGAGACAACAATAGAACAGTTTAATGATGGCATTCACAATTCAAATAAAATCCAAAGTGTATGCATTAACCTTGAAGTAAAACAACAGATCTATCTGATCCTCCCTTCAATCTCCAATATGCTCGTCCATTCTTATCCCGGACAATAGGCACAGTCCGTATAGCATCACACCTTTGCCGCTCTGCATAATACCAGCCAAAAATGTAACAATGGCAGGATGGGAAAAGACATACTTTGAGATATTCTAAGTCATAACAGTATTTTAACATACTCATTCTTGAAGCTGCTTCCAATACATCTAATTTTGCTGCCTGAGCTTTCTCTGTCTCAAGTTTCACTCTGGAAATTAGTTGTTCATGTCCATCAATTGTTAAGGAAGGGCCATCCTTTGATGCCAACAGAATGCGAGCTACTTCATCCCTCATCTTTTGTTGTGCTTCCTTTGCCTTCACACATCAAATGAAATAAAAAAATGCATTAAGAATCCTGCGAAAAAAAAACTGCGCTGGATAAAGGCAGCAAGGCAGATGAATGTCCTTAGAACATGTTCTAAGGGAATGTTTATCCATAGATGCACCTTTTCCTTTGCAGCCATGATTTCTTCTTTGTAGTCTTTTTTTGAAGCAATAAACTGTGTGTTCGCAGACTCAATCGAGTTCCTTAAGCACCTGAGAAACATAAAAACTTCTGTTGGTAGTAAAATAATATTATAAAATAACAAACTAACCATTAAAAAACATAGAATTAGCTTTTTACATATAACAAAAACATTTGGAATATAAATAGTATGATTATTACATACCCCGTGCTAAGACATTCATCACAAAGAATATTCAGGAGCCTCAACTTGATATTAGGGTCCAAGGCATCATATCCTTCAGCTTTGCCTTTAAGACTTACATCAATAAAGTTATCAAGCTGACGTATTTCCTGTTTCAATTTCTGCTGTTCATCTGCAGGTATATTGGGAGATGAAGACAAGTAATCTTCTTTTATAGAATGAGACTTGTTCATGACAAGTCTTTTGAAAACCTGCAGCCATGAATTTTCATCACTGACCGAATGTGATATTTCACACCTGTAAAGAAACAATTCGTGGAAAATATTTTAGGTGTCAATCAAATAATACCAAATAAGCAAGGAAATTCAATAGATCGAGAAGTTTAAAGCACTAATAGATAGATTGACTGGACATACTGTTCACCAACATCTTCTCCAATCAAAGACAACAACTTGACGTGAAATTGCACAACAGATGAATACAACCCTCGTCGTCCAATGCGCCCACGCAATAACTCCCGTAGAATGGACTCCGGTTGACCCTTTTTTAGATCAAGAACCTATAAAATGTATAACTTTTAGCAGAAATTACCACATGTTTTAAGAAAATATAAGCTTTGCATCTCGACCATTTAGTTGAGGCATACTTCATGCAACCAAATCGCTATAAATAACCGTAGCAATATCAGAAAGCAAACATAAAGCATAGTCATATAATCCGAAATATTCAAATTTTTTACTTGTTTAGAATCATCTCTCCAAAACCATATACTTCTTCCCATACCTAAATATTCATAGGAAATATTGTAGAATTAGTGCATTCCTTTGACACTAAATTCAAGGGCCTTTATAAATCTTTCAAGGCTACCTTCTCCACTGTTCTAGAAAGAAGCAAAAAGGAAAATATATGATATTGGTATTGTATGGAGAAAGAAGCAAACAGGAAAATATACGATATTGGTATCCTATGGAGGAAGAAGCAAACGGCAAAATATATGATACTGGTATTTTTCGGAAAATACATTTAGTCACAACTCATAACTGTCTAGCCAGACAATTTTATAGGATGCTTGATCATAGAAAAAATATACCACCTTGGGATTCCAAGCACAAGGCAAATCATGGCTTCCAGCTGGAAAATCGTAGTGTAAAACATCTTATCTCTCTGCCATCCGTTTCCACATTTATATGTCTTCAGATTTGATACAACGGCCCAAGATGTACAAATACTTTTACTTGATAAGTGCTTACACAAATCTTGCTCAACAACCATGTCAAAAGTACCAATTAATTAATTACAGATACATATGCATTAAACACTGATCAGAATTATACACATAGGAATGGAGTTCTCTGGAAATCAGAAGATTGCATCTCGGCGGACTAATATGTGACTGAGGACAGTAAGTGTTCAAAAGCCAACAATAGGCTTGATGCCTTCAACTCAAGAGATAAATTTGAAATTTCATAGATTTTTTTTCCAATCCTCCACTAAGTTTCCAGGACAGGGGAACATGAGAGCAGGGAGACACACATGGGGTATATGTTGGAACACCCCCAAAATTTGGGGAAATTGAGGGGATGTGGGACATTGAGCTCCCTAGCATAAGGGTCACCATTTCTTAAAAAATATAAAATAATAATAATGATGATAAAACCCCAACCAGAACAACTCACCCCATGAAAAATCATCACTGTACAATGTAAATATTAGACATTAAACAGTCAAATAGTACTAAATTCAAATTTGTAAATAATATAAACATAACTTGGATTCAAATTCAACAGTGACATATATTGATTCATAAAACTATGAATTAAACAAAAATAGTAGAATACCAATACACTGATTTAAATTCATCATTATAAAATCTAATTAGTATTAAGAAAAATAGTAGATACTGAAGTTTGAAATAGGAAATATAAATTACTTAAACTCTGAAATAGTAGTGACAAGTCAAAAGTTGGTCTGAGATTATTAGCATCTAGAGTTAAGATTCAAAAGTTAAAACTAAAAATTAACAATGGACAATGAACATTGACAATAAAATGAAAAACAAGGAGTGAAAGTGAAAATGAAGTAGGCTTCTTGTATATTGTTATTTTCTTGTATATTGTTATTTTCTTTAAGTTTTAACTTTTTCATTTTTCAAGTTTTTATGGAAAAAAACCTGGGGGAGCACCTGGATGATCCTATTTCATGGGCATGCCCAGAAAAGTCTTTTTTCTAGGGAGAAAGCACACTTTTCATGGGGAAAAACCCAAAAATCCCCCTTTTGGGGGAACGCATCCCTCACACCAGGGAGAAGTTTCCTTCTATGTTTCCCTACATTTCGCAAAAGAAGTATGTGGAGAAATACGTTCTCAAGCATCCAAAAAAAACAGAAACAAAAAAAAGCCCTTTTGGCAAAATGCATCCCTCAGATTACAAAAAAAACTTCCCTCTATGTTTCACGCATTTCCCAAAAGAGATATGTAGAAAAATGTTTCCTGAAGCATCCCAAATGAAGAAAAACAAAACAACCTTGGGAACATAGGAAACATGGAGGTGCCCCCTCTCACCTCAAGGGACACATCCCCGTGGAACAGCAGTTTTTTCATTCACTTAGTGGCATTTCTGAGTCATCATTGCTCATTTGCTCATTTGTTTATGAATAAAGTTTACCATATACTTCTATGTTGAATGGTAAGCATGTGTCAAAGCCCCATAATTAGAGGAGTTGGTTCGGATAGAATCAAGACCAAGGCCTGACAATTGGGACTAAACTTTCATAATTGCAATAAGCATGTGGACACCAGGACAGTGGAGATTCATTATAATACAGAGGCCTTACAAAACCTTTTTTTCTTCATGATCAGAGAAATTTTGGTATTTCACTTGAACTGAGCATAGCATGTTCTCTCATCTATCGGTAAGGTACATCTATAAGACATCATTTACAGATACTTCTTAACGTCTGCCTTGGAAAGATTACTTTTATGTTAACAATCAAAGAACTTCCATAACAATTATTGTTGACCAATGCAAAAGCATAGTTCTGAAAGAATGGAAAGGTGATGTGGCCCACATCTAACATGCAGAAATTAGGAACGGAATAAGTAGAAAGTGATGTTAGCCCAAATCATGGTGTCAACTGACCAGTATTAAGCTGCTTCTACTTCATACCATCACTAGCAAAAATTAGTACTCCTGAAGGTATAACTACGACAATGCAAAAGAAAATACCCACGGTGCAAAATTTTCAGTTTGAACCATAGATATGAACATAAAACACATTTTGGATAAGAAAGTACATACTTGTTCAAATGCTGAGCAGAATTCCAGAAACTGCAATGCTGATCCAACATCATTTGATGAAAATTCTATGCCTTCGATTAACTGCATTGGCTGCCCCTGAGGCAAAATGATTTCATCCATCTCATTCTTGTCTTTGCATTTCTTCTTCTTCAAATTTACTTTTTCTTCAGCAACCTCTAACTGAAAATCAGATACAGAAATAGACTGATCATTGATCCCCTTCATAATATCTTTCTTTCCAGGTTTGTCTACCTTGTCTGATTTTCTTTTCTTTGTTTGCTTTACATCGACCTTTAGAACATGTTCGCTTTCTGTTGGCATCAGATTTAGCCTTATTTTAGCCCCTTTTTTCATCTCAAAAGGCTCTGTGCTTTCATGAATAGCCAGAAAATTTTGTGCATCTTTACTTGCAGTCAGGGCCTTATCTTTAACGTTATCATTTGCATTTTTTGTAATGCAAGGGGATTCTGTTGTATCTGACTTTGTCTCTTTGTCATTAACAATGTTAGTTGCCAATTGCCCCTTTTCACAAAGACCCTTTTTTGGAAGATCTGTGTCAGCCTTGACGTTGCTTTTTCTCTTGGAATTACTTTTGGTAATTATTGATTTGCCATTCAGAGCATGTATATCAGATATCCTCTTCCCATCCTTGCCAATATCACAATCCAGATTTCCCTCATTCAAATTGGCCTCCATGTTTACCATATTAATTCTCTTATGATTCTTTCCCCCTTTCAGAACTGGAACAGACTCTCTATGTGGATCAAGACCTTTGTCACTTATGGTTTTAGAGCTAGTGCTCGAGTTTTTTGCTTTTTTAAGCTGTGAAACAGCTCTTGGAAGAGCAGAGGATTCATCTAATGGCTTTTGCAACTTGCTAACTTTTGAAGGAGTGGAAGACTTGACCAATGACTTTTTAGATTTCCCAGCCTTTGATGGAGACACGGGAGGTGGACTATTTTGCTCCTTTAGAGGACAACTTTCAGTTGCTTCTTCAGAAGCCATGGAACTCTGAACAGGCTTCAATTTCTTGACAAGGTCTTTCACATCAACATTTCCAGAACGAATAGATTCCAAGAGACAGTTAATTGTGGAAACATTCAAAGAATTGACATGTTCCTGTATCAGGACAGAAGCCATCAGAACAGACAAAAAAAAACATTGTTATATCAGAATAAGTACCTTACAATCAAATGCGTTCATTGCATTCAAGAGATAGCATGTGTTAAGAAGGCTAGAATAACAGAATATTTTTCTTTTAGGACATCACCATTTTCAAGGGTGAAATTCAAGGATTTGCATATGCAGGAATTTACCTCAGAAAGACCTTGACACTTGAGTAAATCAGCAACAGAAGCAAATCCTGTAGCCTTAGCTGCATGCACAAGCATTCCAGTAGGAGCACAACCTTGTTTTTTCCTGCAATAATGAATTCAGCAACTTTATTTCTAAAAATTTCAGACAATGTTTCCTATCAAAACCTGATTGAAAATTTGAGTTATAAAAGGTAACATAACAATTAGCATGTTTTTGCCTAGGTGAATTTCTATATTCAAGCTTACATGCAAATACTGCAATTGCAGATATTTCTGCACTTTGGACACTTCCACTCCTCAGATTTAACAGCCTCTTCAACTTTTTCTCCATACCTGGCATGCTTATCAGCGTGCATGGAATTACTATGGATTTGAGTAGATTAATGAAGCCTTAAACCCCAACAACAATTTAAACATTTTATCCCTGAACAAGCATGTAAGCCTCACTTGTGTTTGACACACACACACATTTTATATATATATATATATATATATATATATATAATAATGTGTGTGTGTCAGACACAGGTGCAATCAAGAAAGATGACAAACGCACAGGTGCAATCAAGACAGATTTACATGAAAAAGCATGTCTTTCGTGTATATATTTCATATAGAGAGAGAGACACTAACCTATTAAGCAAGCACTTAGGACAAAAGTTCTGTGTGCATGATTTCTTGCCAACGACATTCTTGCAAGACGCCATGAATTCCAGAGTCTTTTGCCGGCACTGCAACAATCTCAAGTGACGTGATCGGAATTAAAAACCCTTGTGAAAGCATAAAATGAGGAATGCATATCAAGAGTGAGGGAGAGAGATCCCCACACACCTGGTGGCAAGTCTTGCCATTTTCAGAATCATAAATTCTCCCTCCAATAACACGCACTCCTGGAGACTTTGTCCGCTTCTGCACCCCATCCGAAGCTGAAACTTTCTTTTTGGAATCGCCTGTTCGGGGAGCGGACATGTTCTCTTTGTTGTCTGCCTGTGAGTCCTTATTGGGATCAAACCCCAAACCCTTTGAGATGGCATTTTCATCTGTTTTCTGGTCATTCTTTGTTTTGGAAGAGCCCCTTGGGGAGGACAGTTTTGCTGTTGTTGACTTATGTTTCCTTAAGTCGTGATCTTTGTCACTGTTGAGATGAGATACAACTTCCTTTTTAAGGGGTTGCTTTGGACTCGTCAAGGTTTCACCCTCACTGCATTTCTTGCCATGAGTTTCCTTAAATGGGCTCCTTTTGTCCTCGGCCTTTACTTCATTGCCGCCGGTTGCAGCACTTGCATTAGCATTGCCATTCTTCAAGGTGCTCTTCTCTTGAACTCTCAGATTATTGGGGATTTCATTTCTAGGCAATGAAAGCTTCTTCTTTGCGAGGGGAGTTGAAGGATGCTCGTGAAGTTGTTTGCGGCTTGCTTCACCGACAGAGTTTGATGACCCAGTCTTTCTACAGCTACCAATGCCTAACCGAGGACTCCTCCTTATTTTCTGAGCTGGAGAAAGGGCCATTTTTCCTCTTGACCTTTTATATCATCAATATAGAAACCCAAGGATTCGATCTCCTGCATTGACATAAACCAGAAAGCATGCATAGAACATCAAGCAAAAGCAATTCCACTGCAGAAATGAGACATCTTACAAGCAAATCAAAACTGATCAATTCATGAATATGACAGCTAGTCCACCTTGTAACGAAACGTCTAAGAATATTATCATACATATCAATTGCCAGAAAACATGTGAGCCAAGATGAAATACAAGACAAGGGACTCCGTTACAAACAGTTACTGTGATCGGTTTTCTTGGGGTGATTTCAAAGCAGAACCATTTTTCAAAAGAAAGATACAGAGCCCTCCACTGATAATATAAATGGACATATAAAGAGCTTCACTTCAATGTGGAAACCAAAATAATGGGCACAGGCAATTAAATCCAAAAGAAGCAACATCGTACCTGATGAAGGAAAGATCCGCGTTGGAAACAGGCTTCGACTCCCACTTCCTGTCCCTCTACTTCACTCTGAGAGCTGCTTCGTTGCTGGTAAAAAAGCAGCGGGAGATGACCAAACCAAAGTGGTGTTTTGGGCGGGAGGAATGTTATTTTAACTCCAAAATGGCAGGCCTAAAATTTAAACGAAAAATGAATACTCCCTCCCTCCATTTTTCCAAACACCATTTATAATATAATGCCCTCCAAATATCATTTTTAATTATCATACCCATTGTTGTTTTGATGTTCACTCGTAAAAACAATGGGTAATAGCTTTTTTTTGAGTGGAAAGTTGATTATATTGGTTGGTGATTTGGAATACTTGTTATAGGTTTTGAAAAACCTATATATATATATATTTAAAGGTTTGGTAAATAAATTATTGTAAATATTTGTAGAAAGTTAAATATATAAATATTTTTAAATGTTGGACTCATAAATATATATATATATATTTCATACTGTGTTATGAATATTTTATTTGGCAAAATTATATTAAAAATAATAATTAATTATGATGATGAATTACAATTAGGGGTTGGAAACATGTCGATTTTAAATAATTATGTGTGATTTATGAGAAGAGTCTTTAAAGAAATTAATTAATTAATTATTAAAATAAGTTGAGATAAAATAATAGTTTTATCTAAAGTTTTTGGGTTTCAAGTATTTTTTTTCCTAATCATTAAATTAAATAAAATTAAAATTACATTTTTAAAAATTAAAAATAAATAAATAAATAATAATTTATAATTTTAATAAAATTGAGATAAAATAGAAAATTTATGGATGGAGTTTTTAGGCTCTCGATTTTCACAATTTATGGTTTTACCCATGGTATTTTTCTTTAATGGTCAAATTACATTTAAAAAAAAAAAATTAAGAATGTCTTAATCACATTAATCTAATTTTCATTTGTAATATGAATTACAAAAGTCTAAAATCTAACATTTAAAATATATATGTATATATAATAATAAAATTTACATAAAATAGTAAATTTACGGATAGAGGTTTTTGGGCTCTACGTTTTATCAACCCGTGGTATTCTTCTCTAATGTAGCCTATTTAAAATGTGAGACATTCATTACAATAAAAACTTTTAGCTAAATCGAAATAAATCTTGATCAAAATGATAGCATTAAAAATAAAATTAAATGAAGGATAATTATTATCCTTGACTCTTGCAAAGATAAAGGTATATATTTTTATTAGGTTTTACAGAATATAAGAGAAGCTTATTAGTTTTTATGGTCTAACAACAAAGTTTCAAGTAGATTGTCTTAACTAACGCGCTATATATATATATATATATATATATATATATATATATATCAAACTAGCTTAGATCCATCTTAACTCTAGATCTATTAAGCGCCAATAGGGATCAAATCTCTCAAGGTGCAAACATTTCTTCAAGTTTTGCACTCAAAAAAGAGTTTTGCACCATGAGAGATTTGATATATATATATATATATATATCAAACCAGCTTAGATCCATCTTAACTCTAAATCTATTAAGCACCGAGAGGGATAAAATCTCTCAAGGTGCAAACATTTCCTAAAGTTTTGCACTCAAAAAAGAGTTTTGGACCGTGAGAGATTTGATCCCTCTCAGCGCTTAATACATCTGAAGTTAAAATGGATCTAGGTTGGTGGAAACTGTGACAACCCCTAGTTGATTTTCCATGTAAATAAAATAAAACCAATGTCTTGGGACACGTATTCTAAGTTGAATAGTGGGCAAAACATTATAATGGGCATCACTTGTGGATTATATATGGCTATGGAAGTTGACAAAGGCAAAGAGGCAATAATTGGCATTTAATTATGAAAATAAAAGAAAATAAGAGCAAAGGGAGACGAAGAGACACAAATGTGCATGAGAGGGAAATTAGATGAAAATGAAGAAAATAGAGGCATTAATGATAAAAAGGCATCAAAGAAACAATTCACATCTTTCGTTGGTTTTAGCTTCTATCAGTTCAGTTTTGACTTTCTCTTTTGATTCTCTCTCTTATACATTCTTGCACACTTAGAGCATGCTTGGAGAACTCTAGTATTCAATTGGATTTGGAGGAAGCAAGCAAAGGACAAGCAAGGAATTGGTGGGCAATGGAAGGAGAGGTTGGATTAGTAGCTACAACAAAGATATTTTTCAAGTAATAGGTTGCATGTGTGATTTCCTTGCTAATTTTTCGATGCATGGTATATGCATGTGGTTCACTGGTTATGTGTTGTCATTGGCATGGAGATTTGCATGGATTGATAGTGGTTTCAACCATGTCTTGTCATTTCCCGTATAGTCATGGTGTTGTGGGTTTCCCACTTCTTTTTTCTGATTAGTTCTCAAGTTCCCTGTGGTTGTGGGTTGGAACAAATGCTCTTGAGCCCTGTAGTAGCTTAGGTTGAGTTACTAGTTCCTAGAGTTGTAGGTTGGGACAAACGCTATGGAGCCCTTGTTGAGTTGAGTTACTAGTTCTTGGAACTGCGGTTGGAACACATTCTTTGGAGCCCTGGAAGGTTGTGGGTTGAATTATTAGTTCTTGGAGCCCTAGACAGCTTGGGTAGAGACCGATCTAATTGATGTTAGTGATTTTTCGACCATAGAGGTGGAATCACTATGGTTGAGGGTTGAGGTGGTTTGGCCTCTAGAAGCCCTGGTTGGTTTTGTTTTGGTTTAACACTTATGATCCCATATTCATGTTTGGAATATGGCGTGGGGGTGATTGGCTGAAAGAGTGATTTAGTTCAACCCATTCTATGGTCGAGTGTTACATGGAAGTCTCTAACGTGTTCGACATTTTCATATGTTAATGTGAGATATTTTCCTCTTGAGATCTATGAGCATTTGTATTGATTATGATGGTGATATTATGTTTGATTTTCCATGGTTTCTATTTTTGTTATATGTCGGTTATATGATATATTTTACTTATATCTCTTGACATGTTTTAATAAGTTGATGAATGCATGAACTAACACATGTTTTTGCAGCTAGTTAGAGAGGGATTGGAGCCTTTTTAGTGATTCTCATATGAATATTATAAGTCTATTATCGGATATGTATTCATGGCCTGTAGCCTTCATGTTTACTATATGTTTGAAGAAATTCATGTCATGGATTAGGCATGTCTGGGTCAAGTTCTTGCTTGAGTTTTGATTGGTTAGCATTATCAACACCTTTGATTGATTCTGGAAAGTTACAAGTAGTTATGGGCAGTGGACTGGAGACTAACCTCGAAAAGTGGCTCAGATCTCGGAACCACATGCCCAGAACTAGAGTTTTTGGGCCATAACCGCATGGAAGCAAGCTTATGAGTGTGGTTGGGGGCTCATAACCGTATGTATGCTATGTTGTGTGTGTCGTTGGGGGTTAAGCTTTTGAAACATCAGTTCCATCTCAGGATCTCGTCACCAGAGGTTTTGGAATGATTTTTGGGTGATCGAATGCTCCGAGGGATGCTTGTAAGTTGTTGGTGTGTCAGCCCCACTTCCATAACTAGAACTTGGATGTCGGATAATGTCATAGTGACACTCATCTCATGTTTACCCTAACAGGGCGGTTAAAGTGGGTAAATGTGGGATGAGGCGGTTACAGGTTGGTATCAGGGCTTCTAGGTTCAAACACTTGGACCAAATGGGCTAGACATGATTGTTATGCATGCATGTCAGTTGTATATGTGTTTACTATGCATGCATTGTAGTGGTTATGGTCATCATGTAGTGTTACAGTTTTGTATTATCATGCATGGTGTTGATATGTTGATGTCATTATATATGTATCGTGCCAATCTGGATTGACTTGTGTATATGTGATAGCCTCCCTTGAACTTCATTGAGGTATGATTTGATTATGCTTCTATTAGTTTATCTAACATGGCATGTTTGTAGGATATTGTTGGCTTATGGGGTCCTGACCCAGGTTCGGAGTTATTTAGCCAAACAAATCCCTAAACTACTGGCCCTTTCGGCATCAGCCCACGGAGCGCGAACTGAAGTCTCACGCAAAGCAGTATGGGGGGATGTTGGAACCAAGTTTTCGCACCCTTGAGATGTCTGTAGTGTTGATTTAGTCCAACTGTACCTACCTTCACACAAGTTACTTCATGCACTTGTTCCAACCTTCAATACCTTCGCGATTTGTTGCAATCGTCTTTCGCGTAGCCCTAACCAGGGGTTGAGATGCTTTCGCGCTGCTAGGGCAGCGAACTGCACTAGTTCCCCAAACTACACCGCCTATCTTACTTATCTTCTTAACAGATCTTAGTTAATCTTCGCGTAAACAGATATTCTATCTTGCATTCACTTAATCAATACAATTATATACATTCTCGCATCACATAAGTATTAGAAGTGAATTTCATACCCAAGATAACAGATGCATAAAACAGGAAATAAATACACATAATTGATATGAAACTTCTCTTTATTAATACTGCCAACTGTTACAGAATCGACTCACCCTGCACACTCAACTGCAGGGGTCCGCGCACTCAACTACGGACTACTAGGCCTCTGCGCACTCCGCTACAGAGCTTTCCCCTACTCTATGACCCAAAACTAGACTCCACTCCACAGACACGACTCAACTCTTCATCCTTCTTCTCATTAGCTTATTCCATTTTGATTCCTTAACTACTTAGAGCCTCGCTCTATTTATACAATCCCATGGTCCACGGACCATGGGTAGATCTCTACAGCTAACATTACATTAACAAAATTGAGGGCGGACAACCCTATGACTCTTTTTATAAGCGACATGCTCCGCGCCCACAAAATGCGGAGTTTTTACATTGGAGTTACAATTTTTGACCAAAATCTGGGCTCTAAGCCCCAAAACATCCCTTGGGGGATCCCGCGCTCAACAGGCCGCTAACACAAACATTGTGACTCGTCCTCGAGTCACTTTGTCGGTGTGGAGATCTTTGCGCGAAGACCTCCAAATTTTGCCTAGATCGCTGCAATATCGGCAACACACTGAGCGACTACCTACTATACTTCCTCAATGCGTTGTTCAGATACTGTTGCGGCTGAACTGCTGCCCTGAACCTTTTCTTGTGTTGCTTGCAGCTGCGCGAGCTTTGCTTCAATGAAGTCTGTAATGAGATACGCCTCATCAATCCACAACTATAAGCGCGCCTTCAAAATTGCTTCCTTATGTCGAGCAGCATCGACCTGTTCCTTGAGTGCCTTCACCTGCTGCATCCTTGTGAGCCTCTGTGTAAGGGCAACCATCTGCACGGTCCCTTTTACTTCGTCATATTTCTGCTATAGCTCGTCCGCCTCTGTCTCTAGGCGTTGTATGTTTAGGTCCTATTGCAGGGTAGTGAGAACCTCGAACGACTGCTCGAACAACTTTGTGTAGTCTGTCACTGCACTGTTAACCTCCGTTATTCCTGTTGTAATCACGATGGCACGTTGTTCCTTAACCTCCGATGGAGTTGAAGGTTGCGCCTTCAATTGTAGTTCAGATATCTGAAGGTTCAACTCCAGCTGAACCCTGGCCATTTCTTCCTTTGCCTCGCGCACCCCTGCTGCTAATTTCCAGACACGTGCCTCCATTGGTTCTTCTGCTTGGATGGCCAACTCCGGGACCATCTGGCAGGCTTCCTCCACCACCTGCATGATCTGTCTATTCTGCGCCACTACCTCGTCACGTTGCAGGCTCAACTATTCAATGTTGATGCGTTGCTTGCTAATTACTTGGAGCGTGCAACCCTCCCTAGCTCGTAGTTCTGCAATGATTCCATCTTGCAAAACATAGAGCGTCTCTCGAGGGAGCGCAACCACATTTAACCCGATTCCCTTCAACTTGCTGACCATAAGCATGTCGGCCTCATTTTCTGTAACGAGTGCTCCATCTGGCAGCACTATGGTGTTGGTCATCCGAGCGCACAACATTTTCTCGGTCGCGGACGTGCCTACTTGTTGACACAACGCCAGCCTATGGAGTGCGCACCTACAACTCCTGTATTTGTGCCCGGAGGGCCCCCAACACCATCTAGTGTTCCTCCTCGAACTACTGGAGGGTCTCCACAGTGACGTCCCTCACTGTCTCGCCAATGTCGTGTAGATCCCCCTTAGTGAGGGTGATCGGTTCGAAAGAAGTCTTTGAAGCCTTTGACTTCTTTTGTGGCCCTACCTGCTCTCTTGGGCATGGACGTTTCAGCTGGGTGGACGCTGTCTGCGGGTCCGCGCCACCTTGCTCTGTATCTGTCTCCGGCTCAGGCGAAGGTGACTTCTATCCTTCGTGCTCTTTCTCTGCTGCCTTTTTGTTGGCTTGTTGGGGCTTGACCCAGGTTCAGAGGTGATTTAGCCAGACAAATCCTGGTACTACTGGCCCTTTCGGCAACAATCCGCGGAGCGCGGACTGAGGTCTCACCCGAAGTAGTATGGGAGGGTGCTAGAACCAGGTTTCCGCACCCTGGAGATGTCTAATGAGTTCAAGTGTTTCGTTGTTCGACCCTGCGCGCACGTCGCTATGGACACTTTCCCATACCTCATAGCTAGAGATGTTGCCTTCACACAGCCCTACTCGGGGGCCGAACATTGTTATTACCCAAGTCCTTACTAGTATTCCAATGTTAGTTGATTAACTTAGCCTACTTGCATGCTTTGAGTTATACTTAACAATATAAACCATTCATACAAGTGCGCTGAGTAAGTAAACAATATATTTGCAATTTATAACAAGCATGCATTAACCCAAGAACAGATACACAAATTTATGATAAAACTTCTCTTTATTATTTCTTCCTCAGTTATACACTCAACTCCACCCTGCGCATTTAGCTACAGGGGTCCGCGCACTCATTTGCGGACTACTAGGCCTCTACACACTCAGTTGCAGAGCCTTCTCCTACCCTACGACCCAAAGACACACTTAGTCACTTAGACTCTTGTTCTTTTCTCTACTTCTTCCTTGCTCTATTAGTTATCTTTTACACTTAGAGTCTCACTCTATTTATACAATCCCATGGTTTGCAGACCATGGGTAAGCCGACATTACATTACAAGACTAGGGTGGACAACCATGTGATCATACCTTTCGCGCTCCATGTCAGCCATTCGCGGAGTCTTTACAACAATATCGAGTCAAAACTTGGGCTTTGAGACCCAAAACATGCCTTGGGGGGATTCCATGCCCAACAGACCCCCAACACAAACATCATGACTTGCCTTCGAGTCACTCTGTCGGCGCGACGATCTTGGTGCACAGTCCCTCCAACTGTTCTCGAATTGTGCTGAGGTCCGTAGCGCACTGAGTTGTTGCTTGTTAGATCTGTTGCATCCGTTGTTCTGAGACCTCTGTGTCTGGGGTGCTTCTTTGCATCAATGTGTGCATCCCCTGTATGTGCACGAGATTTCCTTCGATGTTTGTCGTGATAGTGAAGGCCTCGTCGATCCAAGGCTGAATGCATGCTTTGAGAACTACCTCCTTGTGTTGTGCCGCGTCGACCTGCTCCTTCAGTGTTTTGGTTTGCTGCATCCTTGCAAGCCTCTGGGTGAGGACTACTGTCTGTGCAGTTCCTTGGACACTGTCGTATTGCTGTTAGAGTTCTCGCGCTTCTGTCTCCAAGCACTGGATGTTGGGGTCCTCATGTAGAGTTGTGAGGACCTCAAGTGCTTGTTCCAACATGCTGGTATAGTCTCGCACTGCACCTCCGATTTCCTCCAGTCCCACTGTGATAGCGCTAGCGCGCTGTTCTCTGACTTCCAGGGGAGTGGATGGCTGCGCCTTTAACCGCAGCTCGACGATCTGAAGATTCAGCTCTAGCTGAACCTTTGTCGTTTCTTCCCTGGCCTCGCAGACTCCTGCTGCTAGCCTATGGATCCGCACCTCTGTTGGTAGATCTGCTGGGATGGCCAGCTTCGGGACACTGCGGCAAGCGTCACCTACCACTTGCACCAACTACTGATTTTGTGACACCAATTCGTCGTGCTGCAAGCTGAGTTGTTCCATGTTTATCTTTTGCTCGCTGAGGACTTGGATTGCGCAGCTCTCCCTATCGTGCAGCTCTGTCGTTATCCCATCCTATAACAGGTATAGTGTCTCATGCGAAAGGGCAGCCATATTAAGGCTAGGGCCTTTCATCATGCTAACCAAAAATCCATCGGCCTCATTCAATGTCACTAGAGCCCCTTCCGACAACACTATTGTGTTTTCCATCTGTGCACGCAACATCTGCTCTATTGCCGAGGATCCTGCTGCGAGGTGGGTTGAAAAGGTACCCACCTAAGGGGGATGTACCTGTAACTCCTGCAATTGTGCTTTGAGGGCCCCCAACACAGTCTGGTGCTCCTGCATAAAATCCTGCAGAGCCTCATTTGTGACATCGCGCACTGTCTTGTCAATGTCATGCAGATCACCCTCGGTTAGGGTGATCAAGTCAATGGCCAATTTTGAGGCCTTGACCTTCTTCCTTGGTCCTGCTCGCTCTTCCGTGTGTGGGCGCAGTCCCAAGGTCCGCGCTTCCTTCTATTGTTTCTGCTTCCTCTGCCTCCTGCCCTTGCGAGGGCGTTGCTTAGCCCTCGTCCACCTTTGCGATTGCTTCCTGTGCTGCTGCGGTTGTTTTTCTGCTCGGCGGTTTTTGTGCTGTTTCCTTCCGCCTTTTCTCGGCCAACTGTGTGACATGCAGCTTGGCATCGTCCTTCTTCTTTTGTGCTACCGACATCTCAAGTTCCGCAATGTTTAGGGCGCGCCATTCCAATGGCCATGCCTCCAAGACATTGAAAATGACGTCGTTAGTGGCTACAAATGGTAGCTTTGTCCACTACTTCATTGGATCCTTTCGTGCCCTAATGTATATATTATGCATGTCTGCTTTGAATTCTGCAAAACTCTGCACACTGTTGTACATCGTGGGCGACAAGCGTGGCTTCCAGTTGATCCACATTTGGATGTTCATCTCCATGAGCACCCAAAAGATCTTGCTATCGCGTATCCTTTTCGCATCCTTCGTGGCCTAGAGCGAAGCATACTTCGCGGCCTCTGGTAAATCTCTGACAATTATGGAGAATTGACTATCCTCCAGCAATTCCCTTGCTATGAGCACTATGGAAAACAACATCCATGCATAGTGGAAGGTTTTACCCTGCTCCTGGGCTTCGCGACAATTCTTCAGGAATTTCGTGCAGAGGAATTCAACCCAGTTAAACTGGACCCCCTCCTGCACTGCTCGGCCAGTGCGATCACTGGTGCAAGTACCTCGTCTGCGTGACACTTTCACATAACTTTTCCTGCTAGGATTTGGGTTGCTACGCATATCGCTTTATCCTTGATGCTGGATATGGCATAGCCCCTCTTCTTCTCCTCCAGCTTGTACTTCGTCTTCATGGCCTCTACGAGGGCCAAATCAATACCCTTCCATTCTGATATGGTCGCGGGGTCCTTTCCTTTGTACGGTAGCCAGGAAATGTGATGAATTAGGTCTGTCGTGATGGGGATGGGCTCCTCCAACCATAGATACCCATCATGCACCAGGCAGAGCAGCTGCTTGATGACAAAAATGGCTATTGGGGTGCGGTGGAAATGCGGCACCCATAGTAGGTTCAGTAGCCTAGCCTTTTCCACTCCACGCAGCCACTTCCGCGGCTCTAACGTTGTCACCACCACCACGGTGTTCTACTTCATGAGGTTCTCGGTCTCCAGGTGAGGGAACATCTCGCGGTCAGCGAGGTCCCAATCTTCAAACTTCATGGTTGGCACGCGGCCCAAGTGCGTGCCTTCAAACATAGTGTCATCTAGGAGGAGGGGGGCCTGGAGTGAACTCTCGGTTTCGTCCCAGTCCTTGGGCACTTTGGCCTTCCCTTTTCTTGTGGAGACATATGCAGGTAGTTTGGTTGCAAAGTGTGTAGGTTGAATATCCTCCTCCATGCCTTCGTCTTCTTCCTCTGCGATAATAAGGGCCTGCAAATCTTCTTCTTCCTCATTTGTTTCTATTGTGGCAATTTCCCCTTCTCTTCCATTGATAGTTTGTTGCGCATCGGGTTCCTCGGGGACATGCGTACGGGAGCTATTGCTTGTTTATCCTTCTTGGGTCTCGGTGTATGCGGTGATTTCGGGATCTCTGCCACAACCCCAGCACCTTCTGGAACATTCTCCATAATTGGGGCCTGTGCGGCCTCGCCAACGGTTAACTCTTCTATTCCCAAACCATTCTTAGTTGTTGTCATTGTATCTGGGTTGTAATCTGTCACTCGCAAATTCAGGGGCTCAATCAACACTCGACTCACAATGCTCAGGGCTCTGTTCAATTGCTCAATTCTCAAATGACCAAGTGTTGTTTGTTGGGCAAACCTTTGCATTTTATAGCACCTTTTGAATTCGAATTTGACCGTTCCCCCCAATTTCGGTTCATTAATGCTTTCTTGGCAGTAGATTTTCCCAAATCTTTCCCATAACTCACGTCTTAAATGTCCATTGCCCGCTCCATTCGGCCTCAAGTTGATCATCCCATCATGAACAGTGACTTCAATGGTCACTTTCTGGCCAATCCACGTGACAACGCAGTCCATCGTGCATGGTCGCGGACCTTATGACTCTCTACTTCTACACACATCTCCATCATCGCGCAGCTCCCAGGTAGGATAGTTTACAGACCATTTGTTGGCTTGTTGGGGCCTGACCCAGGTTTAGAGGTGATTTATCCAAACAAATCCCGGTACTACTGGCCCTTTTGGCAACAATTTGTGGAGCGCGGATTGAGGTCTCACCCAAAATAGTATGGGAGGGTGTTAGAACCAGGTTTTTGCACCCTGGAGATGTCTGATGAGTTCAAGTGTTTCGTGGTTCGACCTTGCATGCACGTCGCTATGCGCATTTTCCCGTACCTCGCAACCTGAGATGCTGCCTTCGCGCAGCCCTACTCGGGGGTTGAACGTTGTTATTACCCAAGTCCTTACTAGTATTCCAATGTTAGTTGATTAACTTAGCCTACTTTCATGCTTTGAGTTATACTTAACAATATAAACCATTCATACAGGTGCGCGAAGTAAATAAACAATATATTTGCAATTTATAACAAACATGCATTAACCTAAGAACAGATACACAGATTTATGATAAAACTTCTATTTATTATTTCTTCCTCAGTTACAGACTCGACTCCGCCCTGCGCACTCAACTGTAGGGGTCCGCGCACTCAGCTGCAGAGCCTTCTCCTACCCTACGACCCAAAGACACACTTAGTCACTTAAACTCTTGTTCTTCTCTCCACTTCTTCTTTCCTCTATTAGTTATCTTTTACACTCAGAGCCTCGCTCTATTTATACAATCCCATGGTCCACGGACCATGGGTAGGCCGACATTACATTACAAGACTAGGGCGGACAACCCTGTGACTCTATCATACATTTCGCACTCTGCGCCTGCAATTCGCGAAGTCTTTACAACAATATCGGGTCAAAACTTGGGCTTTGAGCCCCAAAACATGCCTTGGGGGGATTCCATGCCCAACACTTTTGCTGCTCTTCCGCCAACTTCGCAGTGCCGCATGCCGCCTCGGCCTTAGCTATTGCCGCTTCGTTTCTATGCTTTTCTGCCAACTACACTATCCGCAGTTTCGCCTCTTCCTTTTTCTATTGCGCGACGGACTTCTCTGCTTCCACTGCGAAGCTAGCTAAAGCGCGCCACTCTAGCGGCCATGACTTAAGGACCGTGAAGATGACATCATCTGTCGCCAAATAGGGTAACTCGTGCCATGTCTTTGCGGGGTCCTTCTGCGCCCTGATGTAAACGTGGTGGAAATCTACCTTGAACTCCGCAAATATCTGCAGACTGTTGTAGACCGTGGGTGATAACCATGACTTGCGATTAATCCCCATTTTGATGTTCAACTCCATGGACACCCATAAGATTTTGTTGTCCCTTATCCTTTGTGCATCCCTGGTTACCCACAACGAAGCGTACTTTGCTGCCTCCGAAAGGTCCTACACGATCGTTGGGAACTGGCTGTCTTTAGGCAATTCCCATGCCACCAGTACTATGGACAACAGAAGCCACGCATGGTGAAAAGTTTTTCTCTGCTCCTATGCCTCGCGACAGTTCTCAAGGAACTCTCCGCATAAGTAGTTTGCCCAATTGAACTAGACCCCTTCTGCGCATTGCGCTGCTAGTGCAACCACCGGCGTGGACACCTCATCCGCGCGACACTTACGCATAACCTTCCCTGCCAATATTTGCGTTGCGACTTTAACTGTAGGGTTGTTGATGCTTTAAATGGCGTACTCTCTCTTCTTCTTCTCCAGCTTAAACTTCTTCTTCATGGCCTCCGCGATGGCCAAATCAGCACTCTTGCCCTCCGAGATGTTCGTTGGATCCTCCCCTTTGTAAGGAAGCCGGGTAATTTTGTGAATCAAATGGTTTGTGATGGGGATGGGCTCCTCCAGCCATAAGCACCCATCATGCACCAGGCATAGCAGCTACCTGATGACAAAAATGGTCACTGGGGCATGATGGTAATGCAGCACCCAGAGCAGGTTTAACAGTCTTGCCTTCTCCACACCTCTCAGCCATTTACGTGGCTCCAACTCTATGATTCTAGTTGGCACTCCTTTCTTCTGGCACATTAGCTGCGCGATTGCCAAATGTGGGAACTTCTCGTGGTCCGCGAGATCCCAATCTTCAAATTTCAGTACGGGCACTCGCCCCAGGTGCGCTCCTTCAAAAATAATATTGTCAGGGAGCAGCGGAGTCTGCAGAGAGCTTTTGCTCTCATCTTTGTCTTTGGGCACCTTTTCTTTACCCTTCCACTAAGGAACATATGCAGACAGCCTGGTAAGAGGACCGTACCCTGGGTTTCAACCTTCATTTCTACATCCTCCTCCTCTACCAGGATTTCTTCAAATTCTTTCTCCTCATCAGCCTCCAAATTGATTGCCTTCCCTTTTTCTTCCATGGTAAGCTTAGTCCTTAACTGATTCCTAGGGGATTCGCGCACTGGTACCATAGCCTACTTGTCTTTCTTAGGTCTCAGCGTGTGCGACGATTTAGGGATTTCTGCGACTATCCTGGCACTTTCAGGGGCTTCTACTTTCGTAATGGCCTGTGCAGCTTCCTCGGCAGTCATTACTCTGGTATCCATGGCTTCTTCAAGTGCTGCCATAGTGAGATTCCACGAGTCTCTCAACGTCTCGGGTAATTGCTCAAACAACGAAATCACATTTAGAAGATCGAACAAATCTGGGTTCATGAATGTCTGTGCGCGCAACAACTCAGTCCTCAAATTGCCAAGTGTTGTTTGTTGGACAACCCTTTGTAATTTATAGCGCCTTTTGAATTTGAATTCGATTGTTCCCCCCATATTCGGTCCATTAATGCTCGATTGGCGACAGATTTTCAAGAATCTAGCCCATAAAGTTCTCCTTAAATACCTGTCGCCCGCTCCATTTGGTCTCAAAGCAAGCATCACATCATGAATAGTGACTATAACGGTCACTTTTCAGCTGACCAGTGCGGCAGCGCAGCTACCCTCACGCTGTCGCGAACCCTATGACACTTCGCTACTGCGCGCTATCCTGACATCGCATAGCTCCCGGGCAGAGTAGTTTATATTCTCGCGCCTCCTTTCAGCTACCTGGAGCACTAAGACTATGCTTCTGTTGGCTAGTCAGATGGCTAAGCCACCTGTGTATGGCTTCAAACGACTGCCATTGACTTTTCCTGGGAAGAGTTCACCATTTAACATTACCAACTGCACCGTGCCACCATCTATGATCTCCTTAATAACATACGGTCCCAGTTAATGCATTATGAGCTTCCCTGGGAATTTATCAAACTTACTATCATATAACAACACCAAATCATTCACCTTGAAGGTGCACGACTTAATATGTCGATCGTGCCAAGCCTTTTTGTGTTGCTTTTGGACCTGCTGGTGGAAGCCAGCCAAAAACTCTTCTTCTTCGAGCTCCTCCAACTGCGCGAGCCTCTCCTCCAGGGCTCCGCGATCCATCATACCTGTGAGCACTGTTATGCGTAGACTAGGCACGATGTATTCCATAGGCATTACAACTTCCACTCCATAAACAAGCCTAAAAGGTGTTTGTCCCGTCAGTTTCTTGCATGTCGTTCTATAAACCCATAATACTGCAGGTACGCACAGGTCCCAATCACTTCGTTGCGCATTGCATACTTTGGTCAACGCGGTCTCCAGTACTTTGTTGAACGCTTCTATTGTCCTGTTAGCCTGCGGGTGATAAAGTGTGCTCTTCTGATGATACACCTGAAACTCTTTCGTTAGCACGCTGATTGTTTCATTCAGAAGTGCGTACCGTGATCGCTCATTAAGACCTTCGGACATCCAAATTGTTCTAGTATGTGTTCAAACAGAAATTTTGCGGCAGTTGAGGTAGTGCAATCCTTCACCAGCTGTGCTTCTTCCCAACGAGTGAGGTACTATGTCGCAGTGATAATATACCTCGCGCCTATTTTTCCTTGAGGTTTGATAGGTCCTACAAAATTTATTGCCCACTTTCTGAAAGGTTGTAATGTCATTTGTGGGTTCAAAGGCATTTCGTCCCTCCGCGATGGCTTACCTATTCTTTGACATACATCGCATGCCTTGCAATGTGCTTTTGAATCTTGATGAAGGGTTGGCCACCATAACCCAGCACGTAGAATCTTCTACGCAATCGCTCTTCTCACATAGTGTCCTCTTGCGGCACCCCCATGAGCGCCCGCGAGGATGCTGCTTCGTTCAAATTCGGGTACATACCTTCGCAGTGTTTCATCATTCCCCATCTTGTATAGATACCCAGCAATGACAGAGAAATCAGCCGCGCACACCACTAATTCCTTCTTCTGTTAGATAGAGTATTATTTCGGCACAGTTCCAGTTGTTAGAAAGTGAATTATATCTTCAAAATTTCCATCCGCTACGCGCACAGCAAAGAGCTGCGCGTCGGGTAATCCTTCCTCCAGACTAGTAGGTTCCTCCCCTGTCTCAATGCGCGACAGGTGATCTGGTCTCGCGTTCAATCGTCCAGGCTTTACAACAACTTCAAAATCATATTCTTGGAACAATAAAATCCATCTGCGTATGCGGCCCCAATGCAGGCTTATTGACCAAGTACTTCAGTGCGGAATGATCTGTATACATCTTAAAGTGTCCTCCTAGCAAGTAGTGTCAATACTTATGGAGCACATACACCATAGCTAATCCCTCGCACTCAGTGGTGGAATAGTTATTTTCTGCTTTAGATAATCTACGACTCACAAACGTGATAGGGTGATCCAAGCCTTCTCCACGATGCTGTGTTAGTACTGCCCCCAACGCTATACACAATGCGTCAACATGGACATGAAACTCTTTCTTCCAGTTCAGGAAGACCAGAATCGGCGCAGTAACCGTCTTTTCTTTTAATACATCCAGGCTTTTCTTACAGTCATCGTTCCAGCAAAATGTGACATCTTTTTGAACAGCTTTTCCATTGACGCAGTGATCTAGGCATGCCTTTGATGAACTTCCTGTAGTACCTCGTATGTCCCAGAGTAGCGCGCAGTTGTTTCGCACTCCGCAGCGCTTCCAAATTCAGAATCACCACGATTTTCGCTGGGTCTAGCATCAGCCCTTGTTTACAAACCACATGCCCCAACAGGTTCCCAAAAGGAACGAGGAACATGCACTTTTTGAGGTTGAGTGCGATTTGGTATCTTCGTCATGTATCCACCATCAAGCGTAGGTTCGCTATGTGGCACCTAACCAGCCCAAATACAGTCCAGTCATCAAAATAGACCTCCAAGAATTTATGAATATATTCCCTGAATGCTGCAACAACCATGTGCGAAAAGATAGCAAGGGCATTCTTCAATCCAAACGGCATGACAGTATATTGAAAGCAACCCCACTCAGTTGCGAAGGTTGTCTTGCTCCTATCCTCCAGCGCGATTTTGATCTGGTGGTACCCTGAGAACCCATCAGTGAAAGAATATGCCTCTTGATCGCCTACATTGTCCAACACCTCATCTGTGAACGGAGTTGGGAATGGATCATGTACACACGCGTCATTCAATTTTCTAAGATCCACGCATATTCTTATTTTGTCCTTCTGCTTCTTCTCTTGTACCACCATCAGGCTTACCCAATCGGATTCCTCCACAAGCTCAATGATGCCTGTTACGAGCATCTTGTCTAGTTCTACGCGAACCTTCTCCTTATATTTCAGATTTAAGTGATACAACCTCTGCTTAACTAGCTTCGCGTTGGGTTTTAACGTGATCTTCATTACCCCTAAATATCCGATTATTCCCTTCAAATACGTAAACTTGGTCGAGAATAAGTCCTGATATTCGCGGAGTAATTCAGCGACCTTATCCACCATCGCGTCGTCCCAATAGTCTCCAATCTTCGCGAATTTAGGTTCCGCCTCCGTACCAATATTCACCTGCTTAGTCTTCACCGGCGCGGTTATGTCAGGGTTCTCAATCTGTGGTCCTTGAAACTCGCGGTGGCCTTCCGTCTATGGAATGTTAATTTTCTGTGAATCTTCGTCTTCTTCTTCAGCAGTTTCATTATAACATTCCAGCATGCAACTCAACTGAGTGGCCCATTCAGGTTGAACCAATTCTACTGGCTCCTGTGGTATCATAAAGATGGTTGCTTTTACCTCTTGTAGCGCTTCATCAATATTGTCCCACCCATCCTCAAAACTGAAGGTCATCACGAACCCTTCATGTAGAACATCCCATTCACCTATCCTGTGGCGGAGCTCTATTTCTATATACTAGTTCATTGGTATAACATCCAAGGTATGACAAAACAGGTGCACCCACTCAGGTTGTGGCTTTTCTCCATAAGCCTGCGTCCACTTGGCCAGATGTGTGCGCAGATCATCCTACCCATTGTACTTATCTGTCAGTTGCACCCTAGGCTTCCCAAATCATGTGCGCATCATTCCCTACATTCGTGCCAGTTGTAAAAGCTCCCTTTGTGCATACCCCATAATCTCGCAGGCGTAGCGCGCAGTACATAATCCAAGGCCTGGAAGTGTTGCTTTTCCAACACCTCCCTTTCAAATTTATTCAAGAAGGTATCTACCTCACTTAGATCATCATAAGTACGCAGGTCTCTTACTTCTGTCGATATGCAACGCAGCTATCTTGTCATCATATTACAATTCAGTGTAGTTACCTTATGTAACCGATTCTGCCATCGCTCCGTCTCTTCATCTGAATCCTAAGTACAGGAGCTTTCGTGCTCCCATGCAATCTGCCCATTCGCTGTGGGATTCACCCTGTCCTGGTTTCATGCTGTTATCTTATAGATGCAGTTCAAATCATCATCACTTTCATAGTCGCGCACCAACTCTGTATAGCGCGATCCTTCAACAGGGTCCAGGGGTATAATTACGCGTAGTGACTTCTTCTCAAAAATCATCTTGCGCTTCTTCAGATTAATCACCCTGTTCATGTCAATGGCCTAATCAATTCCTAAGAGTGCGGGATAGGGATTGTTGTCATCAACAATCTCTATCACTTCAAATTCTGCTCGCGCGCTCGCTCCCTCAATATCCACGGTTATTCCTTGCAATCGCCCCATGGGTATTATTTTCTGTTGGTTCACCATTCGCAGCTGAATTGGAGACCATTGCAGCGCAGGTCGCCCCATTCATTCCCAGTCTGCTTTGGCATAATATTTGCATCCGATCCTAAATCCAGGATAACTTGATCCATCTCATATTCTCTGATCTGCGCGGTTAGTCTCGTCTCTCTTCCCGTTCTTGTCTTATGTTTTCCGATCTTCCTGACTACGCGCGGTTCTCCTGGTGTGGTCCCAGCGCATCTGTTAATGAGTTCCTATAACCCTTTCACCGCCTTACTGTCACGCATTAGCTTCATACATGTTTCCAGGAACGTTGTGAGCATATATGGGTCCATCTTTGGCTCCGGTTTATCTTTGCTCCTAAAGTGGAGGCATCAACGAAGCACTTCTTAGCTTCCCTAAAGGTTTCCCAAGTGCGCTCCAAATCAAACTCTACTTCTTTCGCTAGAGCTTTGTGAACCCAAGTACTATCTTCTGGTTGTTTACCTTTTTCATATCCCGTCGCGATTCCACTTCGAAGCACAATGTTCACATTCGGATCTTCCTCGCGTGGCTTAGACCTCATCATCTGCAGGTTCTAAGTTGGGGGAGGCGGTAGCGCTCCTTTGTCGCATATCCTAGCTATTAGTGTAGGGCAATCTTCTGTCTCATGATCAAACAAGGTGCAATACAAACACGATGGACACATTAGATTCGTGCAATCGCGGGCATAATGTCCTGGCCCTTCGCAGTTGTAGCATATCAATTGTCCGTGACCTCTTCTAGGCCCTCCTCCGCCTCGGCCTCGTCCGCGCCCCTTAAATCTTGTTCGCGTCATTCCTGCATTTTGGTCAAGGGGCCGCATTTCAGCTTGAAATCTATAGGTGGGAGTTCTATCCATCATTAACTCATAGCTTCTACAAGTGTGTTCATCATGTCCCACTAACCTACAAAAGTTGTAGAACAACTGTTGCGAATTTTGCGTATACTTCTGTAACAAGTGATAATTGTCCATGGCATGTTTTCCTGCTATTTGACAAATCGCGCACCACAAAGCAAGTGTCGCGCTAGGTCTTGCTTTCACTTCTGGTCTTAATGGCATTGGTCCTCCTCTTGCGAGGTAATTTGTGAAAAATGGGCAGTGGTCCTTGTCATGACCCTCACCCTTGCATTTTACATACCTCTTCACGCACTTCTGGTCGAGCTGTCCTGTCCTATTTCAGACTCTACATCTCAAGGCATAAATTCTTCAGTTGCGCGTAGATCTGTTGAACTCCTAAGTTAGGATCCTGCATCGGGGTCTCATGTAACCTCATAGCAATCTCTAAGGCCTCCGCCTGAGTCGTTATCTTCTACGACGATAGCGCACTCCTTAAATGTGGCATTAGAAAAGCTACAAACCACTCGCGATGTTGTCCATCCGTCAAATTCATATTAGCTTCACGAATCGTACATTTCAGCCTCTGATCCAGCTCCCAAGGAGTCTCGCCTGGTAGCATCATGAATCTCTTTGAATCCAATGATCTATTGTGCTTCAAACTTCGGCCTGCTAAATTCTCTATTTAGCGCTGCTTGGATATCTGCAATTCTCGCATTTGGATTATCATTGGAGTGTTTAAAATACCAGGTCATCATAGGGTCCTGCAGGGCGCTAACCAATGTCGCTTTCTTTATATTGTCATTCGTAACTCCTTGCGCTTCCCATCCAGCCCTTACCACGAACCAGAATTGGTCTGGATCCTCATTTACGAAACACTTGAACACAGGTAACTTCATTGTGCTTGCCATAGTGAATCACGGTGGTGGTGGAGGTGGTATGGGTGAAGATGGAGGTGATGGTGGTGAAGCTGGTGGTAGTGTGGGTGGAGGTGGTATTCGCAGAATTCTTTGCCTTATCAGATGGATCACACTTCACGGTGAGACCTTTGCGAGCTCTTCCTCGTCCCCTCGCGGAGATGAAATCAAGGGGCTAGTTTCTGGTCCCTTATTTCCTTTGTTCTTGTAAGCTTTTCCACTTCTCGTAGCCCCGAACATCAAGGTAACTGCATAACCCTCTTTTCACACAATAACATTTTAATCCAAGTATTCAAAGACTTTACGTACTTACCTTGCGGTCCTTTGAGAAAGCATCACTCTACCTCGCTATAGCTAACTAAGGTGTCAACCGCAAACTAAGTAATGGATCCTCCTATAATATGATCGAGCCAATGATCAATAGCACACGCGATCTTATCCTCTGATGCTTCCAACCTTCGCACTAACTTTGGGGTCCACACAATAGGACCGTCAAGTTTCCACCTTCCTTGGCTATCTTCTAGCTTCGCGATCCACTCGTATAACTCAGTAGGGAAGGACGCGAAGAATATTTCATGGATCTCCATGTATAGGTAGCAGTCTAACCACTCTTCTTTTGATAGTCGCGGGTTCATGTTCTCCTGTGCTGCGAACTCGTGAATTCTTCTGTCCAACCAGCCTTCAATTTCCTTCTTAGTTGGATTCCAATGATATGACATCAGAAATCTCTATGCAGATTCTAGTCCTAGCAATGGAACCATTTGTTGGCTTATGGGGGCCTGACCCAAGTTCAGAGTTATTTAGCTAAACAAATCCCTACACTACTGGCCTTTTCGGCATCAGCTCGCGGAGCGCGGACTGAAGTCTCACCCGAAGCAGTATGGGGGGATGTTGGTGTCTAGTCAATTTAACGTCTTAAATTGCTCTACATAAATTATCAATCCGAGTATCGTAAATTGATGAAGTGTGGTGCACTATATGTGCTTAGTTAACCTTTTTCTTACTTCGTTGTTTTATAGTTTACGTTGTTTTGGGGGTTTTGTTCTTGTTGGTTTCCCAAAGTGTTTAATGAAAATGGAAATCCTATTCTAAGGTCTTAAGAATACTTTTAAAGGTCAAGTATGGATGTAGATTTCAAGACAAGGTTTATGTCCCTTATGGTAACTTCCAAAACTTAACACTTCAAAAGATCTCAAAACATGTTATTGATCAAATCAATACTTGAACAAAAGTGTAAATATGTAACTACTTAAATCAAACAAAAGATGAAATATTGATCATGAAATCACTGTCTTTGCTGCCCATCTAATTACAGAAATAAATTCTAAACTATTGCACTCAAGCAAACCAAAAATTGCAGACTAACGAAAGCAAGATCAATTTACTTCACTTATAATCCGATGGCTCGCCAAGTAGCTTTTTCGGGTTAAGCCATGGCTCTGGAGATAATGTTAATAACATGAAGAATTGATATCTAAATTACCTACTTGCAAATGAAAGTAAAATCAAGTCACTTCACATATAATCTGATAGCTTGCCAAGTAGCTTTTCGGGGTTAAGCCATGGCTCTGGAGATAACGTCAATAACATGAAGAACCTGATATCTAAATTACCTACTTGCGGATTAATGAAAGCAAAGTCAAGTCACTTCACTTATAATCCAATAGCTCGCCAAGTAGCTTTTTGGGGTTAAGCCATGGCTCTGGAGATAACGTCAATAACATGAAGAACCTGATATCTAATTGCAGAGGAAAGTAAAATCAAATCACTTCACTCATAATCTGATAGCTCACCAAGTAGTTTTTCGGGGTTAAGCCATGGCTCTGGAGATAACGTCAAATGACATGAAGAATTTGATATCTAAACTAACTAACAACAACAAATAAATAAGACTGAAATCAAAGCATAACTGAAATTGAAAAGCTTAAGAAAAAGTTCAGTAGAGAGGCAAATCTCATGTCACTATTTGATACAAAAACATGTAAAGAAAAACTAATCTACAATCAACTGGTTCAACACACTTGCATGAAATTAAAATTGCATCAATGGAAACTCTAATCTATCAAACTTGAAAGCAATCAAATGACATAATGAAATCAAAGCAAAATTATAAAATAAAATCTACTCTACCTTACATTCTAATGTGCTCCATGACATCTACTTCACATCTCCTTCCATGTTGAGAACATCAAAGCTTTATTCAAATTCTTCAAAATTACAAAGTACAACAAAGCTCTCCAAAGCTTTTCAAAGCCATCAAGGAAGAACTACAAGCTCCAAGCTAAGCTAAGACTAACAAGCTCTAAACTAACAAGCTAACAAATGAAGGAGAGAGATCTCCTATTTATACAAAAATATGAGAATCCATCTCATTAATGAGAGTCCAAAAATCTCTCCCTCTACCTCTAGAGTCGTAATCAAAATAGGAACTGATAAGACACATGTCTTCTTAGAGTTTCAATACAATTAGGAGATGTGACACATATCCTCACGATCCCATGATTCTTTCCACTCAAATTCGAATTTGGCCTTAGAGTGCCACATAATGGTCTTCTAGAAGCCTCCTTTTGACCTACACATGTCAACAATCTCAACCCACTTGTTGGGTATAAGCATATGCACATTATTTCCTAATTTTTAACCACAAATTCCCTTAAAAAGGCTAAGAATTAATAAAGTTTGGAAAAACATAAATGTGGCCCAATGATAATGAAAGTGGGATGAATGTAGTGACATAGTAGTGAAATGGAGGTGAAATGGAGGGGATATAATGGACATAATAGTGAAAGTGTAATGGAAATGAATGACATTTTCAAGACTCAACAGTTGGAACCAATTTTCCACACCCTTTGAGATTTTTGTGGTGTCGATTTAGTCCAACTGTGCCTTCCTTCACACAGGTTACTTCGCGCACTTGTTCCAACCTTCAATACCTTCGCGATCTATTACAATTGTCTTTTGTGCAGAACTAACCAGGGGTTGAGATGCTTTCGCGCTGCTAGGGCAGCGAACTGCACTAGTTCCCCAAACTACACTGCCTATCTTACTTACCTTCTTAACAGATCTTAGTTAATCTTCACGTAAACAGATATTCTATCTTGAATTCACTTAATCAATACAATTATACACATTCACGCATCATATAAGTATTAGAAGTGAATTTCATACCCAAGATAACAGATGCATAAAACATGAAATAAATACACAGAATTGATATGAAACTTCTCTTTATTAATATTGCCAACTGTTACAGACTCGACTCGCCCTGCGCACTTAGCTGCAGGGGTCCGCGCACTCAACTACGAACTACTAGGCCTCTTCGCACTCAACTGCAGAGTCTTCCCCTATTCTACAACCCAAAACTAGACTCTACTCCATAGACACGACTTAACTCTTCATCCTTCTTCTCATTAGCTTGTTCCATTTTGATTCCTTAACTACTTAGAGCCTCGCTCTATTTATATAATCCCATGGTTCGCGGACCATGGGTAGATCTCTACACCGACATTACATTAACAAAATTGAGGGCGGACAACCCTATGACTCTTTTACAAGCTACGTGCTCTGCGCCCACAAAATGTGGAGTCTTTACATTAGAGTTACAATTTTTGACCAAAATCTGGGCTCTAAGCCCCAAAACATCCCTTGGGGGATCCCGCGCCCAACAAATATAGAAGGCCAAATATTACTAGCAGAATGGTGGACTACAGTTCACGTGACTCTCCTTACAGATCATATGAGCAACAAGGAGATGAGTATTCTCATGATATAGCAGATACACTGAGAAGTTTGAAGGCATAAATCATAAGTTGCAAGGAAGACAATATCAGGTTGATTAAGGCACAAGAAAGGCTTGCCAGAGCTCAGGAAAAGCAAGCGGAAGTTAATGAAATCATCCTTCCAAGTCTTTCAAATTTATAGAGATGGTGGGAGATGAGGATCATTCATGAACATGAGGAGAAGACAAAAGGGGCATATGGCAACAGGTCTCAATAGGTTGGACAAAGATGATACAGTCAGAGGTGGCAGACCATTAGATACACCTAACAGGAGGGGTAGTTTCTATGGATTTTATTATAGTTCTAGTTCTAAGAGACATCACTGTCATTACCACCATCATCCTTATAAGAGGAGTGAAAAAAAATTAATTTTCCATAAGATTTCAAGAAAGCAAATCCTCCTACATTTGATGGAGAGATGAAGTGATAAGAAGATGTAGAAGTGTTGTTACTTGGGATGAAGAAGTTCTTTAGACTGCATGAGTATTTAGAGAACATGAAAGCCAAAATAACTACCTTCAGGCTTAAAGGAAAATCTGACATCTCACAGGGTAGATGTGAAGAATGTCAGAGGCATTTGAGAGGAAGAGTTGGTCGAGAGACTCTTCAAGAAGAAGTCTCTATCTGAAAAGTTTTATGATGGCAAAGATAAGGAGTTGTATAAGTTGAAGATGGGTTCTATGACCAATGATGAGTACACTAGCATATTTATCGAGTTGTTAAGGTATGTGCCTTACCTCAAGAAGGAGAAAGCAAATATTCAAATGTTCATTAGTGGGTTTCCAGTGGCATTCAGAGACAGGATTGAGTTTGATGAGCCTAGATCGTTAGAGGAAGCCATCATAAAGCTGGGGCATTGTATTCGCGAAGCGCTTCAAGGAAATCGTGAAATTCATCGAGATGAGGGAAACAATGGGAATAGTGACCATGATGATCACACAGGGAACCAGGGTGATTTGTGAATAATGTTTTGAGTTTCTTAGGTGGAACCAGCAAGTTAACATGGACTTCGGTGATATGTGACTTAGGGAACGTTTCATGAACCAAAGGTTTGATATGAGGAATCTCAAGACAATTATTGGTGGTGTGCCCAACAACTTTACACAAAGCGCGCAGAGGTGATGACATTGGGGCCTTAGGGGTTGGAGGAGCTTGGGGAGCCTTGTCCTTAGGTTCTTTCCTCTTAGCTTTGCCCACTTTGTCTAGATGCTTTAGAAACAGGAGTGGGTTCTTGTTGAGGTAGTGGTGGAACTAAAGCAGTGACAAGGGTTGTAGGGATCAGTTGAACCAGGGTCAAAGCATGATAAGGTCTTAGCTGACCAGGTAGAATGCTTGCAAGGGGATCAATGTACCCTACTGGGATCCCCAAAGTCATGTTAGGTAGGACCAGCGAAGTAATGACAGGGACATAAAATACTCCCAAAGAGGGAATAAGATAGGTATCTAGCCTACAGGGTAATGTCCCAGTGGAATAGCTCCTGGATGGTTTAGACATGGAGGAACAGTTCTTGCTGGAAACATAGGAGAGGCACCCACAAACGGAGGAGGTCCTGGGGGGGTGGATCCAGAGGGCTTGGCTGGGATGGTATCTGTAGGGTACTGAGGAGTTGGTTGCAGATCAGATGTACCAGACTGCTTAAGGATAACCCGTGATGCTTGTAACATGCAAACACCCATATATTTAGGCTCTGAGTTGGGAGGGGGAGAACCAGGGAAAGCACCCAACAATGAGGAATATTTATAGACTCTGGGTGAGACACTGGTGAGAGGAAGTGAGGATTGATTATCCAACATTGATGAGATAATGGACTCGGGGGAGGTCACAGATGTCAGCTAGTAGTAAGTCAACTAATCAATGGTAACGATCTTCCCTTCATGGGGGAAGGACATCTTGCAGAACACCGCAAACGTGATGGCTGACATGGCATATGTGTAACTATGACCTAAGAGAATGTTGTAATCCAAAGGGGCATCAATGAATTCAATGTTGACATGGACAGTCTTTCCCGCAAGGGTCACTGGACAATTGTGGTACATGCCAAGGGGATGGGAGGAGTGTCCATCCCAAGCATGCAAAGTGATGGTGGAGGGGGACAACTCAGGTGACTTAAGTTGTTTCCAAACAACAGCAGACATCACACAGGTGGATGCACCTTCGTCAATAATGCATCAGGAGATGATGGCATTACGGACTCAGATTGGTATCTGGAAAGCAACAGATGAAGGCAATGGGGGATGTTTTGATGTATCAACAGGGAAGAAAATCAAATGATTGTCAGAAGGATCTACTACACCCAAGGCAATTAGTAGAGCTTTCTTTTGAGATGGGCACGATTGGAGGACTTCTAGTGTCGACATGGCAGCAAGTGATTGCACCAAGTCATCTACTATTTGTATGTATGGGAAGCTCGGTCAAAAGCCACATTACGACATAATGGTCCCTTTGGGATCTTGGGAATCATCTCATCTTGAGGTTGAGGGATATGTAACAGACCATTTGGTGTCGTAAGAGGCTCAAAAAATGCTTTGGTTTTGGACTCAGTGGCGGACAAAGTTGATGGCTTGTCATATTGACGTAACTGAGTTTGTAGGTTGATATCGGAGGGATTAACCTCATCAGAGTTCATCATAAGGATCTGGTAGTCATCAGGACTGGAAGGTTGGGGGGAATGGGTTGCTTGACCTGACTGAGGTTGAGAAGCTACAACCCCTTGTTGAGGGAAAGGATTTGTAAGCACTACCAGTTGAGATGGAATAGGATTCTGAGGTGATTGTTGACTTCTAGAGGCTGCTTGAGCTTCCCACATTTGGCGCATATGGGGTAAGAGAGGAAACTCATTTGTATAATGGCCATGTACATCATAACATGCACAAGGCTTATTCGTACGAATATCCTTGATCTTCTTGGGTTGGCTGCCCTGTTGTTGGTTGTTGGTGTTAGGCTGGTTCCCCTGGGGTTCACTAGGTTGATTACATTTCTTACCCTTGTTGCCTTTCCACTTATACTTTTTCTTCGAATTTTGGGGATTGGTCGTACTCTGCTGTGCAAACACTTGACCCTAAGGGGGCAGTGGTTGATGGGGCTGAGGATGCATGGGAGGCTATGACACTAATGCTTGAGGGGTTGGAGCGCTCGACTGTGCATAAGGAGGAGCAACAGTTTGGTAGACAGGATGGGGCCCTAAAAACATGTTGCTAGTAGGAGGGGCATGAATGTTAGAGGAACTGGTGCCCCCCTGTAGACAACCATAACTTTGCTGAGTATATGGGGAAGGGTGTGAAAGGGTTCCAACGATACTGTCAACGACGTGAGATGCCCCTGGTGCATTGGCACCTCCAGGACAAGGAAGGCCTAGAATGATGGTATAGACATAACCAGATTGCACATAAATCAGGTCATATCTTAGACCGGTTTGGAGAGCTTCTTCCTTGGTGTGAGGAAAATGGGACACGACATATTTCCCAATGGGTGATTAAAGGCTCCTAAGAAACCAATCTAGGTAGACATGGTCTTCGAAGGGCGGAGCACAACATGTGCTCCTCCTTTGACACCACTCTTGAACATGGTCGGAAAGGCGAGTGGTGAAGGACTGATAGAATGAGGTGAATAGCTCTGTACCAGTGTCGTACCAGAGAGGTAACTGGAAATATGAGAGGAACACTTTAGCAAGCGTCATGAAAACGGAATGAGATGCGGTGGGGTGGTCTACATACCATTTTGTAGCATCTCAAGTGAGCGTACGTTGGAATAGCCGAAGACGAATGAAGTCATCGATATTGGAGTTGGACGAACACCACATGTGGAAGGATCAGACATGGTTTGTAGGATCCTCTCTAGCATTACCCTCAAACTTTGGGATGTCTGAGGGAAGCTTAATCGGCATAGAAGGCCAACCAGCATCATGGTGCACGTGGTCATTTATCAACTGGCTAAAATCTGGAAGACTTAACCTAGCCATAAAAGGGAGCATGGGGGTTGTCGAAACGGTTCTTGAGACTGTTCCTCTTGATGTGACCACCGGGATAGAACCAAAGCCAACACCAGGTTGAGTTCCTACACCAGTTGTGGGTCCAGACATGGTGACGATATGCAATGAAGGAGGCTCGAAATTAGATGAGGAATTAGATGAACCAAGAGAATGGTCGGTATGGGGACTCAGAGTGCTATGAATTCGAACCCGACAAGGAGGAGTAATATGCCTAAGCGGAAACTAGGGGTGAAGGCCTAATAGTCTTCGCGACAAATGCCTTGGTGGCGCAGTGGTGGTAAGACACATGTGACACGAAAATGGTGAAGGGAGATCAATAATATGCCTTTGTCTCGATGAGGGGAGATAAATTTATTATGTTAAGTCTTGGCTTGGCGGTGTAAACTAAGCGCCTTCACTTAAGGTGTGCTTGTGTGTGCAAGTGTATTTATTGATTAAGCCCAGATTGTGTTTGTAAAAAAGAAAAAAGCTTGCTGAAATTAAACTGAAATTAAAAACAGGAAATGAATAGAAAACAATTAACTAAAACCCACCTAAATAGGGTTTGCAAACACTATGCTGGTTGGTGGTGAAACCAACTAAAAACACACTAAAAAGGTCAAGGGATCTAATTGTCGATGTGACTGGGATCAAGTGACACTAAGCTGCTGGAAAATGGTGCAACAACAACAAAAAACTAGAGAGGAAGATCATTGCAAAAAGATAGGGAGATGGGTGAAACACCCAGGGCAACCGATGAGACCCTAAGGCCAATGACCAAACAAGTTGTAATATGAAACTATGGATGGTGACAACCTATCTTTATAGATCTAAAACATAAGGGTATAGATCTGGAAAATATGGCTAAAAGCGCTACAGAAACTCAAACTACTCACTCAACTAAACTCCTCCTATAAAGGTGGAAGCATGCTAGAAGACCTAGGGGGGCTAAATTCCACTTCAACGAGTAAATCAAAGTAGATCAAGGCCTAAGGAGGATGAGACAAAGGTCAAACAACCCAATGGACAACTCTCTGCAAAACCAAGAAACAGATCTGAAAAAAACTTGGAAACCCTAAAATCGCAGGTACTGACCTATTTTCAGGTGAGATCACACTTTTTGGGCTGAAAGGTGTGCTTTAGCTTCCAGATTGCACTTTTTGGGCTAAAAAGTGTGATTTCTGCTCTGTGTATCCGAGTCAGCAAATCTTAGAAAAAAATTGCCGCCTCTGTCACGGCTGGTTCCTGTGACCTGCGAAAAGGACTAGAAAGCTTGCAGAAGTCAGAAATTTAATAGATCTAGGGTTACAAAGCTAGGAAACATTAAGATACTTTAAAAAAGAAGAAACCCTAAGCTGAAAACTGAAGGTCACCCAGGTTTCTGGATCTGAAGTATAAAACCAATGGAGTCTCCAATTTTGTTGTAGTGTTTTCTTCTCAAAGATGTATGAAAATAATCCACTTAAGATTGTGAATGATAAACAATCTCAACAATATAAATGGCTACTAGACATTGTAGATCTGCAACAATTGATAGAAACAAACCCTGCCAAAATTCTGATCTATTCCACAATCATAGTTAAACAACAAAAAGAAATAGTAATCATTCTAATCATCCAATGGAAACCAGATATACAAAGAATAGATTTTATTATAACACCTGTGAAGGGAACAAATAAATGTTACCAGTCCCCCTCCATGGGATGGGTTCTTGGCTATCCTCAAATGTCTTCAGCTTGTGTAAAGTCTCTCTCCTCTATAATGTGTAAATCCATCAAAAATATGGTGTGCGACAATGAAAATAATTAGAGTTACAACAATGAGTGCAACAATGAAAATAATCAAAATTGAATAATGGATGGAAAACCCTTCTATTTATAGCAAAATATTGAGTTATCCTCGAATAATAAACAATAATAAGATATTATTGATCGCATTCTTGGAATAACCACTTGGAATATTTTATTATATTTGTTTAGGAGGGAAAAATTATTTAAACTTTTATTTAGAAATAATAAATAAATAAATGATTTATCTATCATCTCAAGGAATTAGTTAAGGAATAATAAACAAACAAGGATTTATTTAATTATTCCTAAGGGATTTAGTCAGATTTGACAAGAAATAATAATTAATTAGTGATTAATTAATTATTCTTACAGAAAAATAAGATAATTAATTATTTATCTATTTATTTTTCATGATTGGATCAAATATGACAAGGAATATTAATTAAACAATGGTTTAATTAATTATTCCTAGAAGAAAATGAAATAAATAACGATTTATTTAATTATTCTCCATGGGTTTAACTATAAATTACTTAACAAAGGTGGTTTATTAAGTAATTTCTCACAATGAAAGCAATTTTACTATGGTAAAATTGGCTTTACATGGTGTACTTCAATCCATCTAGTAAATTAGACTAGATGATCAATTTTTTGGTGATAACAATGTTTCCAGAAAATACCAAGCAAATTGTCTCATTAGTATCTTGTCTCTTAGGGTATCAATCAGATCAATGGGTGGATGAACTTATACTAGGTTTTCTGTCCATCTTTTCTACAAAAGAAAAACCTGATGTAATGTTTAATTTTAGTCAATTCCTTGCAGACAACATGCATGAGCAATTTCTCAAGATTACTAGAGAAGGAATGTTTAAACATGCATCAATTCTAGTCTATATGTTTCTATTTTACCAGGCAGAAATATTCCCAATTGCTTTGCAGAAAGAGATGAGCAAGGTAATGCACAATTAGTCATCCAGTGGACCTCTTTGGTGTAGAAGAATTCAATTGATTTTAGTTTCAGTGACTTCATAGACCAGTTCATTTATACAGTTGCATGCCTTCTTAACAGTATTGTGGAACCTATAATATATTCTGAGATACAAAGAACCTTACACCTCAATGAACAAGCTAAAACAGGAGACTAGTACTTGTACCAGAACTAGACAGAAATTGGAGTGTACAGTTGTGAGCTTCCACCATACAAACTGCCAAAATATGCTCCTATGATAATTTTCTAATTGGAATATATAAGGAAAATGATCAACATGGATGACTTACACTTTGTTTCAGCTAAGAAGAAGGCACAATTCAAGGTCAATAAATAGGTGGGGCCATTCATATGCAACAACAAAGCAACAGGTAATGAGGTAGATGCACTTCTCAAACAAATGAACTTCCAAATAAGCTTTACTTGGTAATATGACCCATTCGACATTATTTCCAGTTTAAGAGTGGAACAAAAGACCACTCCTTACTCTCACACTCCCAGGCCAAAAATTAAAAAATTCATGAACTAGGATTAACACCTTGCAAGAAGCTAAAGAAGAGGTTTTGTCTACAACCACTTCACAGACTCTAGTACCTTAGGAGAAGCATGACAAAAGGCAAAGAGAAGAAGAGTCTCCTGCATTAACAGAAATTGGAGCCAAGGAATTCCTAATATATAAAAAGAAGCATAAAACTAATCCAAAACTAGTTTTCATATAGGATGATGAAGAACATGAGCCTATAGTTTTGATAGGTCCACATATTTCTACGAGACCAGAAAACATTTTTGCATATACAAGACAAGAAGATATTTTTGTAGGCTCTCCATCTTCCTCAGCCTCAAAAGATCCTCCAGATTCAGCACTGACAACAGAGTTGGCTCAAGGCCAAACAAAGGAAAATATTTTTGTTAAGAACAAAGAAATCAAGAAGAAAAATGAGATGCTAAAGGCCAACACATACACTCAATTTTGGAAACAAACTACTTCTTCCAAACAAAGGCTTCTGTCAGCCTTTGATACTGAAAAATGAAGAATGCAAATGGATTTTCTAAAGGCACATGTTCCATTCCCAAAATCACTAGAAGACTACAAGAAGACAATTTTCTCCTTTGACACTAATCAAGTCCATCGAATTGATCAGATGGATATGCACGAACAGACTGTAGAGATGTTATATTCCACCTTGACTGATACTTCCATGACAACTTCAAAACGACAGGCCTCCATCAGCAAAATACAGTTATAGTTGAAGCTGGAGAAGATCTCATCTTTGGCAAAGGATACTTAAATAAAATCACTAGAGGACTTAGTCATTAAACTAGGTTATGACCCCAGTGATGTAAAGGAAGTAGAGGAGATTGTGAGAAAAAAATATGCAGATATAGCAGCTCTAAAGAAGCAGCTCAAGTTGCCATCTATAGAGGATCCACAAACCAAGGAAATGGGAGAACTGGAAAATCAAAAGGAATACATGTTCAATATAATAATTGAACATAATGTCCAAATCAGAGAAATGGAGGTGGAACTAGAAAAATTGCTCAAGGAGAAAGAGAAGTCCTCATAATTGGCTATAGTTCCACTAACTGCAGTGCCTATTTCAGTTGTAGGAATAGAAAAGGCTTCTACATCGACAACAACACCAGCAAAAACCACAAATTCTTCCAACGAATTGATTAAAGACATGTAGGATATGTCCCTTTAGGGAAAAGAAATTGAGAAGTTAAAAGATTAGCTAAAGAATTTACAGGAACATAAATTGAAGATAGACAACTCCTATGTAGTAGAATTACAAAAATCTCACAGGCTTACTCAAAGAATAGAGTTTTTAGAGAGTGAGTCAGTAATGGCTCAAACTTTAGCACAAGCCAAAGAAAACATATGGGTGGATATCAATCAGGCCATAACATAAATTTGGCCATCAATTCAGATCATCTTTGAACAGGAAGAATTGATGCAGAGATAAAAAAAAATAGTGATAGAGGAGGTAAGAGAAATGTTGGGAGAGAAACTGAGTGAAGCAACAACCTTAATCAAAGTTTTGAATTCTAAAACTAAGGAAGAACTGGAGGAGCTTCAGATTGCAGACAAAACATAAACCATTTTGGAGATAAAGAAAGTTTTACAGAAGAGGAACCTTATGATACAACTAGAGAATAAGTTTAGACTATGGAAACTTTTGTTCAGAGGTTTCATACTAGGTTCAATTTACTGAATCATAGAGGGCTACTACGGTTGGTAGTGATGAATAATAGATTGATTAGTTTGAGTGACTACAACCACAAACTTTTTACCATTGCCCAAGATAATTCTAAGTCTCCAGGGGTAAAAGGAAGTATTACAGGAAAAACCTTCCTAGAGGCTTTAGATTTTGATTTGATCATTAAACATGAGATCAAACACATTTTCATCAACAAGCCTACATTTGAGAAATATACTAAAGTTGATGAAACATATAGAAAGATAATAAAACTTTCTATCCCTAGTGAAGATTGATGGGATCAATTGTGTGAATTACTTGAGTGAAACATGTTTCATCTCACACAATGAGGCAACACCTTTTTGGGACCAGTCATCAACAACCATCCTCGACAATAGTGCCAGCAGTTCAAAATTCCTAAATTTTTGTACTATTTGTGTAATTAGTTTTAGATATTTTAGGATTATGTATTGATATTTTGAAATCAAGATATTTTGTAATTATTTCTATAATTACTTCATAATTCGAAGTAGTAGAGGTTGATGTTTATGTAAAAGAAAAGGACCATTGATGTAAAGTTGTTCCACAAAGTTCCAGTGGACACATTTCAGTAATACAGAAGCTCTTATAGGATTCCTGTGTTAGATTTTTGATGAAGTGATATTTCCCTTTGTTGATGTGTTTCCTTTTTCTATAATTTCATATGTGTTTTCTAATCTATTTTGTTCAAAGAAAATTATGAATATGAATTTGTTTAAGTACACTCAGTTCTGTCTTTTGAACAATTCCAATGTTTTCTACTAAAGTTAAGCAATATAATTATTAATTGGTTTCTGCTTAATGGACACTTAATCATTTCTTCTTTTTCCATCTCATCAAACATATATGATCTAATAAATCTTCCTACCTTGCCCTGTTAGATTTGTCTGCCAATGCTAAATAGATCCATTCGAAGTAAATTGACTCCATTGCCCAATGGTATCTTGTTACATTATCAAATAAACAACCAAACCAAATAAAAAACCGAACTATTGAACTTTCATAAGTAGCCTAATTTCTCAATATAATCAAATCTAAATTTGAAAGAGAGATCCCTCTCTGAAGCTGGCAGGGTTAGATCCTAGCTTCCATGGAACCATTTCCTTGGATTAGTACATACAAAAAGGGGTTTTTTTTTTTTTTTTTTTTTTTTTTTTTTTTTTTTTAAATAAAAAATTGTGCATTCCTCAAGGGTCAATGAGGTTGAATCTTATTAAGAAGCTATATGGTGGAGGTTTAGGTGGACATTTTTGCATGGATAAGACCACAACATTGGTAGAGGAGAGGTATTTTTGGCTTACATCAACAAGGATGTCAAAAATTTTGTTGAGTGTTGTAGAGTTTTCCAACTGGCCAAGTGTAGAAGTCAAAATATAGGGTCTTATACTCCATTGTCGGTACCATAAAGGCATTGGGAAGATGTGACCATGGACTTTGTCTTGGGACTACCAAGGACATAGAGGAAGCATGATTCAATGATGGTTGTTTTAAATAGGTTTTAGGAGATATCACATTTCATACTATGTAAGAGAACAAGTGATGCTATCGAAGTGGGTTTTTTATTCTTCAAAGAAGTGGTGAGACTTCATGGGTTGCAAGGAACCATTACTTCATACAAAGATACAAGATTTCTAGGTCACTATTGGAGGATGATGTGGAAGAAGATGGGTTCTAAAATGTTATACAATTAAACCTATCATCCACAGATAGATGGACAGATTGAAGTCATGAACATGAGTCTTGGGAATTTGCTGAGAAGCTTGAGTAGTGAAAATTCCAACCAGTGGGATATGGTCTTGGCGTAGGTAGAGTTTGCATACAATGGATCAGCGAACAAATCCACTGGTAAGAGTCCATTTTAGATTGTTTATGGGCAGTCACTAAAAGGTATCGTGGACTTGATACAATTGCCAAATCTAGAGGAAAGGAATAGTGCCGATGCAAGTGATTTTGCAGATAGCTTGTAGTTGATACATGAACATGTGAAGAAGCAATTACAACAGAGTAATAATAGATATAAGGAGAAGACAAATTAAAAAAAAGTTCAAATATTTTCACTGAAGGAGGATTGGTAATGGTGCATATATGAAAAGAGAGATTTCCCAGGGGTACCTACAACAAGTTGAAATATAAGAAAATAGGCCCATGTAGAATTCTTCGAAAAATTTGTGAAAACACCTACAAGCTGGAAATCTCGAGAGACTTGGATATCTCTCCTATATTCATTGTAGCTAATCTATATGAGTTATGTGAAAGACAAAGTAGTGAAGAGATAGGTATGCCCATTGAGTGGAAGGGACAATTACTAGTCAAACATGTTGAAGAAGTGGAAGAAATTCTGGCCATCATGGTTGGAAAAAAGACCTACTGCAGGGAGTATCTGGAGTATTTGGTCAAATGGAAGAATAGAGGATCTGAAGAAGCGTCATAGGTGATTGAGGAAGATATCACATGCATTCAAGGGACTTGAATATCTAAAGGAAATACCACATGAGTTGGTAGCTCATATCTAAAGGAAATACCACATGAGTTGGTAGCTCATATTTTGTTACCAAGGGTCTCTGGTAGTTGCTACTATTCTTGTAGCTACATTTTATTGAAATGATGAATATTTTTGAAGTGGTTGATGCTCGTGTTGATACTCCTATTGCATATATTCACTAACACATCCAAGGCTGAGATTTATTTAGTTGCGCTACTACATGGAACCACTATTAAACACACTATTAGGATGAGATGGACATTACAAATTTGGTATGTCCCATATGGAGAGGAAGAGGAAGCCAATCAACTCAATTTGGGAAGGCAGAGCAATCAAGGATAGGGGAGCTGATTTATTTTAGTGGAATACGAAGAGGTCAATAGCCTTAGGATAAATTGTATGAACACGGAAGAAAAAAGGCATTTTGCTTTTGCTTTTTGCAATTGGTTTTTTGCTGGTTCATTCGGGCTTGTGGCTCTCAAGTTGTTGGTATTGATTTTCGTTGTTGCACGATTTTCAAAGAGCAAGATTGGCTTCTATATGAGTTAGTGAGGGTGTGTGATAGTTGTGCATGGTATTGTTGTGTAATAAAGTGGTGATTTCAAATTATCTAATGACTCCACTCTCAAATTTATATTTTTATTGTAACAAACCATTTTGAATGAAATAAAAGATACTTGAATCCCTTTTTGTGTTCTCATAAACAAACTCAAATTATTCTGAATGAAATAAAAGATACTTGAATCCTTTTCTGTGTTCTCATAAACAAACTCAAATTATTCTCTATTTGTACTCTATGTTTTAGTCCTTAAATTAATTAATATAGTAGCCCAATTCTAATGATCTAAGTTGTGTGCTATGTAACACCATCTAGATTTATAGGTGCTACAAAAATTAAAGAACCCATGTTGTGTCAAATAACATCCTATTCTAACTTGATAGGGCAGAAATTACCTTTGAATCCGGGCTTCATTCGAACTATTCAAATATATCTAAGTGTCCGGACATAAAAATGCTGGCAAGTGATACAATCATAATGCGAAAACCCTACCTTTAGAAAAACAATTAATTTGTCCTTCTCCTAACTTATTTAATTAATTTGTTCCTCTCGTGTACTTTATTTCATGCATCTTCTAATCTCATAAAGTTCAACACTAGTAGCCTACCTGGCCCCACAGATAAATACCTCTAGATATAATGTATCCACCAAAGACGAGCGTCAACAAGAGTGCGTACACGCTTACAGAGTTCGCAATTATAAGACTCTGTGAAAGAGCAGCTATGAAGCGAAGAAGTCCCAGGCCTGTTTGATGGAGGCCGACGTACACTAAAAACTGTCGAAAAAACCTGTATAACAACTCGTTAAATTCGTTTTTCATGTATTAGATGTTTTTTAATAAATTTTGTGACAAAATTTAAGACCAAAAAAACTCGAAAAATATCGCATAGTAACTTATAAATCAGATGAGAGATGTTTAAAAGAACACTTTAAAGTTGAGGGATCATCTTTATTTCGTGGGTAATATTTTGGGAATAGTTTGCAATTCATAACAAAAGTTACTAGGGAATTCTTGTGTTTTAAGTCACTTTTGTTCATCAAATATTCTTAAAATCTACAATAAAGTTATACAAATAAGTACAAAATTCGAACTTGTTGAAAAACGGCAGAATGAAAATGGGAAGAGAAACAACGTGAAGAATATTTAACCTGTATGGACTCGGGGTGGACTCGGGGCAAAAACAATGGTATAGTACGTAAGAGTTATCCACGCTGCAGATTCTATTAAGGAAGAAGGAAGTTCAGTAATCCATATTGGAAGCGAGTATGCCCATGCAGGGTAGAACATGAAATCTCTCTGCTTGTAAAACACCGGAAGCTTTGCAATTGTCATATCTATTCCTGCCATTCCGTTGAACATATTCATGACGAGCCCAAGAATAGCACCCCAAAATAATTGGCCGCATCGTCCAGATTTTTGTGATGCATATTTGTACGAAAAAAAATGGTCATGGCCAGCGTAGCGACGACAGTTATCTGACAGAATAGGCAATAAATCTCTTGAGAATTAAGAAATATAGAATGAAAATCTAATGCATTTCAGTTGCAAGAACACTATGTATCTTTCCGTGCCATTTTTTACCACCTGAAGGAATTTGAATATATATATGAAGGCATTCCTCTTCATGAGTAAAACCTCCCTATCGAAGCATGATTTAAAAAGTTCTGATTTGCTTAAACCGTATTTCTCTGTAGAAAGAGCCGCAGGATGATTTTTACTTTTATAGTATGGAACTGACAACTCTGAATTTAGATTGATCCCAACGTGAAAAGATTGAAATGCTTCTGCAAAATCCTTCACTGAAACGTAGTGGTATGCCTGTGTCCTGCACCAGTACTGTTCTTCGTCTTTCCGCGATATCACCTATGCCGGTAAAAAAAGAATAATTTGAGTGCTCAATTGTTTTATGAATATTCTGGATACACATCTACTTTTCAGTAAAATAAATAATATTATTAAATTGGTGTATGACCTTTTTAAGAAATTGTAATAAAAAAAAACAATCACTCTTTAGACACATACATAATGTATCTCCTTTATTTTTCAGCTTACTCAAATTATATAAAACTTTAACATAAACTCTACACTCTATATTTCCAATAGTTTCACTCAAAAATATCCCAAGAAAAACTTATTAAAATAACTGAACGTAAATCAACCGACCTATAACACATAGGTTGTCATTATTTATATTACATAATACTTAATGAAATTAAACTATTTAATCATAGTGATGTTTACTGATTACATAGTGATATTCATAAATCCCCACGGTAAAAACACGGTTTAATATATTGGTTGCTGTACATGTCTTTTAATATGTAAAAGGAGATAAATTTATAATTAATTAAAAATAGGTATAAAATTTATTTTAAAATTTTCATTTACATAAATTAGAAGTTTATCTGGAAATTGTAGGGTGTACTGGTTCCAAGTTCATTGATATGGTCATCGCACTTTTTCTTTATGCTGAGGATACTAGTCTTCTTACTAGAAGTCATCTAGATCTCAATAACCAGTTTAAAATCCTGCACCATGTAAATCTCAACAATTAAGTTAAAATCCTCTATGATTATTGTTTCAAAATGGGTATCACTGTTAATACTGACAAGACCGAAGTCAAAATAATTAAATCCAAAAAGATTAACCATGACCATTTCATCTATAATAACAATTACTTGGAAAAAGGTTTCTTTATATGAATGTTGATAACCTTTCGTACACATCAGATTTACCAAATATTAAAATTACACTCAAGTGACAAGAACTCACCTTCAAAACATAGTTAGTCATAACACTGGTTTCTTGTCCCTTTATTGCTGCTGCCTGAATATATATATATATATCCAACCGTTCATGGTATTTATATCAACTCCGCCATTTTTTCATAAAAAACCATTGACTAAATTCAAAACTGCATCGTTCTTGAAGTTGATACCTTCATGAAAACATCAATATCGGCATCTGGTTTCACTCCGAGTTCTTCCTCTCTTCTGGAAAGCTCAGTCTGCAGTTATTCAGGAATATACAGATCCATCTTAATGTTGAGGAATTAAAAGCTGGAAGTTTATGTGATATATATATAGACATAAATATAGATATTTTCTATCAACTCGAAGAAATGCAGATATGTGATAGTTATGTAGTGAAGTTTTAGTGTAAATTTTATCAACAAATAATTTTATAATGTATATCAACAATAAGATTCCTTTATATCAATTACAGACTGTAAAATATTCTGAATTATATAAGCGAATCTATAATAATATGTTAAAATGGGTCTTTTTAAAGAATATTTTGAATAGTGAATTAAAACAAATAATATTGATATCCAAAATATTCCAAACTCTACCATCAATTTAAACTATGAATTAACCATTTACCATGTAAATACTTATGACTTAAACATGTCAATACTATACCATATCTTGAACCAACGCCTTGACGACGAGCCGAAGAGTTCAGAGTTTCTCTGACAGTCATTTCCCCCACATGGGTATCATGCTGACTGATGTCAGTGGAAGTCCTCTCTGGCACGAATTCGTTGAGGGCATGTCCATTATACGTAACTCCTCCTTCAACCTGAACGAAAAACCTCATACAAAATAAATTCAATCTCCTTCATTAAATATAACGCCATGAATTTCAAATTTGGAATGTTGAACTTAATTTTATATATAGATTTTTAAAATATTTTAGAATGGAATGAAGAGTTTTATCTGCATTAAATTTTAAAATATTTTTCTAAATCTAAAATCCAAATAAAAATAGATGATTTGAAAACATACTCACTTTCAGTGTGCTTTGAAGTTTTCCAGCCAGTGCCAAGAGTAAAGTAGTTTTGCCCGAGGCAGGAGGCCCAAGAAGCAGCGTCAATCTTCGTGATTTTATTTTACAAACCACAGATCAGCCCAGAGCTTCGAATATCGACATAAATTTCAAGTTAAAAGTCTTTCAAGATATATTTACCCGCCGGGTTTAACGGTACGGCTGACATTTTCAAGAATTGTTAAATTCTTCTTCTTTGTCTTTCTCAACCGAAGCGTTCCCAAAGCATCCTACGGTCAAGGTCCCGCAAATTTATGTAAAAAAGTAAGACACAACACGGCTGTCCAACCCGATGGTTATTCTTATTATAAATTTAAATATATATGAAATATGTGATTATTCTTATTATAAATTTAAGTATATGACATATTTTGTTTTACAGATTTATTTATAATAATAATCAGTTTAGATTTATTAAGTTTATAGAAAAATAAAATCCCGTGGGATTTTTTTTTAGTGCAAAATTTGAGGAAAGATTTGCATCTCGATAGATTTGATCCCTCTTGGCTCTTGATAGATCTGGAGTTAAGATGATCATTTTTGGCTCTTGATAGATCTGGAGTTAGGATGGATCTAGGCTGGTTTAAGTAGTTTGTTGCCAAAGAAAATCTAATAAAGAGATGATTGATTTTATCAATAATATGTAAAATCATCTAATATTAATATAATAATTTTAAATATGCTAATGTGGTCATTTTAATTTTAAATTTGCTTACCTCAGTTTTATTGAGATGATAAATATTGTGAATAGCTTTAATGATGAAAAATGATGAAATAAAATTTTTGAATGTAAAGTGACAATGTAATAATGTTGAGTGATAGAAAATGTGAATTATAAGAATATAGTAAATTACAAATAATCTTTAATGTAACTATTTTCTTCTACTATTCTTATTGTCACCCTTGTTACTTTTGTCGTCTTTTCATATAGATTATATGAAAATGACAGGTTAAATCGTAAACCATTTAGATATTTAGCTCGAGATATTGTACTAAACATCATACCTTGTCTCTCTTTCTCTCCAATATTAATAGGTTGAATCACTATAACACAAAAATCAACGTAAATCAATGCACAATATTAATCCAATCACTTTAAAATTAATGTACCATCATACATCCAATTACATCAAATCAGAAATCAACATCTACATGGAAATCAATGTATCTAATGCAAGAAATCAAATGAGATTAGAAAACAAAATTTACATTGAAATCAATGCATCCAATGCAAGCAATCAAATATGATTATAAGATTATAAACCAACATCTACATATCAATTCATCTAATGCAAGCAATCAAATAGGATTAGAAATAACCATCTACACTAAAATCAATGCATTTAGTGCAAGAAATAAAATATGATTAGAAATCATCCACATTGAAATCAATGCATCTAGTGCAAGCAATAAAATATTATTAGAAATAAACATCTACATTGAAATCAATGCATCTAGTGCAAGCAATCAAATAGTATTAGAAATCACCATCTACACTGAAATCAATGCATTTAGTGAAAGCAATCAAATAGGATTAGAAATCATCTACTTTGAAATAGATGCATCTAGTGCAAGAAAACAAATATCATTAGAAATCAACATCTACACTAAAATCAATGCATCTAGTGCAAGCAATGAAATAGGATTAAAAATCACCATCTAAATTGAAATCAATGCATCTAGTGCAATAAATATTCCTCCTTCTGCCCCCTCCATCTATATATATATCTCCCTCTATCTCTCATTCTTTGTCTCTCTATCTCAACCCCCCAAACACATACGCTCTCTCACTCCATATCTATCTTTGTTCCTCCCTCTCTCTCTTCTTCCCTCTCTTCACTTTCCATCTATATCACTATCCCCCTGTGTCTTTCTATATCACCTCCAAAACATACACTCTCTTTCTCCAATCTATCTTTCCCTCCTCCTCTCCCTCCCTCTCTCTTCCCCTTCTCTCCCTCTCCCTCGATTCTATCTCTCTCCCTCTCTCCATCTTTCTTATCACTCCTTCTCTCTCTCTCTCCACCTTTCTCTTTCTATTTCTTTATCCTTACCTCCCTCTCTCCCTCTCCAACTCCATCTCTCTTTCCCTCCCTCTCTCCACTCTCTCACATCCTCTCTCTCTCTCTCTCCAACTTTGTTACTATATCCTTCCCTCTCTCCTTCTCTCCCCCATTCTCTCCATTTCTCATTTTTTATCTCTTTATCTCACCCCCAAACATAGACACTCTTTCTCCATCTCTCCCTTATCACTCCCTCTCTCTCTCCACTTCTCACTTTCTATGTATTTCTTCTTCCCTCCCTCTCTCCTCCTCTCTCTTAAGTCCACTCTCTCATACTTCCTCTCTCTCCCTTTCTCTCCTACCTCCCACTCTCTTCCCCCATCACTCTCTCTCTTTGCCCTCTAATCCTCTCTCTTCCCCCATCACTCTCCTCTCTCTCAAGTTTTCTCTCTCATTCTCCCTCTCTCTCTTTTCCCTCCAATCCTCTCTCTTTCTATGTTACTATATCCCTCCCTCTCTCCCTCTCTCCCCACCATCTCTCTATCTCTCTTTCATTTTCTCTTTATCTCACCCCTAAACATACTCTCTCTCTCTCTCTCTCCATCTCTCCCTTGTCACTCCCTCTCTCTCCACTTCTCACTCTCTATGTCCTTCTTCTTCCCTCCCTCTCTCCTCCTCTCTTGCAATTCCTTTCTCTCCTACCTTCCTCTCTCTTCCCCGATATATCTATCTCTCTCTATCTCTCTCTACCCTCCAATCCTCTCACTATTTCCTCCCTCCTTCTCTCTCGCCCCTCCATCTTTGTGTCTCCCTCTCCCTCTCTTACCCTTCTCTACATCTCCCTCTCTCTCTCTTCATTCCTTCTCTCCCCTATCCTTAAGTTTATCTCCATCTCTCCCTTGTCACTCCCCCTATCTCCACCTATATCACTCTATGTCTTTGTTCTTCCCTCCCATATTTATCTAGAGTTAATATATATCATGATATATCAATATATATTATAATATAACAAATTTAATATTGTATTAATTCAAAGTTATTAAATTTAATAATATTAATATTATAATATATTATTATGAATATTATATTTAATAATAATAATATTAATCTTTTAATATTACTATTAGGGTTAATAATGTTTTTTTTTGTATGGTATTAATAATAATTTGGCCCATGGTATTACTCTTTTAAATTTATTTATTTACCATCTCTCTTTTATAAATATGGTATTTGGCCCATGGTATTAATAATTATTTGTCTCATGGTATTTGTTTCATAGGCTTCACCTAAATAGAACATATTTTTTGAGTTTTCTTAAATATAAAGAGGTTTATGGAATAAATATAAAAAGAGGTTTTATTTATTTACGACACCTCTAGTTTATTTGTATTTTTATTTATTTACTATACCTCTGGAGTAAATATAAAAAAAGTTTTATTTATTTACCATGCCTCTAGTTTATTTATATTTATTAACCACACATCTTTTTTAGTGTTAAACATTATGTTTATATTTACATTTACATGTTTACATTTTTATGTGAGATCTAGCCCCATACTGGGTTGTTTACATTTACGTTTATATTTACATTTACATTTACATTTTTACGTTTTTATGTGAGATCTACTCCACATGTTAAGATTATCTACACATACCATTAGTTTGTTGTTGAGTGCGAAATAAGAACTCAAAATAAAAATGACATTGGGAAAAAATAAAATGATTAAAAATAGAAAGTTTAAGAAATTTTGTACCATTTTCATGGTAAAATAAAGTTTCTTTTATATAATAAAAAAAGTTTATATATATATATATATATTAAATTTTGTCATTATATTTAAAATTTAAAAATATTAATGAAAAATTAATATTTATAACTATTTTATAAACAAACAACTATAAACTCTTTTATTTATAATACAAAATTTTAAAATATGATGAAGAAATAACTAGATCACAAATTCCTTTAAAAGTTTAAATCAACAAAAACCTTGGATTTTTTTTTTTTTTTACTTCTTGCTTTTGTGTTTTTTTATTATTATTATTTTGAGCTGTTGTTTATGTTCTTTTTAGTTTTCTTCTTTTTTAATAATTATCTTCTAACATTTTAATTTTATTTTTTTTTCAAACGTCTTGTTTTCGTACTTTTATTTATTTATTATTATTCTCACTTTTTAGCTGTGTTCTTCCTCTTCTTCTTTTCTAATCATTATTTTTGAACATCTTTAATTTTTTATTTTCAAATCTCTTTCTTTTGTGTTCTTTTTTTTAATTATTATTTTCACGTGTTCTTCCTCCTCCTCTACTTTTCTAATTATTATTTTCAAACATCTTCCTTTACTTCTATTCTTTTTTTAATTATTTTCTTTTATATTATATTTTCCCGATTTCCTTTTTAATTTTTTTATAATTATATTTAAAAATCATGAATATTAATAAAAAATATCTATATTTTATAATTATATTTAAAAATCATGAATATTAATAAAAAATATCTATACCTATTTTATTAACAAACAACCATAAATTAACCTATTTATAATACAAAATTATAAGACATAATTAAAAAATAACTATATGTATTTGTGTTGACCAATAAAATATATTTAAACTAAATAAAAAATTTGAAATCAACAAAAACCTTTTCCTTCTGTGCTTCCTCTTTTTTTAAATAAAAGCTTTTTTCTTCCGTGCTTCTTCTTCCTTTTTTAAATAAAACATTTTCCTTCTGTACTTCCTCTTTTTAAATAAAAACGTGTTCTTCTGTGCTTCTTCCTCTTTTTTAAAATAAAACCTTTTCCTTCCATGCTTCTTCCTCTTTTATTTAAATAAAACCTTTTTCTTCTGGTCTTTTTTTTTTTAAATTATTTTCCTATGTTTTAATTTTGTCAGGTTTTACAAATTTTCAGATTATATTGAATTTGTTTTGGTTAATATAGTGAAACATCAACTACAAATATCTTACTTTCGATGATGACTGAAACATAAACTGGAAATATCTTACGTTTCGTACATTTTTTACAATTATTTCTAAAATAACTTCTAACTGTGAAAACTTAATCTGAACATTCTATATTTAATCTGAACATTACCTCGACCATATTGACAGTCCAGTTAATCAAGGTTGGCAAAGCTCGACTGCCAACGTAAACATCAGCAGAAATATTCAAATCGTGGAAACGGATCTCAATATCCGGTAAGATAATTCCCACTCTGAGTACCACAAGCACAAAGATGATGCCATTACTGATAAATATGGCCACAACAAACAGAAAAAGCAGAGAACGAAAAATGTTGAGAACCTGTCGAGTCTGTGACGAAGTTTGAGGAGAAAGCGTTGATTATCCTCCTCCGAAACTCCCAGGAGTCTCTCAATGAGTTGCTTCCGAGCTTCAGGTGGGATATTTGTGACATCTATCTGCTGGTGACCAGAGGCGATGGAGTGATTGTGATTGTTTAGGAGGTCGTTCAATATGGAAGTTCTGAGACGTTCGCATGTGGGAAGCCTCTCTATGGCTGCCCATGCCACCGCCTCCTCCTCGCATCTTCGCGCTATTGAGCTCGATGACACAGCGGGGAATCGATCGCTGCCCCCAGGGCCCAAACATATTTGATCTGCCAGAGCCCAATATGCTGCTTCCCATTTCCTCCTGCAATTCTCTGAATAATCATGACCTACAGATGGGACAAGAGCATGATAAACTCAGATGGGACGAGAGCATGATAAACTCAATTTATCATGATGACCTACAGATGGGACGAGAGCATGATAAACTCAATTTATCATGATTATTCAGAGAATTGCAGGAGGAAATGGGAAGCAGCATGTTGGGCTCTGGCAGATCAAATATGTTTGGGGGCAGCGATCGATTCCCCGCTGTGTCATCGAGCTCAATAGCGCGAAGATGCGAGGAGGAGGCGTTGGCATGGGCAGCCATAGAGAGGCTTCCCACATGCGAACGTCTCAGAACTTCCATACTGAACGACCTCCTAAGCAATCACTCCATCGGCTCTGGTCAGTCTCCGTGCTAAACGGTAAGAGTTGTATATAATATATTAAACTGGTAATCTGTGAGAATGAAACATTGGTTGCAGCTATCTGTGAAATAGAAATTGGTCGCATTTGTAGGTCATGATTATTCAGAGAATTGCAGGAGGAAATGGGAAGCAGCATATTGGGCTCTGGCAGATCAAATATGTTTCGGGGCAGCGATCGATTCCCCGCTGTATCATCGAGCTCAGATGCTCAATTTATCATGCTTTGAGCATCTTGCTGCTTTGGGACACATTCCAAATTACCAAGCATCGGTCTCATTCCCGAATATTTAGAAAATCAGCGATTGAAATAAAAATGCCCGTAAAACACAATTGAGTCAATTGTCGCAAGTTGCGTGGTGAATTCTATTTCACGTGACGCTGCAACCAATTTTTCATTCTCTCAGATTACCAGTTTAATATATTACATAATCTCTAACCTTTTAGCACAGAGTGTCTCATTTTAATATATTTCACGTAATGCTGCAACCAATGTTTCATTCTCCCAGATTACCAGTTTAATATATTACATAATCTCTAACCTTTTAGCACAGAGTGTCGCGTTTTCCCACGATATCATCAGTGGCATCGTTGACCCTCATTAAAATAATTTACCATCTGCAGTTTCATACATACATCCGTCGTATTAACCAATTGGCACGTTCATGCACATCTCCCATGATCACTCACCATTGATGGGCATGTGTAACTAATTTACCAATACATCGTATTAACAAATTGGCACGTTCATGCACATCTCCCATGGTCACTCACCATTGATGGGCATGTGTAACTAATTTACCACGGAATGCAAAATTTTTGAGAGAACGTGACAACACAGAATTAACCATGGGTGTGGCTCATGGGAAGTAAGATGGAATGGAATAGTTTAATGTGTATTACCATCTGCAGTTTCACACATACATCCGTCGCATTAACCAATTGGCACGTTCACGCACATCTCCCATGGTCACTCACCATTGATGGGCATGTGTAACTAATTTACCACGGAATGCAAAATTTTTGAGATAGTGACAACAGAGAATTAACCATGGGTGTCACTCATGGGAAGTAAGATGGAATGGAATAGTTTAATGTGTATTTTTTTTTAAGGATAATAATAAGACATTAAATTAATTTTATAAAAAAATATTGTGTAAATTGTTAAGAAGCGGTTTTTTTTTGTTTTTCCAAGAAGAAAAAAACTATATTTCTATTAGAGAAAAGTATTTACATATTATTACCTACATCAGATAGTTTAGAAAACTTTGTCAATACAAAATTCATAAATAAATGACCATCCGGCTAGTCCATGACTAGACTCCTAGCCTCATTAGTTTAATAATACCATAACATTGACCTATGATAAATAATAGCATACCAATAAAAAACACACAGAAACCCTGAAAATCAACATCTTCATATTCCGATCAGGGCCTTAAAACAACAATATAAAAAAATATTCACAACAGTGTGAAAATAGACAGAACCCCTCAATTCCACTAGTCCTCCATCAAAAGTTGTAAATCTACAGTACCTGCTCACTCGAACAACTATATCTCTATATTATAGGACCAAAATTGACAGGTCCATCAAAAGCATACCTACATATACAAAACAATGAACATGGACATAAAATAAATGGTGCACCTTATATATCAATGCATCCCTCCCGAATATGTGTCCCAAAAGTAAACCCCTAGTAGTGTATGTGATCCATAGACACGCAACACCCTTCCTTCGATAATCTATCTGCCACCATGTTTTGTTCCCTGTAAATGTGCGAAATTAAAATCCTTCGGAAGGTGGGAAGTAAAGACTCTGTTCTGTTCATCCAATGGAGTAGTTCAGAGGAGTTAAGAGTTGCTTTCTTATTCACCCAGTCTATAATGACCTTGGAGTCGCCAAATATATCGATGTCTTCAATCCCCATCCAAGTAGCACACAAGAGAATGCCCCATAGGGCCAGTAGCTCCGCCCTAGTATTTGTGCCCTGTCCACTATACCATTTGAAGCAATATAATTCATTCGGACCCTGATAGATCACCATCCAATAACCAAATATCCCACAAGATGCATCCCCATAAAAAAAAAACCCACCGGAAATTTATCCCACACCGCTCTTAATGTGATGTGCCTGGTATTATGTGCCAATGATACATGACCTTTCTCAAGGAAATGTGAGGATATCATGATACTAGTCTCCCGCATGCTAGGATCTCTATGCTAAAAAACCAGTTCATTTCTCACCCTCCATATGCACCAAAATATGTAATGTGGGAGGGCCCTGTACGCCCTCTGCTCCATGAACCATGACTGCATGCATATCTCCATCGTTGCTTCCTCCCACCTAGAGATAATCCTCATGTAGCTAAGGACCTCCTCCCAAATCACTTGTGCAAATGGACACTATAGAAATAAATGACATGTATCCTCCATTGTTACCTTGCATAAGGCGCATCTCCCCGACCCCACATATCCTCTCTTCAGTAAGTTTATCCAAGTAAGTATCCTGTCATGAACCACTAGCCACCCAAAACAAACTAGTTTCAGTGGAATATCCCACTTCCACACCGCCTGATACCATTGTGCATGAGGGATACCTATCAAACCCTGTGTTAAGTAGGAATATATATCCTTAACTACGGGTTGGCCCCTAACCATTAGACCATTCCAAGTCAGCTGGTCCTCCCTCATATTACAATAGATACCCATTGCCTGTAGGCTGCAAATGTACCCATCCCACTCCACAACTAGGTCCCTTACTAACCCAATAGTTTCTGCCTCCTTCCATTGTGTGTGTAGGCCCACCAGAGACCCGTCCAACATGGCATCCTTTATATATCTTATATCCTTGCTGTGTAGAGTGTTTATCAAGGGCATGGAGAGATGATGATATCTAGGCATACCCATGATGACATCTAGTCCAACCTCCACGATCTCCCCCCTTCCCACAGTCCACCTCAAGTTGCTCATCATCCATGAGGCAACTTTAATTAGGCTTCTCCAACACAGTGAGGTCATCCTATCCACCGGAGCACCAACTCTGATCCAACAAATCATGGATAGTCGCTTCATATATTTTATCTTAATAATAGAATTCCAAATACCATATGAAATGACAACCCTCCAACGATTTCTAATCAGCAACGGTCTATTGAAAATCTGCAGATCTAAAATGCCCCACACCCTAATCGATACCTACCTAGATAGGTTCCCAAAAGTCATCAAATGAAATTTATTCTTGTCTCCAAACTCACCCCAAATGGAATCTTCCATTATCAAGTTCAACCTACGAATATGTTATGAGGAAAAACCCCTCTTGTGGACAAGAGAGATCTCCCTAGACTTCTAAGAACCCTAGTAACAAATATACAGTAACTGCTACCTTTCTCTAAGATTTGATTGTTTGAAAGCAAATAGAATGAAGGATACCTCTTACCAGTTTAATGAATTGATTGATGAAGTCCCTCAAAGCTTTTTATCACTCGCTCTTTGATGCTCCAAATGTCCTCTCGTCTCTCCCAACAGCTTCTCCACGATGTTCTTAAAGAGATCTGCAAAGACATAGACAAACAAGAGATCAAAGCATACAACATATAATCAAAGAGATAAATGAACTAATTAATCAATTATACATGTGAATTGATCAATTATACAACCAAAACTCATGTAGGTGATCAAGGAATCCTACAAATTAAATTAATGAAGATGTAATTGAGAAAGAACAATGCTTATATTCATAAAACTAGAGAAAAGCCTTACATCCAAGTAGCCTTGATGTAGCAAGCCCTTTCTGCAATATCCAACCCTCTCCCTTGCAAGGAAATCCTTCCAACATAATCTCAATAGCATAAACCTACTTCCAACAGTCCTCCCTCAATCCTCAGACCTGTAATGGATTTATAGGCCAAGGATGAGAAGTTATGGATCCATTCTCCAAGGGATGAGATCCATTATTAGTGGGATAGAGGTTCCACAAAGGAAGGGGAGTTACTCCATGATGGGAGGGATCAACACTGAATAAGCACTCATTCGAAGCTTGTTGGTTGGGATAGATGCTACCAACAATGCTTCTAGACTTTACTTTTTATTTTTACGTACTTCAAGTCATGTTCATAGGTCATAGTGGAAGAACGTGCATACTTTTGCACAAATAATAATGGTCTTCCCTATATGCGTAGGAATCGACTCGGTAACTATGAACATAGCTAAAATCAAGGTTTTATACCATAGGATATAGAGATTCCACTTTCTTTGGGATGATTTAGATTCAAACATTTTAGGGGAATGCTCCATGACACATTTGTGAATAACGAGAGATCCAAACCGATGGTCATTTGCCTAATGTGACAAAATGACATGTAACAGATTGTCCCCTAAAGCGCAAGGTCAGAAGAAATATTTTGATGACTAAAGTGCTTTATCATGCGAAGGTTTGGGTTAGAGATTACAGTTGGAGACCTGAAACAATCAAACAAATGTTACAATGCAATATAATATCATCACTGAGGTAGGAATTCCCATACTCAGAACATAAATTTCTCAAAGCATAATATGGAAGTACATTTGAAGATCCATGTCAAAAGATGACATAGTATGGACATAGCCATCAATGGATCTATGTTTACAACCATGAATATTTAATAACTCCATGCAACCTGGATGGATGAAACTAGATCCAGGGTCTTGATCTCCATCTCTTAATTCGTAGTACAAATCTAACCATGCGAGTGAATGTCTCGAAGTCGAACATGGTAGAAACCACTTGATTACCAATCAATGATGTGAACTATTAACAAGCACGAGAGAAACCACCAATAATGAAAATGGATCTCAAGGTACTTCTAGTACAATCTATGAAGTGTGAATATATGATTTGATGTCGAACACTCATAGAATCATTCGATCGAAGGGAAATGATGAGAACTTGTCGTCGAAGGTGAGAAACCTGCCATTTAAGGCATGCAGGCTTCAAGGTACTGAAGATTTCTAGATCAACATCCTAGATAATGAGCTGAATTCGATGGGAAGTAATCTGTCGCATGAGGGCCTACGACACAAAACTCATGTCAAGTTTTGAAGAACAAAAGTTTAGAGTAATTTAGGACTGACTTAGGGATTTTCGATGCAACTGAAGGCGAAGATAGGAAAAATAATTTTGACTGAGGTTGAACTTCTCTTGAACATATCGGAGAAACTGGTCTGAAATGTTGGGAAAACTTGTTAATGCTATGCAAGCTCCTTCATCAGTATTAAAAATGTGTTTAGGATCGTCTCAAATTAACCAAAATGTGAAGGATTTTGTGTCAAGTATTGAGAGTATTTTAGGAGCAATTTATGGAGTTAATTAGTTGTTTAAAAACACATGTACATCAAGTAAATTCAGAGAATTAAAACAGAAGAAACTCATAGCACAAAGTTGATAAAGGAGTTCACCCCTCCTGGACTACATCTCCTTGGACTTGCTTCAATGGCTAGGCCCTCTTTGGATTAATGGTCAATTCTCTGATTATATGCAACTGCAGTGCTCCAATGGCTTTGTAGCATATTCCATTGGATTTATAAGACCCAAAAAACCCAAAAATGACTCTCCAAGCTCCGTAATTGAACTTCAGCTAATCTAGGCTTGACCTCCTCTCCTGGTGGTCGTAGGCTTCCTTAAACTTCAAAGTGAAAAATCACATACATAAGTGCCTTTCTACCTTTGCAACCTATTCCATTGTGTTTAGAGCATCCAAATCATCCAGGAATGACTCTTTCTGAGCCAAATTGGTCGAAAGCTACCAAAGTTATGGCTTCTTCAGTTTTTCCTAGGAAATCTCCAATAAATCTAGAAAAATTCTAGTTAACTCCGCCAATTTTGGAGTAATCTCCATATTTCTCGGATCCACCAAAAATCTGCCAAAATAATCCGTTGTTTAATTATTGGTTAAGAATGGCTTAATTAATACTAAACCCAATTAGTGCTTAATACACGGTTAGCATAAAATGTTGGCCGCGGGTTTGCAAACTGGTCACATGGGAGGTTAAGGCTAGCAGTTACCATTAGCGGTTACTGCTATCGGTTATCTTCCCTAACTGCCACGGTTTCCATACTTGGTCACATGCGGATAGCTACACTAGCAGTTACGCTTCCTCTTTGCCCAAACTCCGAATCTTAACACTTTAAATTGAATTTGCGACCTATGATTGTTAAGAGACAATGTGTGGCATAGAGGTAATGCATTGGGTTTGGGCGGGCGAGGTCGTGGGTTCAACTTCCCGCCCTTCCAAACAAAATTTTTCCATTACGCACTGATTCTCATATGCCTTTGGGGAGGGACACATGGAGGCCTCTAAGCTTGCCACATGTCACCTTCTCATTGGTCCACACTAAACACCATTGACCAATCACGTGCTTCCAAATGTCAAGACCCCATTGAGCCACCTGTGGGAATATTTCAAGAATATTCCAAAGAATATTCCATGTAATGTTTTTTTGTTGAATGGGTTGAACTTTCTCATACGAACTCTGTTTTGAGTGAAATGAGTTGTGTTGGGATCATATCGCTGAGACGAACGCTGTTGTTCAGGTTTTGATTGATTCGGATCTCTTTGATTTTTGAGCAATTTTTTTCCCCTAATCGAGATTCCGATCACTCCTTCCCACTGGCAAGCATTTGGACCAAAACAAGCTGGTTATCTGATGAGAGATGAATGCTCTTCTCCTTCCCAAGTTCTATCAATTGATTCTACTTGGAAAAATCTCCATGACAATCACTTGGGTTCACTAACATGCCTTGCCTTGCAAATGGCTTGGCACTTCAACCAAATTTCTCCTTTTGCTGTTGACCCAATCCAACACTTGCTGGCTGCTTGCTGATTAAATACCATGTTGTACCAAAGCAATCCTTCGGTGCTTGGAAAGCTGACTGATGACCTTTCCACTAAGAATCATATTCCTCCTTTGCAAAACATGCATTCTATGCAAGCTTCTCCTTGGAAACCAATTTTCCAAGTTAAGCCCATCTGCGTGAACTACAACAATGAGTTCCAATATCAATAATAACAAGAAAATAAATGACCATTCTTTTACCTCTACGCTTCCAAATTCCACATATGGAAGAATGCATTTGCCAGATCTTTCACTTCTTGGCGTCAACACATCAAATCACATTGTAGACCATTTATTTTACAAGGGCTACAATATTTTTTGGCATTTTTATCCACTTTCTTTTCTTGATCCCATCATCCTCCAGTATTCACATGCTCATCATGGGCCTCTTGCTCAAACATGGATCTTCAAAATTCTTGCGACATCTTGTCACAAGAAACACCATTAACCTTGAAAAATACTCATGCAAGAATATAATTTGACGACCTCTTCCTTTTGATTCTTCAAAGCAACAAATGTCACATCATGTGAACATAGCCATGTACTCTTACATCTTGGTTTATAAAAATTCTTGGTGTTTAGTCGATGGTTTACTATACACAAGTCGACAAAATGTACTTCTTCAAACAACTGACTTTCAAGTCAAGCAAAAGCATATACAATAACTTGACGATTTACAACAAGAATTCCACATTCTCATGAAACAATTCGTCACATCTCCCTTTCATCTTTGGAGACAAAATAAACTCTTCCAAGTCAATATAACATACATGTAACAATCAATCGACCACTCAAGATGAAACTCATGCATGTGCAAATGATCAACATTCTCAAGTTGACAACATACATGTTAAAAAAGCAATCAACCAACACAAGTCAATCACTCATGCATGTTCAAACACATTGAAATATTAAAAAATCCACTGTTGACACACACAAACTCTCATGCATGTATAAAAATTCTCAAATCTCTCTCACAAGTACAAGAATCCCATTGGTATGTACGAGCACTTAAAGAGATGAAATGTCCAAATTTTCTACAATAAATTGAGTCAACATACTCCACTTTTGAACACCTTCCTGGCGTAACCATGCAAGTTCAAGAATGCAACATGCATGAAAATTTGTAGTTGCAAATTGCCATCTTTGCTGCATCTAATTGAGTCAACATAACTCTACTTTTTTGACATCTTGCTTCATGCAATAAGCAACATACTTTTAGGAGAAAAGAAATGCATCAATAAGGCAAGATTTGTATCAATTATAAAAAAAAATGAAAGGCCTTAATTGGTTAAGAAATCTAACCATCTCTTTCCAAACCATTTCAATGGCACTTCTTTCAGCTGCACTTCATCATGTGTATCATCCTGACCCACATCAATTATGGAATCCTATTTTCCATTCTTGCCAAAATCTCTCTCCACCTTCTTCAAATGTCATGGATGACTTTTTGGATGCAAAGTTCAACACTTGTCTACAAGATGACCCTGCTTATGGCAATGAGTGCAAAATAATTGCATCTTCTTTTCAACATGGTTTCCATTATCCAATGGACCTTTGGCTTTCTGTCTCTTTTGTTTTGAAAGTTTCTTGTGTATGGATATCCTCTTCCAACACCTCGAAACAATATGGTTATTCAAACCACAAAAGGAACATGTAATTTTTTTCCAAATCTTATGTGAATATTTACCATGTTTATCATAATAAAAATAAACTTGATTAAAGGAATATTTATACCTTGCACATTCACCTTTGTCACCTTCTTGAAGAGGTGAATTTGATGAGGTAGTGGCTCTCTTCAGAATACAAACAATGGTTTCAATGACCTTATAGCTTTCAACATCTTCTTGTTTTCCATTTCCACTAGTTGCATGCTTATGAGCATCTTCTTGCAAAGTGGGTATAAAACCTTTGCATTCCTCATGAACACAAACTTCGCAAGCTTGAGGTAATGAACATGTAATGAAAGTCCTTCTTGGAACACCTTCATGTGCCTCCTTGGCTTTGGAGCATTCTCCATCATGTTGTCCATAACCAAGACCTAAATACCTAGGCCTTTCTTCAACAACAATTGGCTCAACTATGCCTTGCACATGTTTGCCTAACCCTTTACCTTCATAACCCATCTTCATCAATAATTTGGACCCTATTCCTCTAGTGTGTCTTTCAAAAACACCAAAACATTCATTTTGAGAGGAAATTTAAGATAAAATTGAATTGCATACCTTATTTCCATGCACATACTTGGCTAGGGTTTCCTTGGCATCATGGAGTTGAATCTCCATCTCATGCATCTTTTCAAGAAGCTCATGCTTCTCCTCCTTCATGGCCATCAACTTCTCTTGAAGTATAGAATTCTCCTTCCTATCTTCATACAACTCTTGCACCATACCTCTCATGATGATAAGCTCTTGCAACATCTCTTCATCAAAGAGTCTTGCTAAGGAATGTGGATTAGAAACATCACTTTTTGAAGATCCCATCACATAAACTTGCACACAGTTAAATTATCCTTGCACAAATACAAAACCAATAGCTAATTTTCTAGCTAACCTTGGCAAACCATCTTAGGGTTAAAATGAGCTAATAGTGCTCTGATACCAACTTGATCTGAAATTTATAAATAATGAGTTCATACAAGTGATAAAATTTTAGATAGTGGAGGAATAACCCGTTAAAGAGTTTTAATAACCCAACATTTCAGACTGCCAAGTGAGTCCATCCTCAGGGGATACGACAATAGATTAAGAAGATATTAATGATATATCCGGAGCTAATCTTGCATATATATATATATATATGGATTATGAAGAGGATTAATATAAGTGATCTAGTCGACCATAATTTAAATAATGTAGTAATAAATTAATAAGCTGGAATTTTAAAAAATTAGGTATTTAGTTTAATAATTCATTATAATGCATTGTTTTACTATAGTGTTTTAGAGTTAATTAGTTATGAATTATTATCTTATTTTATTTAGGAAATATTGATCTGAAATGTTGGGAAAACTTGTTAATGCTATGCAATCTCCCTCATTCATATTAAAAATGTGTTTAAGATCGCCTCAAATTAACCAAAATGTGAAGGATTATGTGTCAAGTGTTGAGAGTATTTTAGGAGCAATTTATGAGGTTAATTATCTGTTTAAAAACACATGTATGTCAAGTAAATGTAGAGAATTAAAACACAACAAATTCATAACACAAATATAATAAAGGAGTTCACCCCTCTGGGCTACATCTCCTTGGACCTACTTCAATGGCTAGGCCCTCTTTGGATTAATGGTCAATTCTATGATTACATATACCTGCAATGCTCCAATCTCTTTGCAACCTACTCCATTAGATTCAGGAGACCCAAAAACCCCAAAAATGACTCTCCAAGCTTTGCAATTGGACTTCTGTTGATCTAGGCTTAACCTCCTCTCCTAGTGGCCCTAGGCTTCCTTAAACGTAGAAAAATAACAAACAAAAGTGACTTTCTGCCTCTAAAACCTATTTCATTGTGTTCATAGCATCCAAATCATCTAGGAATGACTATTTCTAAGCGAAAATGGGTCAAAAATTGCCAAAATTATGGCTTCTTCATTTTTTCCTAGGAAATATCCACTAAATCTAGAAAAACTCCAGTTAACTCTGCCAATTTTGGAGCTAACTCCGAATTTGTCGAATTTGTGAAAAATCTGCCAAACTAATCTGTTGTTTAATTAATGGTTAAACATGGCTTAATTAATGCTAAACCCGATTATCACTTAATCTGTAGTAAGGATAAAATGTTGGCTGCTGGTTTGCAAATTGGTCACATGGGAGGTTAAGGCTAGCGGTTATCTTCCCCAACCACCACTGTTTCCATACTTGGTCACATGCGGAGAGATACACTGGCAGTCAGGCTCCCTCTTTGCCCAAACTCCAAATCTTAACACTTCAAATTGAATTTGCGCCCTATGATTGTTAAGAGACAACGTGTGGCATAGCGGTAATTCGTTGGGTTTGGGCAGGCGAGGTCATGGGTTCGACTCCCCGGCATGCCAAAAAAACTTTTTCCATTATGCGTCAATGCTCATAGGTGGGGAGGGACATGTGTTGGCTTTTGGGATTTCCACGTGTCACCTTCTCATTGGTGCACCCAAAACACCATTGACCAATCACGTGCAGCCAAATGTCAAGACCCCATTGTAGTGCGATGAATGTTTTGGAAATGAGAACAATCCAAGAGAAAGTGACTAAGAGTTGGGAAATCCAAGAGAAAGTAAATTTCATCTTCAATTCTCTTAGTATTACACATTGACATTCACTGGGCCATACAGATGCCTAGTTAGCATCCCAGTCACAAAATTTTGCCTGTTTGACAAAATGTATATCAAGCTCTAACTTTCTCATACAAACTCCGTTTTGAGTGAAACAAGTTGCATTGGGATCATATCACTTAGATGGATGCTTTCATTTAGGTTTTGAGTGATTTTGAGAACTTTTATTTTTGAGCAAATTTTTGCCCCTAATCTAGATTCCGATCAGACACGACATGATGACTTGGCAGCATTTGACTCAAAAAATAAAACCAAACCCAATTGAAGACTTTCAATGAGGTATGGTCAATTGAGTAACAAATGGATTTCTCAAACTGGACACGAAAGTGACAGAGTGTCATGTTCAAGAGTGACATACTTCCTTTTACAAATGCAAAACAAAGATTATTTCTCAGTTTTCCCCCAAAATTACTAGCATGTACCTCTTTATTTTTTTAGAAGCTTGAGGAGGATAACATATGCTTTTCCTATAAGCTCATCCTTTGGACGAGTCCTCCAAAGTATTTTTAACGAACCTTAAGAAGGAGTGGTTCGGTCTTGTCATGCTTAACGAGTCCTATACTATTTAATTTTTACGAGTCCAGTAAAGGGGTAACTCAATGTCGTTTTCATGTTTAAAGAGTTTGAAAAGGAACGAAAAGAAAACTCATTGAGTTATTTTATTGTAAAAAATTAACGAGCCTGGAGAAAGAAAAGCTCGATGTTTTTTAGTTTTAGGGAGTCAGAAGAAAAACGTAAGTAAACTCCACAATGTTCTTTTTTGTAAATTTAGTCTCTGAAGCCCGAAAAAGGATAAAATAATGCAAGAGAGAACTCTATTGACCATGATTGGTCAATGTATACCTTTTTCATAAATAGTCCGGTTCAGTTCGTAAAAGGGGTAAACTTATACTGAAAGGATGGTTGTTCATTTACTTTTACGAGTTTGAACAATCAAGTACTCAACGATATTTTCATTTTTAAAGACTCTCAAAAGGGTGTAAAGAGAACTCCATGGTTTCGCTTTTTCACAAGTTTTAATGAGTTTGAAAAAGTGATAAAATGTACTCAGTACCAAAATGATCTGTTTCCGTAATTATCCTGTAACCTACACACTTAAACTCAAATAATTATCTTTGCTTGAAAATAAAATGAAAACATTTATAAAATCAGACTTAAAAATTTAATAAGCATTAAATAATATTTAATTAGCCTTAAAAACTTATAAAAAGTCTAAAAAAGTAAAAAGTTTTCACCATTTTCATTTTTACCCTTTTGAGAGAGATAAAAGTCATTTTTTACCAGAAACTTCCAAATTTGATTCCGGGAAAACCGTTGGACGAAATCACGAGCTGCTTTCACCAGGTAAATGGTCTATCTAAGCTCTTCATTTTCATGTCAATTTTTATCTTTTCATTATAGATTTTTGTTTATTTTGGGCAAGGATTTTAAAATGTTTTCCATCCTCAATGTGCGCAGGTACCCTTTATCATGCATGTACACACCAACATAATTTTTAACGCTATGTGCACAGTTTCAAGGAAAGAAATTGTGCACGTGCGCACTGTCTATTAAATCCGGTTGCGTACAATGCCGAGGGAAAGAAAAAACAAATGAAAACGCCCCAGATATTTGACTAAATCTCTCCATATTTGATTCGAATGATATTTAATGTTTAATTGTAGGCTTTTGAACCATAAACATGGAATGGACAGAGAGTGACCATGAAGAACAAGATATAATTGCTCTTAATGACCCAACAACCATACAAACCCTGAAAATTTGTGGATTATTTAAGTTTTTTACCATTCCGAGCATGAGAGCCCAATTATACATGCTTGAATGGATGGTAGGAAAGTGGAATGTTCAGGAAGAACGTTTCATAGTCAGAGACCAAAAACTTGTGATCGATGCTGATGACATTTACTTCCTGAGTGGACTTCCATGCCGTGTGTTGTTGGGAAAAGCATCTATTCAGAACGCCCCTATCCCACTCTAAGGTGTGATAGTGCCTTAGCAACAAACAAGGAAAACTACTTGAGTATTCTTCTTTATGAAATGTAAATGAAGAGGAAGGATGTGACTAACCTGTGTCTTTCGCTAGTTTGTTGATCCAATCGTTCCTCTCTTCAATAGCTCCCAGCTCCCTGCTCCCTTACCAACCCAGATTCACCGAATTCCTGCAAGATCACAAGAGAGAGAAACTACACGAAGATATAGATATACATTCATAAAAAGCTCAGGATCAAATTAAGCTAAACATGCAAATATAACAAAACATCATTGATACACAGCATGTAGGAGAAACTCAAATAATTTTATTGATATGATAAGAAAGTCCAAGAGGAGATACAACCAAGTGAGTTCCGATCCAGCATCTACCTCCCAGCAAAGGAATCCCTTCCTCTCCTCCAACAAAGCATAAATCACCCAAGGTACTAATCTCAATCTCAAACCAACAACAATTCTCTGCAAAGTACAAAATTCCAGCCTCCTGGATCTCTGGGATGAGGGATCCATATATAGATGTAAGTAGAGAGGATGAGTCAGCTTATGTTTTGACTTGTGGCTTCTCTCTGTCAGTTCTTGCTTCCACTTGGAGACTGAGAGCCTCTTACTCATCACTTGGTCGAATTCAGTGAGGCAAGTGTCATTGGAGAAGATTCTGGAAGCTTCCATGGTCTTTCCACCTCGTTGAATGACTCTGCCACTTGTCATTTCCCGCTCAACGCACCTGGGTAGTGCATTCAAGTGCGTTGTAACGCACCTAGCCAGTGTATTTGGGTGCTTTTCAACGCAGGCAGCTAGTGGAGCTTCTGAATTGATCCTGATTTGACTAGTTCTGAGTGGTTTTTGGTGGAGAACTTCTGGGAGAAGCTGTCATTGGTTGACCTTGTTCCTTTAGGAGCTGTAACGACATCTTTAGGGACTTAGGATCCCTTGATTTATGGACATTTCATGCTTATAGCTGTAAGGCACAAAAATGTCTATAACAGTTGCCCCCTAAAGTATGAGGCCGTTTATCGGGTGAAATGCTTTATTAGGAGGATCCGAAGTTCTTTCAATGCTGGGAGGAGACCTGTAATAAGATACAATACAATAAATTATTTTTCATACTGTTTTCATGATATAGCTGAGGCGGGCATTCCCATGCTCAGCTTTATGTACATAGGACAGACAATCGTCTGATGGTAGACTGATGATTCTGATGAAATCATCATCCTTTTGGTAGGATGATTATCTGTTCTGCAGTGCTGTACATGTCAATGTCTTTATTTTTCCTGAATATATATCGCAGCCCGGATGGATGAAACTAGATCCGGGGTCTTCAATCGCGTCTTATCTTCACTCTAAGTACAAGTCGATCCATGTGAGAAATGTTTTGAAGTCGAACATGGAAAGACATCGCTTGATTACCAGTCAATGATGTAAACTGTTAACAAGCGCGAGAGAAATCACCGATAAGGATGATGACCCTCAAGGTATTGCAGTACAATTCACGTGGTGTGAATAAAGGACTTGGCATCGAACACCACGCAAAATCTTTCGGTCGAAGGTCATTGATGTATACCTGTCGCTGGAAGTGAGAAACTTGCCATTGAGGCGTGCAAGCTTCAAAGTACTGAGGGGGTGTTCCTAGATCAACTTCTTGGATAATGAGCTGATGTCGACAAGAAGCGATCCGTTAAAGGAGGGCCTTGATGTATCCCACATCAGTGACACAGAACGGAGCAAATGATTTTGATGGAGGTGAAAACGATCTGATGATATATGGTTCAGGGTGGCGGTCATGAAAGAATGAAGTATAATGTATGTTAGTGGATGGGACATGGTTGACTTCTCTGGATGACTTCTCTTGAAAATATCGGCGACACTTATATGATGGGTTGCTAGCATTTACCCCAAAGGTGGATGGTATGGCGAGACCATGGTGATGTGACCGGTGAATGAAACAACCCAACCCGACTCAGGCACGGAGTGGAAGTGTCATGTTCAAGAGCGACTTGCTACCAATAAAGGTTCTTTGAGCTTATTCCCAATTTTTCCCCAGTCATTGCTGACCAGTACCTCTTTATTTTTGTCAAGCTTGAGGAGGATAACATATGCTTGTTCTATAATTTTCCCTTCGGGAAAACCCATCGCTATGTTTTAACGAGCCTAGCGATAGTGAAACTCGTTCTCGTCTAAAGACAAGTTTGTCGCTATTAATGTTTTTAACGAGTCTAACGACAAAGATAACTCAGTCCTTTTCATTTTTAGAGAGTCTGAAAAGGTACGTAAAGTTAACTCCGGAAGTCCTTTTTCGTCATCTAATCCATTAAGTCCGAAAAAGTATAAAACAATACAGAAGGGATGAATTTTCGATAGTTTTAACGAGCCGAACAAAACAAGCGCTCGATCTTTTTGTGCAATAATCCCTCAGGTCCAAAAAGATTAAAATCTAAAGGAGGGATGGCTCTTCCGGTCGCTTTAACGAGCTGGAAGGCCAAAACTCGGCAATCTTTTCATATTTTACGAGTCAGATGAAAAGAGCTTAAAGAAGACTCGTCTTTTGAGGAACGAGTGATAAAATGGGTAGCAGCTGATTCCAGGTAAGGGTTGGAATTTTCCAAGCACGGCAGTGTCACAAGGATGGCTAGTGAAATCACTCTTCGCAGCTATTCCTCAAAATGGGTAAACAATCAAATGGAGGTGAATGATCGGCCAATGGAAAAGTGGAGGTGACGGTGCAAACACGACCAAGGCTTTAATGGCTGATAATGTTACATTCACGGTTGTTATTTACCGGAGGATAGTTCATTTTTTAACGAGCTTAAACGCGGGTTGAAACACTTGCTCGATCTTATGTTTATTTTTTAACGAGCATGAACTATGTGCTAAAACTGCTCGATTAATCCAGGCATATGATAAGAATGTCTCATGTAAGATGCCATTTTTTATGGAGCTTGCACCTTACAAAGCTATGCCCCGCATCCTTTCGTTATGCAAGTTTGGAAACAACTAATCCTATGAGTTTAAAGGGTTAGACCTACAGGTTTAAAGGGAGGACCTAAAAATTTTAAAAAATAAATAGCCGCCCCTTGCTTGCACTCCAAAAGGTTTGCATGCCCCCATGTATAAAGTACGATTTCAAGGTTACCCCTCAATTTGCAGATAAAACATTTGTTCTACCAAGAAAGGCCTACCTCTTTCAGGTTATCAAAGATTGTCTCATTTGCGCAGCAAACAAAACACTTCTTCGGCGATGTCTACCGAGATAAACAAAGGTGAATGACGACGCCCACCGATTCACATAACTTTGACAAAAGAATCTTATTCTAGAACAACCCCTCTTCCAATCACGGACGGGGTACGGACTAGTCATATTCTCCCGCGGAAACCTACCCTATACCCAAAGTCTTCCTGCCAAAGCAGACCAGGACGCATGCCCCCTGGGTTCCAGTCATATCCTTCCGAATTACTCGCGCTCATCGGGAGGACGGACCGTGGGTTGAGACATTTCTTGCGTGAAGAGACCATTTAGGGATGGTATATGACTATTTGCGATGCATGATCCGGGAAATGAACGCTGGTCCACGAGCTTGACCACTCTTCCTTCGTGCGGAAAACACATTACTCTAAAGAGTGAGGAGACGATGGCTCCCATGCAATAAATATAGTCTCATCCAAGGAGTAGGTTATAATCCAAGGGTCCTTGAACGACCATCACGTTCATTTGAACGATCTTCCCTTTCAATGTTATGGGTACATTGGGGAGGATCCCTAAAGGTCGACTAGTTCCTTTATCGAAGCCTGTCAGATTTCTCATTTCAGGCAAAAGCGATGGCGAACCAAGTGCTTTCCAAGCAGTAGAGGAAAGGATACTCACAGATGCCCCCTCATCAATGATGGTGCCAGCCATGACCATTCTGTATATTTGGACGATAATTTGGAATGGTATGCTTGCTAGCAAACGGGGTCTGCCTAGTTGGTTCCAGTCGAAGGATACAACTAGGTTGCTTGGTGGTGGGACCGAGTAAACGGCTGGGTATCGCTCTGACGAACTTCCTTCCTGTGATAAAGGAATGGGTGGATTTTCCCCGTGTTCGTCGGAGTCTGTGTTGATGAAGAGAATTTGGACGGTGTCATCCTTATTCTCCTCAGTGACTGTATCATTCGAAGATAAAACCTCTGAAGGCAAGACCAGGTCAACTGCCGCCTCGAACTTTTGACTTTCGTCGGGTATGGATTCAGCTAGTTCATCTTCAGTGACCGACGCTTTAGCTGACCACTTGAGCGGGCCAGCTGGATTCTCAACTAACGAAGGACTTGGCAAGAGTTTCTTATATCCAAGAGGGAGTCGTAACGGTGAAACCGGACGATCATCCAAAACTCTTTTCGCTTCGTCTAAGAAGGGAAAATGGTGGATGGCGTGGTTGCCTTCGCACAGTCTATAGGGAGATCTAGCTCTCCCTTTTTGTCCTGGGACTTCACTTTCGCTAGTTGACGGTGTGCTTTCAACATGGCTATCAGAGGTTGACGCCACCGGATTGTGCAAACGGGGAGACCAGTCCCTTAGTATCCGAGGGATGCAGGGACAATCTCTGTGAAAGTGGTCTCCCTTGCAAATGACACATGGCGATTTAGGCCTGGTCAGTGCAGTGTGTGGATTTTCGTTAGACGACACTCGTTTGCCCTCAGTCGCTTTTGGCTCCTTCTTCTTCTGCTCTTTCTTCTTCTTTTCTTTCTTCTCTTTAGGAACTTGGTTTTTAGCTTTACCAGTCCCGTCAAGCGAAGAGGAAGGAGGAGAGGAAGAATTAGAGGAAGTAGAAGGCTGGTGGGTAACTCTGGACTGGTCTAACTGCTGATTCTACTGTTCAGGAATAGTGGTGTTCTGAACGACATTGGTTGAGAAGAGCCAGACTGGCAAGCCAATTGCCAGTCCTGGAAGCGACAATGTGGCCATATGGGGCGCACCAACATCTCCCCAAGAGGAGAAGGGACTAGGATTTCCACCAAGGGGAATTCCTTGGTTGGTAGGCTCCATTTTCTCAACCTAAAAGATCAACGCAGGAAAAAGGGTATGAATATTCCATTTAAAATAAATTTTAACGACGCTTGGACACAACTTGATTTTTCAATTTTAAAGAGTCGAGAAAAAGCAAAAGATGACTCTAGTCTCCTTCGATTTTTAATGAGCCTGAAGTGACAAGTGCTCAGATGGACCTTTTCCGTTAAGGAGTCTGAAAAGGAATGAAAGGGACTGCTCTGGAGTTCTAGGTAGAGGGTGTGCCAAACCAATCGCAAAACCGCATAATACTTTTTAAGGTACGGGCGGTCAATCTTCCCGAATGCTGTGTTCAGTGCATTGCGATCAGTAGGGCGACCGACACGGCTTCCTATGGATAAAGGTTTTATGCCTATAGGGGTCTCCCAATATATACTCGACGGTACGTGGGAACACAATCCGTACTGGCACTTATCGTCTCTTAGGAGGAATCACCCAACCATCAGTGAGGCCGACAGTAACCAGGTTTTACGACGCCGGAACACGTCTCTAGCCTAGACCTCTATGTTGTGCGTTAAGTTACAAAGCGTTGTTAAGTTCATTCAATTTATTTTAGGTTGATCTTTCTTAGAAGTTTGCCTTTTTGGATCACCACGAGATGTAGATACAATTCCTAAATGCAGTCTAAAGATGATAAGCAAGCTTTTATCTCTTTTCAACAATGAAAATCCTAGCTACAAGGGGAAAAGAAAGACACAATCTTTTCTCAAAGAGCATAGAGCACACTGTAAATGCACTTTTCCTAAATCAAACCATACAAACTATCATTATGCAAATGCACAAATGCATGTATTTGTTTTCACTTTCTTAATATTGATGCCTAAAAAGAAAGTTGTTGTACAAATTTGAATTCGATTTCAAGTGAAAACACAAACAAGTTTCTTTTTGAAATCAAAAAGATGATTACGACACTTTATGATTTTGAAGTAAACACTTGTTTCGACACTAGAAATTCATAAATTCAAACCAAAAGACAAAAGTAAAAGTGCAATCAACTGTCAACAGCAACAAACTTTCTCCTAAGATCAAAATGACACTTACGACAGGTCTAGATCTAAGAGCGACAATATGACTAGTTTACTTTTGTAATGGGAAACTGCAAATGATGTAACAAATACACAAAAAACAAATACAGTTTCTTTTATACAACTGAGGTGGAATTAAGGTAGAGAAAAGGGGTTTTCAGATAGGTACACACACTGATAACAGGCTGCAAAAAACAGAGATAAAACTGAACACAAGGATGCAAAGAACCACAGCTGCACAGGGCAAAGGCTGATCAGCGCACCTGTTGCACAGAGAAACTGAATTGCAGCGTAGGTAGCCCTCTCGTGACGTGCGTTGAAATGCAGAGTCTCTTCACAGAGCCTGCGCTGAAGCAGAAATGAGAATTGTCTCTGTGTTCTGGGTCACGGTTTGCAGTTTGATCTGAGGTTTTTGGCCGGATAAAAGCTATCAATAAGGTACAATTAGAAGGATGATTTAAAGGAGGATTAAGAGCTATCACAAAGGGCAGTTAGAGCATTTGTAGATCAGCTTGTTCAGATCATAAACAGGCCCAGTGAGTGGACTAGAGTAGCAGATCTCTACTTTGCATTTGTAAATGGCAAATGCAGTTTGATTCGCCACTCCTAAGTTTATGAGAAGAACAACAATAGAAACACAAATAAACTAACTAGATACGATCCCCAACGGAGTTGCCAATTTTTTGTTGGGAAAAGTATCTATTCAGAACGCCCCTATCCCACTCTAAGGTGTGATAGTGTCTTAGAAACAAACAAGGAAAACTACTTGAGTATTCTTCTTTATGAAATGTAAATGAAGAGGAAGGATGTGACTAACCTGTGTCTTTCGCTAGTTTGTTGATCTAATCGCTCCTCTCTTCAATAGCTCCCAGCTCCCTGCTCCCTTACCGGCCCAGCTTCACCGAATTCCTGCAAGATCACAAGAGAGAGAAACTACATGAAGATATAGATATACATTCATAAAAAGCTCAGGATCAGATTAAGCTAAACATGCAAATATAACAAAACATCATTGATACACAGCATGTAGGAGAAACTCAAATAATTTTATTGATATGATAAGAAAGTCCAAGAGGAGATACAACCAAGTGAGTTCCGATCCAACATCTACCTCCCAGCAAAGGAATCCCTTCCTCTCCTCCAACAAAGCATAAATCACCCAATGTACTAATCTAAATCTCAAACCAACAGCAATTCTCTGCAAAGTACAAAATTCCAGCCTCCTGGATCTCTGGGATGAGGGATCCATATATAGATGTAAGTAGAGAGGATGAGTCAGCTTATGTTTTGACTTGTGGCTTCTCTCTGTCAGTTCTTGCTTCCACTTGGAGACTGAGAGCCTCTTACTCATCACTTGGTCGAATTCAGTGAGGCAAGTGTCATTGGAGAAGATTCTGGAAGCTTCCATGGTTTTTCCACCTCGTTGAATGACTCTGCCACTTGTCATTTCCCGCTCAATGCACCTGGGTAGTGCATTCAAGTGCGTTGCAATGCACCTAGCCAGTGTATTTGGGTGCTTTTCAACGTAGGCAGCTAGTGGAGCTTCTGAATTGATCCTGATTTGACTAGTTCTGAGTGGTTTTTGGTGGAGAACTTCTGGGAGAAGCTGTCATTGGTTGACCTTGTTCCTTTAGGAGCTGTAACAACATATTTAGGGACTTAGGATCCCTTGATTTATGGACATTTCATGCTTATAGCTGTAAGGCACAAAAATATCTATAACACCGTGGCATGGAAATTAATTTGTATGGCCATAGGCGTGGTGGCGAGACCAATGCTACCTATTTGATACAATATTGTACTGATGGGGCTAGTCTCAAATATGTTTGAATTGATATCAAGACTATAAATCAGATTCCTTTGAAAGCCACTAGGTTTACTATTACACGGTCGTGTGGTAGTGCAACTTTACATTTCCTCACTAAGGCTCATATGTAGACTGTTGTGCATTTTTTCATGGTGCCATATTTAACTGGTGTGAGGTTGTAGTTGCCAACTTGAAGGGGCAACTAACCAGGGCCAAAACGATCAGAATCAAAAACTTTGGGTATGGTGCCTTTTGTTATTTTGTTTGCTCTAGAGCAGATTCCTCTTCTAGCTCCACAGGTATCCGTAGAGAGAGGAGGGCCTCATGACCCTCACATGCTAAAATGGGGTACACATATGGCATGCCGTGGAGGTGGTGTTATCACCAAAAAAAGATCACCTAGCCATTTCTAACTAGGTGGATCGAAACACACCATGTGGATTTAATTTTACCATAGTAAAATCACTTTCACTGGGGAAAATAATTTAGTAAACCATTTTTATTAAATTATTTTCTGTTTTAAATAAAAAACCCCATGAGAATAATTAGATAAATAATTATTTATTTAAATTTATCTAGGAATTATTATTAAATTATTGTTTAATAATTCTTCCTTGTCACATTTGACTAAATCCCTTAGGGATATTTAAATAAATCATTCTTTATTTGAATTTCTTATTTATGTTATTAGAATAATTATTAAATCGCTATTTAATAATTATTTTGATTTTACACATTTCTTGTTTCTTGCGAAATAATTAATAAATCATTTTATTTGTTAATTATTTCTAAATAAAGGAATTTAACCATTTTAAATTCCTTTTCCCTTTCCAATATTTATAATAAAGTATTCCAAGTAGTTAGATATGAATTTGGTCAATAATATTTTATTATTCTCCATTTTCTAGATTAACTCCATACTTTGCTATATAAAGGAGGGTTTTTCATCCATTCTTCACCATGATCATTATCATCATCATTTTCTTGAGCTCCCATTTGAGTTCTTCACTTTGTTTTGGTTTTTCACACGATTGAGAGAGGGAATCCTATTTCTGAAGCATCAAGGATATCAAAGGATCCATCCCATGGAGGGGGACTTACAAACCAATCTATAGATATCCTTCACCAGGTGTTGTGAGTAAAGATTTATTCATTTAAAATTGCCTTTCTAATTGGGTTATTCTTCTGGATACATTATTTTGCTGCTACTTGTTTTAGATCTTATTTTCTTTTACTACATATTTTCCATTTGTATTGCAGATCTAGAACGAGAACAACAATCAAATTGTTGTTAGGGTCACTTGTCACCTAGTGACTTAAGTGAGGATTTTGGTACACCTTCTAGGAATTTTCATACTAATAGGTGGTGAAGAACCAATAGTCAAATTTACCCCTGACTTCTTCGAGTGGATGGAAAGCTATATCATCATGATTGAGGACTTTACATATGCAAGGATGTGCTCCAAAGGAGATCCAGACATGCCAATGCCTCATGGGATGCAGTGGGGTGCTATAGGTAGAACTTCAAATTTTCGTTGTTTTTAATATTTTCATTTTTTTTTGTTATTTTTGACATCCAACTAATTATCCAAAATGATCATGCAGATGTGGCCCAATGAGACCAACTGGATTACGTTGGTATGACCAACATGGTGAGCATCTAGTTGCCCCCATAGTACAAAACCCAAATGCATTAGAGACATTGACAGAGATAGAGAACAACCTTGAGAGGTTGACTTTGGACATTCCAGATGCTCCTATAGATGATTTTCCTCTTTGCTACCATAGGCATACTGCAGGAGTTCCCGGTCCTATTAGCCATTTGGTACGATGAGTAGCACATGCTATTATATGCTACCATAATCACCATCATGCGTAGTGACTAGTTTGAGGGCTACATTTTTTTTTATTTTTGATGATGTATCGGCATGTTTGGAAAATAAAGGCCACGAGGCCTCATGTCATTGGATGAATTTTTTTGTAAAAGCCACACTTATTTATAGAATTTTATCTAATGAAAAACCTACTACTTCTATTTTTGATTATATTGTACAATATGTGAATGAATATTGCATTGATTTATTTACAAATGTTTTACAAGTTCCAATTTAACACATAATTAGCTAATGCATATGTTAATGTGTTTACATTTCTCGGAATATGTTGATATTCAATATAATCAAATTCCTGTTCCAAGAGATGAACTTGCAAAAACATCCTTAACATGGAAGCACTTCTAATTGAATAAACACCATTCAAATGTAATATCACGAGTTGTGAATTTGACCTGACGACCAATTGATGGATGCCAAATGCTATGAAATCATATAATAACTTAATCACTGCTATATTCTGCAATATTATTCATTGTTCGACTGAGGCATATCCCATGATAAGTACGAGAAGTAGCGAAAAATTGCAAAACTGTTAAAAACTGTCATATGTAAATTATGGTACAATAAAATACAATATTTTCACGAAACAATATAAGCATAATATTTCTTTAGGTAAATACCATTTTTGGGCTTTCCCAAAGGAATTCTGTCATAATCCACTAGTTCATTGTGTTGGGTTGTGTTATATTCTTTCCATGACTAGCCCACGTAGTTAACCGAGGGGTTAGAAGGGGGACAGAGCCCCCCCTTTTTTGTGTCGATTGTGTAGCGGGGGGAGTCACCGAGGGTTTTAGGGGTGCATGTAGCCCCACTTTATGGGGTCCAGGGCATCGCCCTGGAAAATTTTGTTTTTGGACCTTATATTAGGTTGGGCGGACCTACCCATGGTTTTGTGCATGATTTCACACATGGTTTTGGACGGGATGGTTTTCGGTCCATGGTATTGGATGCTTCGGCATGTATAAATATGTATTGTAACATTGAAAGGATCATAATTAAAAATCAAGCTGGCAGTCTCGGCTTTGGGATCCAGGGGAAAATCTCTATGTATATGTGTTATGCTCTCGCATTGTTTATTTTATGTGTTTTAGAATTTGTATGCATGTATTTTTTGTACAGGGTTAAAACCTAAATTTGGTATCAGAGCTATTTTGGCTTCAAGGGGGTGCCTTTGGTGCTGAGGGGTTTCACTCGGGCTTGTGGTAGACCCTGTTTAGTGGGAGATCTGTGGGATCGATTCTAGTAGTGAAAGAAGATGGTGAGTAGTGGAAAGATAGAGATCGAGAAATTTAGTGGTCAGAGTTTTGAGTTGTGGAAACTCAAGATGGAGGATCTGTTTGTGGATAAAGCTTAGTGGATCGTGATAGATCTGGGTACTAAACCAACGTGAGTGTTTGACGACGAATGGAAGAAGTTGGATTGGAAGGCAAAGAGAACAATACGATTGTGTGTCTCAGATTCAGTATTGCTGAATGTATCAGGGGAAGCTACGGTGAAGGCTTTGTGGGACAAGTTAGGGACTTTGTACCAATATAAGTCTCTGGTGAATAAACTATTCCTATAGAAAAAGCTGTATAACCTGAGGATGAAATATGGAGACTTGGTGACAGAGCATCTGAATGCATTTAATACCGTGGTAAGTCAGTTATCGTCTGTTGATATAAAAATTTCAGATGAAGATAAGTGCATTAGTTTGTTGTGTTCTCTACTAGATTCATGGGATAGTCTGGTTATTGCAATAGGTAGCAATGCTACTGCCTTGTAGTTTGATGAAATAGTCTCATCCTTGCTGACGGAGGAGATGAGATGGAAAAATATGGAGAGCCAGAACGGTGATGCCTTGTTTGTACGAGGACGGTCCCAGAACAGAAACAAAAGTAAGCATCAAGTGGGAGATCTAAATCTAGAAGGAGATCTAAATCTCCAGGAAAACCTGTAAAGGTGGTGTGCTGGAAATGTGGAAAGGAAGGGCACTATAAAAAGGACTGTAAATCTAAAGTTCCTAACAAAGGAAAGGGATCTAATGATGCTCCTTCTGCAAAGGCGAAAACCTCCATAGATGAAGGTGGAGATGTGTACTTGGCTTCTTCAAGTACACATGTAGATCATGAGGCATGGTAAATTGACTCATGTGCATCCTTTCACTTCACTCCCCATAGAGAGTGGTTCCGCGAGTATGAGAAATACGATGGTGGTGATGTCTTCTTAGGGGATGATAGGAAGGCTAGAATCGTTGGTTGCGGAAAAGTAAAGTTGAAGTTGCAAGGTGGAAGGGTTAGAACACTTCTTTGTGTTCTACATATTCTTGAATTGGCCAGAAATATGATTTTTGTAAGCAATGTAGATGACGCAGGTGTAAAAACAATGTTCGAGAAGGATACTTGAAAGATGGTTAAGGGAGAACTGGTATTGATGCGGGGAGTTCAGATTGGAACTCTGTACAAGCTGCAAGGTAGCACTGTTGGTTATGGATGCAAGAGTTCTGTGGTTCCTAAAAGTGGAGTAGAAAATCTAGTGGTCTCTGGAGAGAAGACCATGTTGTGGCATCAAAGGCTTGGACATATTGGAGAGAAGGTCCTTCGAATACTTCATGGTAAAGGTATGATAGAAGGTATGAGTAATAGCTCTCTGGAATTTGATTTCTATGAAAATTGTGTATATGGGAAGCAGAATCAGGTGAGTTTCCCCTTTGGTGGTAAGAGGGTGAAACAAATATTAGAGCTTGTGCATAGTGATGTGTTTGGACCTGTGAAGGTTCTATCACTGGGTATGTCTGTGTACTATGTATCATTTATAGATGACTTCTTAAGGAATACATGGATATATTTTCTTAAGAAGAAACCTGAAGTCTTTGATAGGTTTAAAGAATTTAAGGCTTTGGTGGAAAACCAAATGGAGAAGAAGATAAAGGTTCTGAGGACAGATAACGATGGAGAGTTTTGCAGTAAGGAATTTTAAGAATTCTATAAGAAGTGTGGTATAACACGATAGAAGACTACTCCATATACACCTCAGCAAAATGGAGTTGTAGAAAGAATGAACAAGACATTGATGGAAATGGCAAGAAACATGCTTAGTGGTGCCAGGTTAGGACAGGAATTATGGGCAGAGGTGGTGGAGACAACATGTTACCTAGTCAACAGATCACCTTCATCAGCGTTGGAGGATAAGACTCCACAAGAGGTATGGATTGGTAAGAAACCCTCTCTTTCACATCTGAGGGTATTTGGATGTGATGCATATGTACATGTTCCAAAGGAGAAATGAACCAATTTGGATAGTAAATCTGAAAAGTGCATTTTTATTGGGTATAAGGATGGTTTAAAGGGTTATAAGCTTTGGAGCCCAATAACAAGGAAGGTTGTGTACAACCAAGATGTGGTGTTCAGAGAGGTGAAAGATCTTATTAAACATGAAGTCCAATCAAATGAACTTGAGAAGATTGAGTTTGAGCTAAAAGAGGAAGAATCAGACTCTACAGTAGAGGAGGAATCAGAAGATGAAGAGCCACAAACTCTGGGTGTGAGAATATCAGTTCGAGAAAGAAGGAAACCAGAAAGGTATAGTCCATCTGCTTTATGTTCAAATTTTGTTTTATTTATTATTGATGATGATCCTAGAACTGTGAAGGAAGCAGTAGATTCAGAGGATGGAAAACTCTGGAAAGAGGCCATGGTTGATGAAATGGCATCTTTGCACAAAAATGAGGCTTGGGATCTAGTGAAGTGGTTGGCTGGAAGGAAACCCATTGGCAACAAATGGGTGTTCAAGAAGAAGAAAAATGCAGAAGGAAAGGTGGAGAAATACAAAACTCGGTTGGTAGCAAAAGGTTATTCCCAGGTGCCAGGAATTGATTTTGGTGATATTTTTTCTCTTGTTGCCAAGGTAACTTCTATTAGATTACTTTTATCTATTGCCGCTGCTTTTGATTTTGAGGTAGAATAGATGGATGTGAAGACAACATTTCTTCATGGGGATCTAGAAGAGGAAATCTACATGAAGCAACCTGAAGGCTTTACGATGAAGGGCAAGAAAGAAGTGGTATGCAAGTTGAAGAAGTCTCTATATGGGTTAAAATAGTCACCAAGGATGAGGTATCAGAAATTTGATACATTTATACGGGGACTTGGCTTCACCAGAAGAAAAGCCGATCACTGTGTGTATTTTAAATTAATTGGTGACCGTGTTATTTATTTGGTCTCGTATGTGGATGATATGTTGTTGGTTGGAAATGACAAAGAAATTATCTAGGATTTGAAGACCCAATTGTCCTCCAAATTCGACATGAAAGATCTTGGTGCTGTAAACTATATTTTGGGCATGGAAATTAAAAGAGATTGGGTAAGGAGAAAGCTCTGGCTAAAGCAGAGGAAGTATGTCAAGACAATATTGTAGAGATTTAATATGCATGATAGTAAACTGGTGAAGGTTCATATTCCTGTAGGTGTAAAGTTATCTACTGAACAGTGTCCTAAGACATAAGAAGAGGAAGAGGACATGTCCCATGTTCCATATGCAAGTGTAGTCGGTAACTTGATGTATGCAATGGTTTGTACCAGACCAGACATTGCACATGCAGTGGGAGTATTGAGCAGGTTTATGTCAAAACCAGGAAAGGAGCATTGGATAGTAGTGAAGCGGGTTTTTAGGTATTTGCATGGCACTAGTGATTATGATTTGTGCTACCAAGGAAGACCAGGATTGGATAGAGTGTTGGATATTCGTGGCTTTGTTGATGTAGACTGGGCTAGAGATCTGGATAAGAGAATATCTACAAGTGGGTATGTGTTTAACCTATTTGGAGGTGCAGTCAGTTGGATGAATAAGAAACAATTTGTAGTGGCACTATCAACTACAGAGGCAGAATACATGGCAACCACTCATGCAAGCAAGGAAGTAGTTTGGTTGCAGAGATTGTGTTCAAGTATGGGGTTAGTACAAGGAGCTATAAGGATAGACTATGACAACCAAACTGCAATTTTCTTGGCAAAGAAATCTGTATATAATTCAAAGACAAAGCACATTTATGTTCAGTATCACTTTGTGAGGGATATGAGAGAAGAAAAAAAGGTGTTGTTGGTAAAGGTGGACACTTTGAAGAAAAATACAGATACATTGACAAAATTTGTGAGCTCTGAGAAATTCTCTTGGTGTAGAGAAACAATGGGCATTGCAAGGCTGGATAAATGACTAATATCTCTTGTGGCCCCCTATGGAAAGAAAACAATAAGTGGGAGAATGTTGGGTTGTGTTATATTCTTTCCATGACTAGCCCACGTAGTTAACTAGGGGGTTAGAAGGGGGGCGGAGCCCCCCCTTTGTTGTGCTGATTGCGTAGTGGGGGGAGTCACAGGGGGTTTGAGGGGTGCAGGTAACCCCACTTTATGGGGTCTAGGGCAGCGCCCCAAAATTTTTGTTTTTGGACCCTATATTAGGTTGGGCAGACCTACCTATGGTTTTGTACATGATTTCACACATGGTTTTGGATGCGATGATTTATGGTCCATGGTATTGGATGCTTCGACATGTATAAATATGTATTGTAGCAATGAAAGGATCATAATGAAAAATCAAGCTGGTAGTCCTGGTTTTGGGATCCAGGGGAAATCTCTATGTATATGTGTTTTATGTGTTATGCTCTCACATTGTTTATTTTTTGTGTTTTAGAATTCGTATGCAGGTAATTTCTGTACGGGGTTAAAACCTACACATTGGCCCCTTTTTCTAGTGCATGTTTTACAATATAAGGGCCATGCCACATAGGCTTGAATTTACCAGTGCCTAACTTATCGCTCTCTTGATTGTAGATCGAGACTAAATCACCCTTTACATACGAATGAGGTTTGGCATTATGATCATACTGTGCTTTACTCATTTCATTTAGGCCTCGCTAGCTAACGCAACATCACAGCGAGTCTCATCAAGACGTGCTAAGTACATAAAGCGTTCCTCTTCAGTAGAAGTAGCTGGTAATAATTCAATTTCCAGTTTCAAAGATGGTATATCACATTCAATTAGTAGAACTACTTCCATGCCATAGACAAGTTGGAAAGAAGTAAAACCAATTGAAGTTTTTATTGTAGTGTGATATGCCCATAACGCATGATGTAGCATTAGATTCCATTCTTGTTTACGAGTCTCGATAATCCATTTAATCATGGTGGTTGAAACCTTGTTAATGGTTCCACTTGGCCATTTGCCTGTCGGTAATATGGGGTAAAGCTATCATGACGTAGTCCTAGTCTGGTGGTAAGATTGATCATCATATGGTTTCGAAAATGGCTACCATGGTTTGTGACGATATTTTGTGGTACTTCAAACTGAGCAATTACATGATTGAACATGAAAATGGATGTTGTTTGACTATCATCCTTGTATGTAGGCATCGCCTCGGCCCATTTTGTAAAATAATCTACTGCAAGGATAATATATCCATTCCCCTTGACTGAGTGATGGTTACATGTAAGAAAGTCAATTCCCCATTTAGTGAAAGGATTGACAAGGGGTTGAAGAGGAGTTGGATGTGCACACATTTTTCGATCATAAATTTGACAATTATGGCATTTTTAGACCATAATTATACAATATTTAAACATAGAAGGCCAAAATTACCCTGTGCACAGGATATTTTGAGTAGTGAAAAAGCCTGACATATGACTTCCACAAGCTCCAGAATGATAGTCATTTAATGCCTTTCTGGCTTCTGCATGAGTTAAACATTGTCGGAAAATAGAACCGAAACCATGAATATCAAGTGTGTCACTATCAATATTGTATTGTTGGGATTGATATTAGATTCAATGATGATCAGTTCGACTCAGTTCTGGCTGAAGTGTCTAGGTTTGGAGATAAATGATGATATCTCTGTACTAGGGATCTAAATTACTGATTAGAAAGAGAGATTTATTTGGAAAAAATTCTTCTACCACGTCTTCAGTTTCAATACAAGGAAAGTCACACAATAACTCAACAAATACTAATGATTTCTTAGATTTGTATTTAGTGGATTCCAAATCGAATTCCTATAGGATGACTATCCATTTGGAATACTTGCCCCCCAACAATTTTCTGGTGAGAATGTAAATCATGGGGTTGCAATCATACATTAGAGTAGTTTTTCGAAATAAAATGTAGTGATGGAAATGTTGGAGAATTTGAACAGCTACCAAAGCCAATTTCTCCACATGTGCACATTTTGCTTCAGTTTTGGTCAAATTACGACTTAAGTAATATATCACATGCTCTTCATTCAACGCTTCCTCCTAAACTAGGAGCATAACAATGGTGGCATCAGACACCACTGAGCATAAAAAGTAATCTTGATGATAATGAGGAGGATGCAACAACGGTGTATTGGTTAATGCATTTTTTAGTGCATTAAAGGTGTTATGAGCCACTTCATCCCAGATAAATGGGATTCCATTTTTCAAAAGTCGAGTAAAACCCTTAGTCAACTCAGCATAGTTCTGGATAAATTGATGTAGAAAGTTTTCTTTCCCTTGCAAACTTTGGAGTTGGCATAGATTGGAAGGAGGAGGTAAATTCAAGATAGCCTCAACCTTCAATGGATCGACACGAATTCCTTCCTTTGAAACAAGAAACCCTAGCAATCAACTAGATTGCACACAAAAAACACACTTATGTGGATTCAAGCAAATATTGTAATGATGACATCTGATGAAAATTGCTCTCAAATGCATTGGATGGTCTTCTCGTCTCAATGAATGAGTTGGAAAGTCATCCAAATACGGTTGCACAATATGCTTGATATCGTGAAATGCATAAGACATAACCTGTTGAAAATTTGCACTTGCATTCTTTAGAATGAATGAGAGTTTTCGATAGGAAAAAGTCCCCCATGGGCAAATGAATGTGGTTTTATGTTTATTAGTTGAGAGTATGTTGATTTGATTGTAGCTATAAAATCCATCCATAAATGAAAATATTTCATTTCTAGCACATTTGTCAATGATTTGATCGATATAGGGATTAGGATAATTGTCTTTTGGACAAGCCTTATTGATGTCCCTATAGTCGACACATACTCTAATGGTTTCTTGTTTCTTGTTAACATGCAAGATATTGGATACCCAATCAGTTAAGGGAATCAGGTAGATGGAATTTTCTTTGAGCAGTTTATCGACCTCAGCTTTAATCACATTAGATTTTCTCGGATGCATCAGACGTAATTGTTGTCAAACATATGCTTGGCATCTAGGTAAGTCTTAATTTCATGTATTGCAATGCTTGGATCAATTCCTAGCATTTCCTCATAGGGCTAGGCAAAAGTCTCATGAAATTCTTGAAATAGGGCCTTATATGTTCAAATTTCTTCAATTGAGCATGAGGCACCTATGAGAATATTTTCAACAATTCATGTTTTAATTGATATGTTAATGGCAATGGTCATAGATATATTCCCCAATTTTCTTTTAGATTTAGATTGAAATATTGAAATGGATGATTATGGAATTTTTACTATCTCAGGTGAAAACATATTCGAAAAATCATTCTTGATTTTGTGAGTTCTAGGTAGAAGAGATGAATGATGATGGTGATCATTCCATGGAATTTCATCCAAAGTCATAACTCCCATGATACTTTCGTCAGTTGGAAACGTATGATTAAAAGGATAAGAGAATGAAACCGGTTCTAACTAAGGAAAAGGAGAATAATATTCATTGACCGTATCCACTCAATAAATATCTAAAGATGTTAGGTTGGAAAATGATTGTACTGCCTCATAAGCCAATTCAAAAGGGCTCAAAGGCATATCACTGCTATAGGAGGATAACTCAAACTCTAAAGGCACTATGCATGAATTAGGAAATTGCATAGTGCTTGATGTAATCATGTTTACCTCGGAAAAATTAGAAGGAAAATTCGGTTGAGGCATCACAAAGGTTCCCATATATGATGTCTCTTTGAGTAAAACAACACCAATATCTTCATAAGGAGAATTCATTTTTATGACAAACTGTATGCTACCCACAAAGTTAGGGTTTGAAGTGTAGTATGACAACTAGTATACTTTGACAATTTTTCGCTTATGAGGAAATTGTGTCATTTGAAATAGTGACAAGACCAATGCTGACATAGTATAGGCCCAACTTTGACCAAGAAAATGGTTGTAATCTAGCTGAGCATCCACAACTTCAACTTAAATTGTGACCATTTTTCCCTCTAGCTCTATGGGCAAATCGTTTAGGATCCAATATGGATGAAAACCTATTCCATCAAAGGCTTTCAGAGTGGTAGGTGATTGATTGATGGTTTGAGAACCTAAATCTTTCCAACAAGAAATTGACATAATGCACATAGAAGCTCCTTCATCAATAACTGTATAAAATACTTGTCTAGTTTTAACAAAAAATGGAATCTGGATTACTAGTTGATGAGGGAGTCTCAGGATATGACTCTCAATATCAAAGATAATTAAGTTAGAATCCTGTGGATCAATATATCCTATAGCTGAAAATAAAATCCTTCATTGTGCCGGGCATGTTTGCAATACTTCTAGAGCTAACATTGCAGAAGGAGACATAGCCAGGTCTTCAACAATGTTGTAATTTTGTGCAGATCTAGCATGCGGGTTGAAAGCTGATTTCTGAAGCACACCTTTGGGGGGTAGTCAGATCATCATGTTAGGATTTGGCTTCTTGAGCTGTAATGGTTCAGAAGGAGAAGGAGGAATTAAATTCGAAGGTTGGCCAGACGAACTAGATTCATTTCCATTTTCAAGAGGGCACTTGGACATGAAATCTTTGGATCTTGTAGCCACCAAAAATACTTGTGAAGACATCATCAGGATATCTTACGATGCAGAAGAGGAAGATGTGTTATGAGAAACCATTTTTCTGTCTTGATAAGGAAATGGATCCTTCAAAACAATGGGAGTTGGAGAACCTTTAATGAATTTAGAAACCTTTGCCCGATGTGGGAATTCCTTCATATGGTGATTATCATTGTAAATAAGGCAAGGATAACGCGTTTTTTTTCTCGTCAGTAGCTCAGGCTTAGCAGGTTTCTCTTTTGAAGAGGAATTTTGTTTTGATTTACCTTTCCCCATTTTTTTATTTACAATTGATTTCGTTTTTCCAATAGATGATTCTACAATGTTGATCTTGGAAATAGTTTTTGGAGGAAGGCTTTCAGATGGTGTATCTTGTATGGCCAAAGTATGAGTATTTTTAGAATTTTTATTTTTCCCCTTAGACTATTGGCTGACGGAACCTATAATACCATCAACAGCATTAGATCCTGATCATGTAGGAGATGTAATAATGGGTTCACCCGTAGGGTGAGGTAAATTAAGGGTTTTTTCATACAAAGTACCAGATTGAGTGTAGACTAAGTCTAAGTACTAGGCACGAGCAATTACTTGCTCTTTCGTGATGACACCTCCCTTGGAAACATCTTTTGTGATAATGGGAAGAAGTGACTTTGTAAACCATTCAACTAAAATTTGATATGGAATGAAAACTTTTACTAAGCGACATCTACGTTTCCATTCATGGATATGATCAGAGATGTGAGTCGACTTTGATTGTTTTAAATAAGTCAATAGTTCGGTACTAGTATCATAACAAATTGGTAGTTGAAAGTGGGTTAAAAATGTTGTTGCGAGGGAGTTAAAGTTATGGAAAGAGGCACAAGGTAGTTCAATGTACCATTTCACTATTGAAATGGTTAAAGTTTGTTGGAAAAGGTGTAGATGGATGGAATCATAAATTAAATAATTCGATGCACACCAAAGGTGATATATCACCACCTGATTGGATGGATCCGCTCTTGATTTACCTTCCAATTTAGGTATGTCACTTGTTAACTTGGTAGGAATCTTTGGCCAAAAAGGATAATAATAAATAGGATCGTTGGTTAACCAAGATACATCTGATAGATCTAGTGTGGCAACAACTAGTAACTCCCAACTAGGATCTTGCAATAAAGTTTGATAAACTTGCGGGTTAAGACCAACCCCTAGGGGCAGATATCCAAGATATCTTGGTATAGGCTGAGCAGTTGGAATTGGAATTCCACTAAGGTAACCAAGGTGAACCATATAGGGTTGAGGTTGAACAGGGACTTGATAAGTATGATCGGGGTATGGTTGAATCTGGAAAGGTTGAGCTTGACCCATTTTACCTAAGTAATATTTCCCCTGCACAGGTTGCGCTTGAAAAGGTTGACCTTGAACAAATTGACTTTGAACATGTTGAATTTGAATGAATTGACCTTGAAAAGATGGGTTTTGGAAAGTTTGGCCTTGAAAAGGCGGACTTTGAAAAACTTGTCCTTGAAAAGGTGGAACCTGGTAAGATTGACCTTGAAAAGGTGGGCTTTGGAAAGCTTGATCTTGAAAAGGTGTTTGCATTGTTCTAATAATGGGTTGCCCGATAGGAATTTGTGGTATAGACTGGACCGTAGGAACAATTTGATAAGTAGAAGCCTACAAGATTTCTTGAGTAGTTTGAGGAAAAAATATTTGAGGGGTTACTGGAATGGTCATTTGTGATACTCCTGGAATAGGTGGCTGAGGATAAATTGGAACCAACTGTGAACGCGTTTTTTAAATAGGGGTTTGTGACGAAATCTAAATAGGTTGTTGAATCGGTTGCTGAATGGGTGTTTGTAGAATTCCTTGAATAGGTTGTTGGAAAACTATTTGACGAATTCCCTAGAAGGCTGCTGGATAGATACAACATACCTAGAACATGTAACTGAGGTATATGTTGTCTAGTAGGCTAAACATGTTGATAAAGTGGCACCTGTAGAGCACCTGGACCATACTATTGATTAAAGGAAAGATTCCAAATTTTGTTTGTCCCAAGATATAGAGTACCAAGTAAAGGTTGATTTATAACAAGTTGACCTAGGTTGGGTTGAGGTATCTAACCATAGGTTTCAGTAAAATATTGACCCCCAACAATAGGTTGTCCTCTAGGTGGAGGATAAGGTGGTTGCCCCCCAGTCTGATAATAAATTATAATCGGGGTTACTTGAATTACCAGACACCATGTGAATATGTTGATATGATGTCGTAAAAGATTTAGGCATGGAAGTCATGCTATGATCAGTAGATGTAGATAAACCAGATGACCAAGTAGAAGGTTGTGGAGAAGAATAAGCTCCTGAAAAATTTCCAGTAAGTGACTGGTATTCAGGAGGAATTGATGGAACACCATACAATAGTGATTCTGGGGAGCTGAGAAACATGATGAATCAATAGGTTCACTCCCAATAGGAATTTTTGACATAGTTACTTCTCATGAATAAAAAGGAATGAATGGTGGTGAAAAATTTTGACATAAAAAACTCAAAGTTATAGAATACCAAGGATCAGGTCAGAAAGGAGAGAAAGGAACTCTTGGGTCAACATTTTCAGTACCGTTAAATGGAGAATGAGGTGTCTCTATTTCTTCGGTAACTCCTTCAATGTTGATTAACCTAGGAGGTAATTCAGTTGTTACTATCATATTCCTTCGAGGTGAAGGTGGCTTAGGATTAGGAGATAAAACAACCGAAGGTGATTCAGGTTGAGAAAGTTCAGATTCAAGATGTTTTATCTCTGGTTTGGTAAGTTCAGTGTCTGAAACTTCACTAGTGTCAAATTCCATGTGAAGTACTTAGGTAATATCTGGACCAGAGTGAAATAATCCTGATTATACTTCATGTGTTATATTACATTCAGTTTCTACTGTCTTAGATTGTAAAATTGTTGATGTTTCAGGTTTATCTGAGGGTTTTGATCCTGTTGACTTTGACCTTTCTATTTTTACCTTTTCCAACTGATTTGGTGTGTATTTAGGAGGTTGACCTTGTATTCTATGTGATTGTCTTGGTGATTAAGCCATGATTAAAATTTATCACAAAATTAAACAATATTCACAATCCAATCCCGAGGTCTCTAAAAAGTAAAAACAAACAATTAACAAAAGTTAAAAAAATTCTAAGGATTCAAACCATGCAAACAAGCTTTTCACAATGAAATCACTAGTTGGTAATGAAATCCAACGTCCCAGAAATTAAAGTGAAAAGTGGTTGTAGATATGAGTGAGTGGAAATAGTTACATTGACAACCTTCCTAATGAAACGATCTGGTACAAGTAACTTCACTTATGCCATCTTGAGTGAAGGTTACCCTCCAAAAAGTCCAAGTGAGTCTAGTCAACGTCTGTTCTAATCCCTTTGCCATCACCTCGAGTAATATCCCTAGGATTATGGTCACTAATGTTACCAACTACAACAATTGTACCTGGTGGGATAGTCGTAAACCAGACGTACACACAAGGGCAAAGTAACAAAGTTCAATCCCCTTGAAAGCTATTCAACATGGTTAATTGGAGGTTTACTTTCAAATGACCCCAAGTACCTTTTGACACCATTGTAACATGTGTAAATCAATCTACCATAGCAAATTAAGTGGGTATGATCACTTCACCAGGTTTGATATGATCTTGTGCTTGACTCATTTCGAAGGGGAGCTTCTTAGAGAAAAACTAGAAAAACTGGATTTATCTCCCTATCGTAAGATTCTAGTGTTTGTCTCTAGCTTTGGAAAGTTTACTCACTTTCCTATTCCAAAGTCCTACACTTAATCTACTGTGGTAGAAAAGAGCCCTAAGAATAAAAATTTCTAAATTGATTTTAATTAGTGTTGATTTGAATATCTTTTGTTACACAGAGGTAATGGATGTGAGACTTGATGAAATTATGACTTGACTCAATTCTAATGCAATAAAAAATGACGACATGATATTTTTGTTTCAATGAAAATCTATCTAAGGTAGGGAAAGCATATTTCACTCTTTCAACTGAAATATAAACAGAAACTCAAAATCCCATTACAACCTTTTCCATAAAATGCAACTAGCCAATTTTAAAGCACCCGAATATTGAAAACAATTTCAAATCTTCACTTTTCCTAGTAGTACAATTAAACACAAAATTTCTCTTTTCATACAAGAACTCAAAAATTCGAACAATGAAACAAGAAAACAATGATGAATAAAAGTTAACTTTTCCCTAATCGAATGCTACAACTTTTCTTGCAGTCACCAGTTCAGTTCATAAACACTTCTAACAAATAAACAAAAAAAGAATTATTCCAAAACTAGCATGCCAAGTATTTTCATAAACCAAAACTAATATTTTAAATCATTCATTTTGATATTCAAAATAAACTTTTTCAAAAGAGTAATCTGGACTTAAAACTAGATTTAATTGATAGAAGAAGGATAGACAACCAATTCAACAGGACCAACAAATCTCTCTCTTGATAGGTCAACCATGCATAAGGCAAGACTCAACCCTAATTTGTAAAACAAGACCAATGACAAGCAAAAAACCAAAATACCATTCAATCAGACTGACTAACAATCACAAGAGGTTCTAATAGGTGTAAAACAATAGGAAAAAATAAAAAATTTGGATTTGAAGAGGAAACAAGTGAGTTTTTCAAAAGTTCCAGGCATGTGCAGGCTTTGGAGTAAACCAGTGCACATGCACCATAGTTGGGAAATTCAAGAAAAAATAAAAATAAATCAAATCCAGCCCAAAATCCAAATTTCTAAAATTTCCAAACACTCAAGTAAGGCTTGTGTAGTAGGTTGAAAATATCAAACAAGGAAAAAAACAGAGATTGAAATGATTCCCTAGTGGAGTTGCCAATTTGTTATGAGGACAAATCCCTCTCCAAGACAAGAGTGATCTACCTAGAGTTCTAAGAACTCTAGTAACAAACACATAGTAACTACTACCTTTATCTAAGCTCTGATTTTCAAATAAAGTAGAATGAAGGATAACTCTTACCGATTTAATGCACTGATTGATGAAGTCCATCAAATATTTCAATCACTCACTCTTTGATGCTCCAAATATCCTCTCGTCGCTCCCAACAACTTCTTTGCAATGTTATAAAAGAGATATGCAAAGACAAAGAAAAACAAGAGATCAAAGCATTCAACATATAATGAAAGAGATAAATGAAATAATTAACCAATTATATATGTGAATTGGTCAATTATATGACCAAAACTCATGTAGGTGATCAAGGAATCCTACAAATTAAATCAATGAAGCTCCAACTAAGAAATAACAATTGCTTCTTTTCATAAAACTGGAGAAATACCTTACAACCATGTAGCCTTGATGTAGCTAGCCCTTTCTGCAATCTCCAACCCTCTTCCTTGCAAGAAAATCTTTCTAACCTAATGTCAATAGCAACCTACTTCCAACAGTCCTCCCTCAATCCTCAAACCTGTAATGGATTTATAATCCAAGGATGAGAGGTTATGGATCCATTCTCCAAGGGATGAGATCCACTATTAGTGGGATAGAGGTTCCACAAAGCAAGGGGAGTTACTCCATGATGGGAGGGATCAACACTGAATAGGCACGCATTCAAAGCTTGTTGGTTGGGATAGATGCTACCAACAATGCTTCTCGACTTTACTTTCTCTTTTTACATACTTCAAGTCATGTTCGCAGGTCATTGTAGAAGACAGTGCGTACTTCTACGTAGATAATAATAGTCTTCCTTGCATGTATGCAAGAATTGATTAGGTAACTACGAACATAGATGAAATCAAGGTTTTATACCATAGGATCTAGAAATTCCACTTTATTTGGAATGATTTAGATTTAGACTTTGCAAGGGAATGCTCCGGGACACATTTGTGAATAGTGAGAGATCCAAACCGATGGTCATTTACCTAATGTGAAAAAACGACGTGTAACAAAATAACTTTAGTTGGGAGGAAAATAATGTCCATTCAATATGTTGCCATACCCTGAAATAAAACCTTCACCAAAACGAAATCGCTGCCCACAGTAAGCCATCTATTTGACCAAGTAGTCAACCTCTTTTTAAATTTCAATTCCAACCAATTCTAGTCGTTAGTTGAGTACCTATTAGGCTTTATGAAAAATCCTAAATATCTAAATCTGCCCCTCAAAGCATGAATTTGCACTCCATATATATCAGCAATGTCCTAAATCATGGCTGCTCCCTCCTGAAATGCAATTAGTGTAAATTTCCCTGGCTGCATGACCAGGCCAAAGGCCACCCAAAAATCACCCAAAATCTACGAGAATGTCAGCTATTCCACAACAATCACCTGTCCCACTAGTATAATATCATCCACACACATCAAGTGGGTCAGGGTCACCTATATCGTCATCCTATATCCAATAATAGTCCCCCTTAATCTAGCCAATCTAATCATCCTACCGAGTCCATTGATCACAACAAAAAAAAGTAATGGGACAAAGCACAACCCTGTCTCAGCCCCTTAAACACCCTGAAAAAAGAGGATGGATATCCATTAATGATCACTGCCATAAATGCTAATGTAATACATGCCATTATCGTCTAATTAACCCATATTGAATCCCATATTATGTAAAATAAATCTAAGAAACTCCCAATCCATGTAGTTGTAAGATTTGACCAAGTCTATCTTCAGTATGCAATCAACCCGCTTCCTTGTGAAGATCAAGTGGTAACACTATTGTGCAATAACCATTGCATCATGTATCGTTATGTTCTCCAAAATTACAAATTTCTCCAACGAGATATGCTTGGATAAAACCAGCTTGATCCTATTGGAAATGACCTTGGATATAATCTTATACACCAAATTTTTTAGGAGAAATGGGATGATAATCAACAAAAGTCCTACGATTAGATACCTTGGATATGAGGGTAAGAGAAGTGGAATTACTCAGTCCCAATATCATCCCCCTTAGTCTTGACCCTTCAACCATCAATGTTAGGTCCCCCACCATGATGTCCTGAAAGTGAAGGAAAAGTTCCACAGGCCACCCATCCATCCCAAGGCTCTTGTCCTTTGCCATCGCTTTAAGGACACCCAAATTTTCCTCACTAGCCACTGGAAGCTCCAACACGTCTCTCTCTTCCCCATCCACAAATTGTGGAAAGAGATTAATAATATCTATCTTCATATCCATGAAGTCACCCACCCTGGCCTTATACAATGTGCCGAAATAGGAAAAAACCTCCCTTTATATGTCTGCCTGTGTAACAGAAGGATTGCCCTATATATCCTCAATTTTCTAGATTGCATTCTTCTGTCACCTAGATGAAGCTCTTTAGTGAAAAAATCAAGTGTTTCTATCTCCCTTAGTGACCCACTTTACTCTGCTCCTCACTCGCCATTCCTCTTCTTGTTCCTTCAGTATCTCACACTTCTTACCCTCCAAGGAGATTAGTAAAGCCTTGTTATTGGAACACATAAAATCTAGCAGATTAGGGTTAGATAGTCACACCACATCAACCTCTATCTCTTGTAGTTCTTGCATCTGAAGTAATTTCTTTGCCATACCCATTTCTGCATGACTTGTTTCAGATTTTTAATCTTTTTTCACACCAATTCCATCATAGATAGCCTGTTGTGCAAGCAATCCTGTCTACGGACAGAAACAATCCCTCTAGTCCTATGGGAGAATCTAGCAACTACAAAAGACAATTACATGCAATGTTTCTTATTTAATACTAGAAAATGTAAATGAGGATAGATCTCCTACCTATCTTTGATGCTAATACCCTTGATGTCGACCTTGACTCTTTGGCTTCCAAGCTCACAATCTCCTCTTCAATGGTGTAGATGAGTGCCCGCAAGAAAGATCAAGTGGAGCCAGCAAAACTATGCAAAGAATAACATTTTCTAATACAAATTATGTAACAGATCAAGGAGAATTACAATAAGTGGACAATAATTGACACAGTTATAGAAAGAAAAAACATATTGTATTATTAATAGATGAAAAAGGGAGCATTACAACCAATGAAGCCTTTATGTTACCAACCTCCTTCAAGTTAGATTCCAAGTCCAAACCTTAGCCTTCAAACACCTTTTCTCCTTTGCAAATGGGCAGCATTTGGTTACAATTCAACACTAGGATGGTAAACAACCAATAGCTAACAACCAACCATTAGTGGATGGTGGGAAATTCATTTATAGGGAAGGAGAGGGACTTGAGGATCCATGAAAAAAGGGAGGAGTTCCACATCTCAAGGGAGATATCCATAGAAGTAGGATCTAGGACCAGGAATGGGAGGTCTCATTCCAATATTCATTCACCTGAAACCACATCATCATTCTCGAGCGGGAAAAAAAATGCCTAAAGAGGACCAATGCGAATTTTTCTTGATAAAAGTAACGTTGGTAGTGCTAACCATTTGTAATGCTAGATGTTACCAACATGAATTTGCCTGATAAAAGTAGCACTAGGCTTGCAAAACAAGGTTTTTAAAAAGCTCTTCAAAATGCTTTTAGGGCAATTTTTCTTCCTTTTCTTCAGGGATGTTCCAAACATGTTTCATGGTGAATACATTTTTTGCGACAAATTTCATCACTTTGTGACACTTGTGACATTGACGACACAAAGTGAGACACTTAAGGATATGAGACTAGGAGTGTGAAAAAATATTGTATAACATATGCCCCCTAAAGCATGAAGTCAGAACAGGAAGTGATGGACGAAATGCTTTACAAGCAAAGGCAAGGACGTAGAGAACTATCGTTAGGAGACCTGTAAATCACACATAATACAATATAATTGACATCTCTGATGTAAGTATGCTTAAAGTTTAATCATATAACAATACATGGATCCATGGCATGGATGTAACCATCCATTTAGAAAGGATCATATTTCCAATAATGAATAATTAATAAATCCATGCAGCCTGGATTTATTAAATGAACCGCAGTGTCTTTAACTCTATCTCGATCCAACCAAAGTACAAATCTCACCATGTGAATAAATGGGTTGGAGTCGAACATGGTAGAAATCACCTGATTACTGGTCAATGACGTAAACCATTAACATGCATGAGAGAAACCACCAACGATGATGATGAATCTCAAGTTACAACAACACAATCCATGAGTGTGAACAATGAAGTTGAAGTCAAACACTAGAAGAATCATTCGATGAAGGCCAATGATGTGAACATATCATCAAATGAAAAGAACATGCCCTTGAGGCATGCAAGCTCCAAGGTACTAAAAATGAGTTCCTAGAGCATCTTCACAGATAATGAGTTGGAGTCAAGATGAAGTGATCCATCGAAGGAGGTCCATAATGTTTCCCAAATTATTGACACGGAACATAGGATTTTGCAGAGTTGGCAAGAGTGATTTAGGATTATTGAAGAAAATTAAAACATTTTATAAGTGGTTTGAATTTGCAGATGGGACTTCTCTTGAACATATCAACAACACGAATCCAAAATTTGGAAGAATTTGACTCAAAATAGGATTAGAGGTCATGGTGACAATAGGATATAATCAAATGAGAGGCAAATGGATTTCCCAAACCTGATAAGCCATGTGACAAAGTATGGATGCCCCAAACTCGACATGAGATACAAATAATTGTCATGTTCAAGAGTGACATACTGACTTTCATACAAAATATAGGATATATGTTCCTTTCCATTTCCTCCCACTATTTCTAGTGAGTACCTCTTTATTTTTAATCTCAAGATTGAAGATGATACCATATGCTTGTCGTACAAGTTCATCCTTCGGATGAATCTTTCCTAGTATTTATAACGAGCTCTTGGAAGTAGTAGCTCGGTCTCATCATGGTGACAATTCCTTCGTCATTTTAGTTTTACGAGTCTAACGGAGGGGTAACTCGACATCTTTTTCATGTTTAGAGAGTTTGAAAAAGATGCGAAAAGAAAAATCCAGAAGTCCCTTTTCATATATAGTCTCTTGAACCCGAAAAGGTAGAAAACAATATTCAAGAGAGCCCCTTAGTCATGTTTGACTAAGGTATTCCTTTTTCATAGCTAGTCTATCTTAGTCTAGAAAAGGGTTAAACTTATACTGAGTAGATGTCTTTTCATTTACTTTTACAATTTTGAAAGACAAGTGATCGAAAATCTTTTCATATTTTTGGAGTCTGAAAAGAGCTAAAAGAGGAACCCACCTAGAGGAATGAAGGGTATAAAAGGATAGATTGGTTCCAATGATGATGGAACTTGCTCAAAACATGTAAAGGTCAAGAGATTGACTAATAATACCACTCATCGTAGATGTTCCCCAGGCAAGGGTAAAACAACCAAGTGAAAGCGTATGATCGACCAAAGAGATAGTGATGATGGAATGGAAAAACCAAGGCTCATATAACAAAAACAGACTGATCAAAATGGAAATCACGAGTGGTAAAGTGGGAATGGTTTCATTTTCACACAATCTGGAAACATGGAAAACTACGCTTGAGGATACCTGAATATGGTTTCATTTTTTCACAGTCTTGAAACATGGGAAACTATGCTCGAGGATACTTGAAGATGGTTTCATTTTTTCACAAGTCTGAAATATGAGAGAAAAATATGCTTGGATTTGCTTTCATTTTTATACAAGCTTGAAACAAAGAAAAACTATGCTTGAGATAAGTTTGCATGCCCCCAACATAATGAATTAATTCAATTAGATATCATTTTTGGGATTCAACTGAGGCACAATACTTGCTAAGGTTTTGCAAATGGGGTAGCAAGCTAAGTGGGCTTGATTGTGGGGAAAACTCCACAGTTAAGCGCGCTTGAGCCAGAGGAGTTCTGGGATGGGTGACCTCCTGGGAAGTCCTGGTTACCGGGTGCAAGCCCCGGAAGTGATGATTGATGCTATGTGATTCGTTCTCCACATTTCACTAGTTTCAATCCCACTTCTTCACCCCTGTGAGCATCACCCGATGCAATGAGTGCTAAGTGAACTATTCAAAAATCATGAGAAATTAGTCAGTTACGACTACCTCTCATGGAAATGGTCATACGTTTGAATGACTTACTTAACGCAGTTGAATCCCAAAAATGATATCTAATATAATGCACTGCGTAAATCCCCCATACTTGAATTAATTCAAGTTACATGCCCCCTAAGCTTCATTTCATTCACCTAAGTAGACTACTTGTGACTAACAGGTGGATGGAATGAAAATTCATTTACAAGATCGAGTGAAATACTTGACTGGGAATTTATGAGATTTAATCAAAGACTTAAATTGGAAGGGGGTTTGTTTCATTTTTTAGCGAGCTTGACACAAGAAAAGAACCACGCTCATGACAAGTTGTTTCATTTATTAATGAGCTTGACACAAGTAAAGGAACTCTACTCCGAGAACCTTGATTCATTATTTAAGGAGCTTCACACAAGAAAAATAATTGTGCTCCAAGAACCTTGATTCATTTTTTAAGGAGATTGATAAAATAAAAGGAACTGTGCTCTAAAAAACCTTGATCATGGCCCATAAGAGGCCATGGCTTCCACGAGTTTCTCATTAGTTGGGAGAACAACACTCTGGAAGGGATACATATCAAGGGATCTAATGGAAATATCAGGCTCTAATGCCCCTAGTACATGATGCACTGTATCACCGACAAGATCATCAGTAGACACATGCATGTAACAAGTGGCCATATAATTAACATGTGGCAGGGGTGATACCACTTTCATATAAGGACCATTTAGGGATGCTAGTTGAATGGGAGCCAAATTAGGACCAAAAAATGAAAGATGATCAATGGTCACAATTCTTTCTTCATGCGAGTAACACATTACTCGAAAGAGAGAGAAAAGAGACAAGATCTCCCGTGACATAAACATAGTCACGATCGATGAGTAAATTAAAATTCAAAGGGCCTTGGACAACCATGGCATTGATATAGACAATATTTCATCCCAAAGTAATAGGCAACTTAGGAAGGATCCCTAATTATTGACTGGTTCCTCTATTAAAATCAAACATATTTTGGGTAACGGGAACAAGCTGCAGAGAACCTAAAGCTTTCCAAGTGGTGAGGACATAATACTAACAAGCACTCCTTCATATATGATTGTGCCAAGTACAAGTATATTATAAGCTTGTACTATGATATGGAAGGGCACATAAGGAGGAAGACGATATCTTGTAAGTCGACTCCAATCAAAGGAAGTGACCATACAACTTGGAGGGGGTGTCATGGTAATGGGATAACTTCCCCCTTGAATTATGGGAATGGGAGGATCACCCCCTGTATCATGGGAAAAAGAAGATTTCCCCCAAATTCATTGGAATTTGAAGAAACAAGAAGAACCCAAGTGGTATGAAGTTCACTCTCTATGGGAAAGGTAGGATCGACTAAAGGTGGAATTGAGTCAACCATTTTATCAACCAGTGGTTGGTCGGGAAGGGGCTCATGGGATTCACACTCAGAGAGATTACGATTGACTACAAATGAATTTTGATCAGACACTTGATCAACTAGTGGAGGATCAGGGGAAAGCTTTCGATAACTAGTCAGAAAATGAGGCTGAGAAGATGTAATTTTTTCCAACACTTTTGAGGATTCATCCATTTAAGGACAAAGGTGAATAGGATGATTCCCTTCACATAACCTACATGGAAATTTGACTTTATCCTTTTTCCTATGGAGCTTACTATCACTAGTTGAGGGTTTATCACTAACATGATCTCTAGAGGCTGATGTGAGCTTGGGGACCACACTTCTAATACCTTGAGAATACCAAGAAAATCTCTAAGAATGTGGTAACCCTTACAAAGCATGCAAGGGAATTTAACTTTGCAGGGCTGATTGGAAAGTTTCTCCACATTAGTTGCATCCATAATAATGGCTGCTAGGTTGTCCCCCTACTTAGTTTTCTTCTTCTTAACCTTCCTTTTATTCTTCTTCTTATCCACATGGTTACTAACTTGTAGGGTTTCACCAGACAAAGAGGAAGAAGAGGAAGAAGACCGAACATGTGAAGAAGGCAAAGAGTCAACTTTAGGATCAAATGGAAGTTGATATTGTTCAGGCGAAGGAGAACCCAGTTGAGAAGCAGTTTAGACATTTGGAATCATAGGGGTCGAAAATAACCAAACTGGAAAACCAATGGTAAATTTGGGAAGGGACAACGTTGCTATATAAGGAGCACCAACATTCCCAAAAGAAGGAAAAAGATCAAGATTCCCATTAGAGGGGTTTCCTTAACTAGTAGACTCAGGAACTATTGCCATTAGTCTCAACCTAATATCCACTAAGGAGTTATTCCACGGGGAGGATGCTGTTCCGTGGTCAATTAATTGATTTTAGAAATTAAAGACACAAACAAAAACAAAGAGGGGTAACTAGGAAAAAGGGTTACCAAGAAACTGTGAACTGCAATATACACCTTGGCGAACCAAGGACTTAATGTATGAAAACTAGTTTCCCCGAATGATGTTTTTGGTATGGATGGATAACAACTTGTAGGGGACTCCAAAAATATACTAGACAGTACGTGGGAGTGCAGTCTGTAGTTTTTCTGTCTAATGCGTAACCGTTCAATGAGAGCGTTCCTTTATTCTTTTCATGCGTGGAGCCCCATTTGATATACCCGAAGGTATGTGGAGAACAATCATATACACTTACATACATGGAATGAGATTTCACCCTCGAGATGAAACGTTGGAAAACAGTGACAACTCCTACGTTTAACGATGCTGGAACACGTCTCTAGCCGAGATCTCTAGATCTTTGCGTTCATGTTCCAAATGCTCCTTAGGTTAATTGAGATAAATTTTAAATTTGATCTTGAATTATGTTTTGGTTTCAAGGCTAAAACTTGATGTCACCTTAACACACCTATTATGCAAATAATATGAAAAATGAATCTTTTCATTTCAATGAAAGCTATCTAGTGTAGGGAGGAAGTGCAAAAAGTGATGCAACAATCAAATATGAAACCAACAATATCTTCCTAACTAGATCCTTCAATTCCAAAATTGCAATGCAACGATAAAAAAGTAAATGAATTTTAATTCACTAAAGTTCACCTACATGATTGTTTTTTTTTAAATGAATGAAGATGCACTTATCACCTTTCAACACCAAGCAATGTAATCTATGCTCAATGACAATCTAAAAAACAAATTTATAATGCAATGTAATCGAATGCAATTTCCAGAAGTAATGATCAATTTTGAGATGAAGGCTTAACAAATAAAATTTCTTTTTGGTTTCCAAAAGAACTAAAAATGCTTATCAAAAAACAAAACAGTAAAGCATGTAAGTAACAAAACATTAAATTCGATTACCCAAAGAACTAAAGATTCAACCAAAGTTCATTTTCACTACTTAAACATGGAACAAAATTTTGCAAATTGTAAAGAATCTAGCAACAACAAGTCAAAATTATATGCAAATAGAGTAGGAGAAAAACTTTAGAGATCAAGACATTCTAGATATTCTGTCAAAAACCCTAAAAAATCTCATTTTTGGATCAATGCTATTGTAATGGTCAAAATACATGCTGGCAGGGTCTTCAACGTGACTATAATGGGAAAACTCTACATTGACAACACTCCGCTTTTAAGAAAAAACGTGTTGGGCGAGAAAAAATTAGGAAAAAATAAAAATAATTGAACAAATATCCAGATTTAACACTCTAAACAACACACCACTTAGAATGTGGATCCACAATCAGTCAAAGTTATGGACCACTAAGAGGTTAGCCAAACTTATCAAAAGAGACCAAAAACAAAAGGAGGTTTTAAGGGTTATGTACTCCCTAGTGGAGTCACCATTTTTTTGTGCACGCAATTCTTTATATAGACATAAACAATCCCTCTAGTCATATGGAAGGATCTAGCAACTATAAGACAATTACATGCAATCTTTCCTAATTCATACTAGAAAATGCAAATGCAGATAGATCTCCTACCTCTCTCTGATGCTAATACCCTTGATGTCGACCTTGACTCTTTGGCTTCCAAGCTCATGATCTCCTCTTCATTGGTGTAGATGAGTGCCTACAAGAATGATCAAGTGGAGACAATAAAAATATGCAAATAATAATTATTTAACAGATCAAGGAGCATTACAATAAATGGACAATAATTGACACATTTATGGAGAGAAATACATATTATATTATTAATAGATGAAAAAGGCAGCATTACAACCAATGAAGCCTTGATGTTGGAAGCCTCCTTCAAGTGAGATTCCAAGTCCAAGCCTTAGCCTTCAAACACCTTTTCTCCTTTACAAATGGGTAGCATTTGGGCACAATTCAACACTAAGCATGGAAACCAACCAATAGCCAACAACCGACCATTACTGGATGGTGGGAAATTCATTTATAGGGAAGGAGAGGGAGATGAGGATCCATGAAAAAAGGGAGGAGTTCCACATCTCAAGGGAGAGATCCATAGAATTAGTATCTAGGACCAAGAATGGCAGGTCTCATTCCAATCATCATTCACCTGAAACCACATCGTCCTTATCGAGCCTTCTAGTAAGAGAAGCTTCTCCTCCATTTTGGGAAAAACTGTTTGAAGAGGACCAGCACTGATTTTCCTGATAAAAGTAGTGATGACAACACTAGCCATGTGTAATGCCAGAGGTAACCAACACATATTTTCTTGATAAAAGTACCACTGGGCTTGTAAAACAAGGTTTTTGATGAGCTCTTCTGAATGCTTTCAAGGCAAGTTTTCTTCCTTTTCTTCATGGATGTTCCAAACATGTTTCATAGTGAATACATTGTTTATGACAACTTTCATGACTTTGTGACACTTGCAACATTGACGACACAAAGTGCAACACTTCAGGATACGAGACTGGGAATGCGAAAAAATACTGCATAACAAGCCTTTCCCTCAAGAGATCATTCAGCCATGTGGATCATATCAGCTCACCACATTCTACATCCCGTAGCCAAAGAGGGTTAAATTTAAATGGGTATGAACATAACACAACGTCTCCCTTCCAAGCTAAGAAAATGGGAAAATGGTTTGCAATCGAAGAGGCATGAGTTGTGGAAGTAAGATGCTCCATGCAATCCATAAAATCAACATGCACTAGAAATTGATCAAATCTTTTAGAAATACCATCCAGCCCTGTCCTCCCATTATACCACGTTGGACTAAATGAAGAAGGTTTGAGATCCCCCAGGTCTTTATGAGTTAACAGGTCCAAAAAAAGGGTCCTAATGGATCAAAATTCAATCTAGATCCCCATCTCTCTAAGCTGTCCATTTTTAGGTTAAAATCCACAACATATATAATAGAGTCCAATTCAATATAGCCCCTACCTATACATCTTTCTAGAATTTCCTTTTACTCGAGTATGGAGCATATACATTGAAAATGTGTAACCTGCTGCTGGATCCTCTCAAAAATATAGTCAATATGATCACCATATCACATTTATATGCACTTAATGAAGATACCTTAGGATTCCAAACAGCAACAACACCTCTATATAGTCCTGTGGCACTGATAGTGCACATATACCAGGCTAGGCAAGTACACTATAAATACTCCAAATCCTTCTCTCTGCAAATCATGGTTTCCTGAAGGAGGACAATATCCAGTTTATGAAAAGTGATCAGAAACCTAAGGGATTTGTGCTTAGAGGTCTATCCCAAGCCTCTTATGTTTAAAGACATCACTATCATATATGGATATCCTGTTCATGGCTTAATACTATAAGAGCCCACATGTCCATAGTATTTCCTACCATGTCTCCCCCATGCCAGTATCAATGACCAACTAAGAAATGCATAGGTCTAGTGAGACCTCCCTACCAACCATCATATCCAGTAGGATTTCTAAGACATTCAAGATCTTTTTAAACTTGACCCCCTTCTTCTTTCTATGTGTCACATTTTTCCTAGAAACATTGTTACCAGATCCTCTCTCCTTCTAAAAAAATGTCCACTTAATGGTCAAGGGTTCCATGGCATATGATTCCAACCTTTCCATTGCCTCTAATTCTCTACCAACAGATATCAAATCATATGTTTTAGGTGTTGATTCCCAAAAAATTATCGAGGATGCAAAGTAATCTGGGATTCGTTCAGACCCATTAGTCTCCTCAAATAATCCAATCAAAAATTTTCCCACCTTAGTTTTTGTCCCCCCTTGGACATAAGACAAAGGCCTCACCCTAGTAGGCACGTCCACTTCCACATAAAAATTGTCTACCCCCCCAAAAGGCCACCCATCGACAGTTTCCTAGAAACTACATGCTTTGTATCCACCACTATAGAGGCCCCTATCACTCTACCCACAGTAACACCCCCAGGAGTAGCCCCAAATTTTTCCACCCGTGTTGTGTTATCAATAACACCCCTCTACAATGTCCTCTAAAGTAAGGAGGGAATTCAGACTAAAGTTGTCCCATCTTATGGCAGCCCAGACATCTAAAGGGTAAAGCCCAGTAATCCAGATTTTGTATAGAATATTGTACACCCTAGTTTATATCAATATTATCTGGAAATCCTCCTACAAACTCCATCTCAACTAGTACTTAGGCTATCCTCTTATTCAGACATCCCCTACTCCTTTCATCTAGGATTTTTTTTTCTAATGTGGTTAGCAATAGCCATAATCACCATCTTTGTCCACAGTGTGAGAGGGAGAGCAGGCATCTTAACCCAAATCATATTTCGTATGGGCATAACCTCCAGGGAATTAAAGCCAACAAACCAATTTTGAAGTAACAAGAATCCCTTATGCTTAACCCATAGCCTTCCAACTATATTAGAGGCGTCCTCCGGGTTGAGGAAATGGAAGGCAAACCAACCATTGAATAATACACTAACCTTTTGCCTATATGATAGTATCGGTTCCCAACAGTGGCCAACCCACAATTTCATCTACTCTCCAGTCATTTGAGTGTAACACCACCTTCCCACCAGTTTCTTTTACTTAAATTAGTAACCTAATCCAAAATAATGTCTTCCCCCAGCACTAGGGTTTGTCTATGTAAACCCACCTTCATAGCCCTATGTTTGCATGCATTACCAGTATTTGCCTCTCTTGGTATCCCCCCTATATCCCCTGTATTCTTGCAAGCCCATACCCACATCAAAAATAGGTAAATTACTGACATGCAATTCCTGCGCATAAGAAAATTTTGATACATCTATACCAACTTTTTGTTGTTTAAGTTGTTGAATCATCACCTCCAACAATGCCTCTAACTCTGGTGAGTATGTCTGTACCAATGTAGGTGGAATCTCCATCCCCTAGACGAGTCCTCCACCACTGTAGCCACCCAACAATAATAATGTCTCAAGCAAGAACCTGCCCGAATTGATAATAATTGCCTCACGCGATCAATACCCGAATGAGAGGAAACAATCAGATGAAAGAGGAATTGTAGGATTAAATTTTATAAACCTATATAGTTTTTTTTTAAATTATGGATTTACTAAGTATTGAGAGGGGTCAAATTTCTTAAGATGCAAATTTCATTTGGAGTGCTAAACTTGAGTAAATGTTTGCACCTTAAGAGATTTGATTCCTTTAATATCTAGGTAGACCCTTAGTTAAAATGTACCTATGCGCGTTCTTAATGATATTATCTATATTATATAAATTTCACATCTCTCCATATGAAAGTATTTTCATTTTTTAATTTTACTAAAACTTGATTTATTCTTTATGGAATATCCATGGAATATTTTTAGTAATAGTGAGGATAGAGGATTTACATATATCTCAAAATTAATTAATGTTATAAAATTAAATTAAAATAAAATACTATAAAATATTTTGATTTTGAAATGAGTTTCAAAAAGTAATTATAACGATCTTGTGTTTAGATTTAATTAAAAAAATGTTATGAAATTGAATTAAAATAAAATATTGTAAAATATTTTGATTGTGTAATGAATTATGGTTTTTGGGTATATGGTATTTGATAAGCCATGACAATGGTTCATGGTATTGTGAGAAAGTCTATTCACAAGTTAATAATATCCCTCGTAAAGTGGCGATAAATATTCATGAGTATGTGATTATTAATTAAATGTAAATATGGTTATGAAATTACCATTTTAATTTATATGGTAAAATGTATCTTAACTTATAACTACTATTTATATGTTAAATATTTTAATGTGACGTGTATACTATGATTTTATTTATATCAAAACATGTTTATTTTATAATAAAAACAAAATTACAATATAAAAAATTGAATTTTATTATTTTTATTACTTTTAACCTTTTATTATTAATTGAGCCAACATTTAAATGTTTACATTAGACACTACAATATCTCACCCATATGACCTTCTATATTACTTTTAACCTTTTATTATTTTTCAATTGAGTTTACATGTAATATTTACAAACATTTCTAGTACTAGAATATTGCCCCATGGACAGCTGTAAAGCCCTTCTTGGGGCAATAATTATTTTTGCTATATCTATATCTATATCTGATAATAACAATAATTTTTGTTATTAATATTTAAAATGTTATAGATCTACCCAAAAAAGCTATTAGTGAATAAAAATTCTCTCTTTATATAAACATTCCATATTAAACCTTTTTAAATTAATAAAGTGTTATATATATGTGTGTGTGTGTGTGTGTGTAACACCTTAAACATTAAACAAGACCTAAATAAATTTTTTTATTATTATTTTTACCTGGCCTAAACGTATGAACTATATATATCATTAAATATGCCGAGATGGCGGTGATGCTGTCAACAACATGTTGATTGATTTTGATATTTGTCATTAAATTTCCCACAACCTGCTGTGAAGTCTTTGCCATGCATTAAAGAGGCACATGGCCTTACTCAAGGTATAGCACTTATCACTCTGATATGGTGTAAATGCATTGGGTACCTTCCTCCACGCGGCACGATCTGGGGCTGTCCTCTGGCCGACCTCCATCCATTGATGAAACTTAGGCTCGACAGTTGTTCTCCCTTGCATCCGTCGATCTGTCTGGAGGAGATTCAATGGTGGAGAAGTGTTAGGTTTGTTCCAACTACCTCGCCCCACCTCCGACCGAATGGAGGGTCATTTGTGCTCGGAGGGCTGATGGTTTGACCGCTCTGCAACGGGTTCAAATACTAGGTCTTCAGTCAATTCTGCAAATTTGTATAACGAGAGCCATGGTGTCGAATTAATGCCTGTCTCAAGGAGGTAATGGAACCCTTTCCTTGTTTTACAGTCTATTATGTAACAGTGGTTTATCCTGCCAGATTTACTGTCTCACAGTTTGTAAGGGTTTGACAGGTGACTTTCCATGTCTGGGGACATCGCCACACTACTCTAGTTTATCGAGGGTTAAAGAGTTTCGAAGTCAACTCCAGAGAGGTGAGCCTTTGTTCTATGGCACGGTTCTTCTGTTTAACTTAATTCTGCATACTATTAATACACAGCTTTGATTTCCATGCAGGTGGATTTCTTCTGGATGGAAGCTTCAGGGTTAAGGTGAGGTTTCAAGCATCGACTGATCCGTCTTTAAATGATTTTCTTAATGAAATGCATACCCTATTTAATAATATAATGATGTTAGCGCAGGTAACTTGCTGCCCTTATCGGGGTTCTTATGGAGTTAGTCTCGCACCCTCCAAGGTCATGAACACTGATACCCTACTTGGTTGTCTACAGGTTGGAACATATCACCGAGGTTTACTTAGTTTCTTTGTTATGGTTTATATGCATACGAAAAAATATCTTGCCAGAGGGCTTTGGCCGGACCTACCTAGTTCTTAATTTTCTTTATAGGGGAGACTGTGTAAACATTTAAAAGCCTTTTCTGTTATTTACTATGGTAGTAAGGTCGATAGAGCTGCTCTGCTTTCTGGGTTCAGGAGGCTATTTAGTCTTTGATATTTTTTGTAAATTATGGGATACATAACCCCTCTAGAACAATGAATATTTCGTTGAGCTATGAATTCGAGGGCTTTCCCTCTTTTGTTTTGCTTTACCTCTATTTGGATTTGTGAATATAGACCACACATACTATTGCTGTAAGACTTCAGTGATAACAATATTTGTTGAATTACAATGTTTCTACATAGTTTTCTATTAATCACCTATGGAGGGTTTTACTTCTTTATATGAATGCTTGGCATACTCATTAGTATCAACGTCTTTTGATTCGAAGTGTCTAATAGTCATTTATGAATATGTTAAAGTTTGAAGGTTTCATTTAAGTACTTCTTTTCTGCTCAGGCTAAGTTGAAACTCTCTTTCTTGACTGCTTAATTAAAAGAATTTCCCATTCTACTATGAAAGAAGGTTTTCCTTGTTAAGATTTATGAATGCAGTTTATTATAACAGAGGTAATGAGATTACTTTCCTTCCTATTTTACATCTAGATGTTGTAGCTAGAAAAGAAGGAACCAAATTCTTATTTGTATTTCGAGATTTACTAACCTTACAACTTTATTATATAATTACAATCATTCTTGAGCCTTGAAATTATTTGTTATGTTATGAAAGAAGTCTTTCTATTGAGCTTATTCTGTTACTATTTTAAGTATATGTACCATGGTCATGTAATGAGCTATTCTGCCACTATAAGAAGTATTTACTCCATTAATATATCATTATCAGTACTTAAAATAAGTTATAATTACTTATCTTATTAACTTATCATAAAATATCAAATATATTTGGAAATTCTCTCCTCCTAGTCACGAGCCTAGCAATCACGTCCAGACTCTCCCCCGAGCACTTTTGATCCTTCACACTGGATTATGTCCAACTATAGTCAGTAATTTGGGCCTCAGGACTCATTGTCTAGCCTCAAGCTCTGTACTTTCTTTTGACTATTTTTGATCAATTTTCCCACTGGTTTATTCCACCCAGCTCTAGGATCTCCTTTTTTCTCCTCTTCCCCCTCTATATTTCCCTTTCCAGGCAGAGGGGTAACTGTTCTTGGCAGCTATTTCTTTTAACTATTGCAAAACAATTTATTTTTATTAACATGATAGTTAGGTAATCAATTGCAATCTGGCCTTTCCAGCCTTAGTCATTATCATAAGTAAAATACATTAATGCATCAAGACATAAAAACTAACTTAATGACCACAGTAATTTTTTAGGTAGCTTGGGGTGTTACATATCCTCCCCCCCCATATGAGGAACATTGTCCCTGGTGTTCTACTGATTCTAAGAAAATAACATTGGATAAGCTTCTCGCATAAATCCTTCCTCTTCCTAGATGGCCTCATTTGGGCCAAAGTGCTTCCATTGCACTTTAATCTGGGTGATGGCTCACTTCTGCAAGGTGGTTTCTCTCCGATCGAGAATACGAAGAGATTTTGCCAGGAAATCTCCTTCCAGTTCGACCTGCAAAAATACAATTCTTAGTCATAACTTCTTGAAAAATAGTTTATTTGATAACATATGTATTCCGTCAACTGATTACCTAAATATTCTCCCAACTAATTATACCCTGTGGGGTGTACACATATTTTTTTAGCAATGAAACATGGAAAACATTGTGGAGTCGAATATGGCTTGGTAGCGCAAGCTTATATGCTACTGGTCCAATCCACTCCAAGACCTGAAAAGGTCCACAGTATCGGGGTGCTAACTTAGCACAACCCTTACATTATAAAGAACTTTTTTCTGGGCTTTACTCTTAGATATACATGACCTTCTGGCTGAAATTATCTGTATGTTCTTTTTTTATCGGCATACATTTTTTGCCTGTCCTAGGTAGCCCTTAGATTTTGTCAAACCTTCTTAATAGTCTCCTCCATTTGTGCTAGCATGTCAGGACCCAATGCTAGCTTATCAACTAGACTATTCCAATCCATGGGTACCCTGCACCTTCTTCCATATAATACCTCAAAGGGGCTCATGCCTAGTGATTCATGATGTCTATTATTATATGAAAATTCCACTAGGTGGAGGTAATTCTCCCACTTATGTGGCTGTTGCATTACAAACATGCATAACATGTCCTCCAACACTTGATTTACTCATTTGGTTTGTCTGTCCATTTGAGGATGGTAAACAATACTAAATTAGATCTGGGTACCCAATACTGAAAAGAGGGTTTTCCAGAATGTGGATATAAATTTTACATCCTTGTCAAAAATCACCACCTTAGGTATCCCGTGTATACGAAAAATTTCCTTCATAAATATATCTGCAATTTCCATAGTTTTAAAGGTGGATTTCATAGGTATAAAGTGACCAGTTTTGCTTAGTTTGTCTACCACCACCATAATTGAGAGGTGCTTCTTCCTGGTGCAAGGTAAGATGGTGATAAAATATAGTGATATAGTCTCCCACATCCATTCCAGGATGGGAAAAGGCTGTAACAACCCAGCTAGATGTTGATGTTCTCCCTTCTCTAGTTGGCATTCCAAACATTTGGACAAGTACTCTGTGACATCCCTCCTTAACCCAGGCAAAAAATACCCTTTCTTGATTGTTGGCATTATGATACAAGTGTTGTCCTTGATGGAAACTCACTCAGAGGCAGGTACAGGTGATGGAAACTTAATCAGAGGACAGATCTTAGTACAACAGGACAAGAAAGCGATATACGCAGGTTCAGTAAGGAAAATCAGCGTGTACACGCAGGTTGGCTTCAGTAAAAGCACGTACATGTGGAAAAATTATCTTTGGTCCGTGGCGGTTAGTTCTTGGAAGTTGTGCCTATGGTTTTGGACCATGGTGTCTCGACGGAAGTGTTGATCCCTAGTTTTGAAGTTGATGGTATTGTGTTACTATGGTTTTGGACCGTGGTATTGTGAAGGGCCTAAGCCTATATAAGGAGAAGATCATTAGGCCTGACGGAGTGCAAGAGTGTGTGAGTGATGAAGATCTGAGGAAGTGTGAGATCCAAGTGCTGGTTATGGGTTGGTGATCTAAACCAAGGTTTCACTCATGTGGAGGATGATGAATGATGGAACGAGATCTCAAGGCTTGGAATGATTATCTTCATATGGTATGACTGTGGATAGACCAGATCTATTGATGCATGTTTATTTTTATGATCTGGGTATGTTTTGATGTATGATATAGCTGCGGATTTATAAGTTAGAATTTGCAGATCTGTACGCGGGTTGGTTTTGGTGAAAGAGCGTATACATGCAGGTTGGATTCGTCGAAGTAGCGTATACAATGTGAAGTATGATATTTGAAGATGGAGTTGGATCTGGTTGTTGTTATGTTTTCTGGTTGTTGTTGACAGGGTTTCAGTGATTCAGTATTGGGTGATTCAGAGATTGATGATGCAGGTTGTACTACAATGGTGATAGTTTCATGGATCCAGTATGAAAATGTATGAAACGTGGTCCCGGGAAGATCGTAGGCCGGCACCTACGTATTGGTAAACATATCAGCCAGTACAAGAGACAGGGGGTTGTAGCTCCCTTCCAGGAGTAGCTGGAAAACAAGTGAAGGTTGTAGCCTTCTGTAGGGTTGGCACCTACGTACTAGTAAATGGATCGGCTAGTACAAGAGCTATGAGGGTTGTAGCCCTCTGCAGGTTGTATCCTGCGTGCTGGTAAAGGACTGCACCAGTACATTGTAAAATAACTTTCTTATTAAAGGAATATAGAAACAAATTGCAGCAGGTGGTTTTCACCCACATTGGGTTTCCACCTTATATCATGGTGTTCATGGGTGTGGCTTTTATGTGATGATCTGTTCTGTTATACTGCACCTGTTTACTGTCAATGTGGTTAATAATGTTCTGATGCATTTACTGAAGATAAGCTAACTGAATCATAAGATTTCTGGATATACGCTAGTTGCTTTAGACACAGTAGCGTGTACATGCGGGTTCACTTAACTGAAGTAGCGTATATGTTTCTGAGCATGAAATTTGAAAAGTTTTATTGATCTGATAATACTGATTCACCCCCCCTCTCAGTATTATTTCCAACAATTGGTATCAGAGCCGGTCCTTCAGAGAAGCTTGATCGCTTGAAGGAGATTCGTAGAACAATGGGGAAGAAAGCACGTCAAAAGAAGAAGACAGCTCAAAGGAACAATGAAAACCTGTCGTTGAGTGGAAGCAAGAATTCAGATCCTGAATCACCTCAGAATGAAGATGGACAAGCAAATGAAGCATCAGATCAAACCATAGATCAACAAGATCTACCTAGCAAAAAGGAGAATGCCCTCAAAGAAGAAATCATCAGATTAGAAGATCAGTTGGAATGTGCCTCCAGAATTCGACAAATGCTGCTAGCGCTGAATAAAGAGCAAGAAAACGAGATCCTCAAACTAAGGCATCAACTGGATGAAGGAAGGAAAGCTGAAGAGACCTTGAAGAAGCAATGTCTGGAAAAAGAAGAACAACATCAAGTTGAGGTAAATATATTGAAAAGTAAATTAGAAGAAAAAGATAAACTATTACGATTTCAAGATAGTACTAAGATCTTGGATGATATTCTTAGTAGTCAAAGGTCCCCTGCTATCAAAACTGGTCTTGGTTTTCATGAGTCTATTGAAGGTGAATCTGGTTCACAAAGTAAGACAAGAATCTCTAATGCAAAATCTGAAAGGCTCTACAAGGAGATGAAAGGACAACCCCATCAACAATCAAGGAAAGAGACTCCTCAAAGAAAATCTTTTACTCCTCCCATGAATAATGTTGAATGTTATGTATGTCATAATCTTGGACATGTTGCAGCCATATGTAGAAGAAGAAGGTTTCAAGACCATCATGCAGAAAGATCATCACATTCAAGGTACTTTAATGGATATTGCTTTTCTTGCAATATGTTTGGCCACAAAGCTGCCGATTGCTATAGGAGGAATATGAAACATGTAAGATGCTATGCATGTAACAAGTTTGGACATAGAGCAAAAGATTGCAGGAACAAAGCTCATGATAAAAAGAAATCGTCAACATGCTTGAAGATATGGAAGAAGAAGGAAGTTCAGTCAGAAAGATGTGGCACAACACAGGGTACTCAGCACAGCACAGACATAACAAACTCAGGGGGAGCTGAAAGTGTCAAACTTCAGTGTTCTAATTCTCATACACAAGTTTCATGAAGGAAATCCGCGTATATACGCGAGTTTCACACTGCAAAATCACGTATATGTCAGTCTGAAGAAATGCAGTGGGGATAGGCTCAGAAAAGGGGTCTGATATGATTCAGTCCAATATTTGCTCTCTTGGTTAACGATTACAGTCTGCTAAGGATGTTTGAAAATGTTTTTATACTTGTAAGATGTTAGAAGTGTTTAATCCTAACTTGATGATGATGAGATCTTGATGCTTATTATTGATGTATGCATGATCAGATCTAACTACAGATGGCACAGGCTCAGGGGGAGCATATACTTCAAATAATGCATTGTTGGCATTATGGTTAGAAGTTGTTGATAAAGTCTATGAAGCTAAATGATACATCTTGCTGTTTGATCAAGGGAATGGTATTGCAGGCTGTTGCTTATGGTACAGATCATATATGATGAATGATAGTCATGGTCTTGAATGAATGGCTGGTCTTAGAACCTGCATCTGCTCAGGGGGAGCATGGATGGATTAATACAAAGGGGAGCCAAATCATAAACTTCAGCATGTACTCAGGGGGAGCATGGACAGATTGGTACACTTTGGCATATACAAAGGGGGAGCACATTTGGAGATTTCAGAAGGTACTCAGGGGGAGTATGTACAGCAAAAGGTATACCAAAGAGGAGAATATCTTGGTTCGCCCTTTGCCCTTGATGTCAAAGGGGGAGAGTGACTTGGTGTGGTGGTTGCCATCAAGTCCAAAGGGGGAGATTGTTGGCATTATGATACAAGTGTTGTCCTTGATGGCAACTCACTCAGAGGCAGGTACAGGTGATGGCAACTTAATCAGAGGACAGATCTTAGTACAGCAGGACAAGAAAGCGATATACGCAGGTTCAGTAAGGAAAATCAGCGTGTACACGTAGGTTGGATTCAGTAAAAGCGCGTACATGTGGAAAAATTATCTTTGGTCCGTGGCGGTTAGTCCTTGGAAGTTGTGCCTATGGTTTTGGACCATGGTGTCTCGACGGACGTGTTGATCCCTAGTTTTGAAGTTGATGGTATTGTGTTACTATGGTTTTGGACCGTGGTATTGTGAAGGGCCTAAGCCTATATAAGGAGAAGATCATTAGGCCAGACGGAGTGCAAGAGTGTGTGAGTGATGAAGATCTGAGGAAGTGTGAGATCCAAGTGCTGGTTATGGGTTGGTGATCTGAACCAAGGTTTCACTCATGTGGAGGATGATGAATGATGGAACGAGATCTCAAGGCTTGGAATGATTATCTTCATATGGTATGACTGTGGATAGACCAGATCTATTGACGCATGTTTATTGTTATGATTTGGGTATGTTTTGATGTCTGATATAGCTGCGGAGTTATAAGTTAGAATTTGCAGATCTGTATGCGGGTTGGTTTTGGTGAAAGAGCGTATACACGGAGGTTGGGTTCGTCGAAGTAGCGTATACAATGTGAAGTATGATATTTGAAGATGGAGTTGGATCTGGTTGTTGTTATGTTGTCTGGTTGTTGTTGACAGGGTTTCAGTGATTCACTATTGGGTGATTCAGAGATTGATGATGCAGGTTGTACTACAATGGTGATAGTTTCATGGATCCAGTATGAAAATGTATGAAACGTGGTCCCAGGAAGATTGTAGGTCGGCACCTACGTACTGGTAAACATATCAGCCAGTACAAGAGACAGGGGGTTGTAGCTCCCTTCCAGGAGCAGCTGGAAAACGAGTGAAGGTTGTAGCCTTCTGTAGGGTTGGCACCTACGTACTAGTAAATGGATCGGCTAGTACAAGAGCTATGAGGGTTGTAGCCCTCTGCAGGTTGTAGCCTGCGTGCTGGTAAAGGACTGCACCAGTACATTGTAAAAGAAGTTTCTTATTAAAGGAAGATAGAAACAAATTGCAGCAGGTGGTTTTCAACCACATTGGGTTTCCACCTTATATCATGGTGTTCATGTGTGTGGCTTTTATGTGATGATCTGTTCTGTTATACTGCACCTGTTTACTGTCAATGGGGTTAATAATGTTCTGATGCATTTACTGAAGATAAGCTAACTGAATCATAATATTTCTGGATATACGCTAGTTGCTTTAGACACAGTAGCGTGTACACGCGGGTTCACTTAACTGAAGTAGCGTATATGTTTCTGAGCATGAAATTTGAAAAGTTTTATTGATCTGATAATACTGATTCACCCCCCCCTCTCAGGATTATTTCCAACATTGATGGCTGAAAACAAATTCTAGTAACCAGGGTGGCCAACACATGGTTTCCTCTGAAATTTGTCCAATATCAATTGCTTAACAGAATTTTGGTTAGGAACATAAATTCCGCCCTTGAAAATGAGGAGCTTGTCGGGATTTATTTTGAAATATGATTTTTCCTTTCTCAACAAGGCTTCCTTTGTCTGCTGCCAAATAAAAGAATACTCTGGATCCTTGATAGATGCCTCCTTTATGATTTCAAGAATATTTGAGTGTACTTGGCTGATTTGGACTTCATAAATACAATGTATTTTTCTGGTTAATGCGTTGGCTACTCGATTTTCATTCCCTTTAAGATGTTTCATCTCAAAGTCGAACTCACTTAAAAATTCTATCCATATTACCCGTCGAGCATTTAAGCTAGAGTGGTTAAAAAAATTTGTAAGGCTACTGTGATCTGTTAACAACATAAATTTCTTCCCCAACAGATAGTGTCGCCACATTTTAAGTGCATGCACTCCAACTATTAATTCAAGGTCATAAGCAGAGTATCATTATTCATATTCCTTGAATTTCTGTGATTTGTAAGCAATAAATTTTCCCTCTTGTGTCAATGCTCCGTCCACACATTCTTTACTTGCATCAATGCAAACCACGAAAGACTTTTCTGGATCTACTACCTTTAACACAAGTGCAGTGGTAAGTAAGTTTTGTAGTATTTCGAAGCTTTGTTGACATTTGGTTGTCCATTGGAAAGTGTGCCCATTTTTCTATAAAGAGGTCATTGGGAAGGTGATTTTTGAGAATCCTTTGATAAACCGATGGTAGTACCTGACCAAACCCAATAATGATATGATATCCACAACATTCTTTGGAACAGTCCATTCCATAATTGTCTTGATCTTCTCTAGGTCCACTGCTATTCCATCAGCTGATATAACGTGAACCAAATATTGAATCTGATATTTGAAAAAGTCACATTTGTTAAATTTAGCATATAACTGATTTTCCTGTAGTGTTTGTAACACTATTCTCAGATGTTATTTGTGTTCCTCCTGATTCCTAAAATATATTAAAATGTAGTCAATGAAAATTAGTACGAATTTATCAAGATATGGCTAGAAAATACCTTGCATTAAACTCATGAAGGTGGCTGGGGTGTTTGTGAGGCCAAATGGAAGCACCACAAACTTGTAATGACAATAACAAGTTCGAAATGCAGTCTTATATATGTCCTCCTCCTTTATCCTTATTTGGCAGTAGCCGGACCTTAAATCTATTTTTGAAAATACCTTGGCTCCTTGCACCTAATTGAATAAATCATCAATACGAGGTAGGGGATATTTGTTTTTAATGGTCAGTTTATTTAACTGATGATAATCGATGCATAATCTCAAAGTTTCATCTTTCTTTCGCACAAACAATACGGGGGCTCCCCACGGAGATACACTGGGGTAGATGTAATTTTTATCTAGAAGTTCCTCGAGTTGCATTTTGAGTTCTATCAACTTAGGTATGCTCATGCGATAAGGGGCCCTGGAAATAGGGGCTACACCTGGAGTTAGCTCGATGGTGAAATCAGTATCACGCTTGGGTGGTAATCGAGGAATGGATTCAGGAAACACATAAGCAAATTCATGTATGATAGGGATATTCACTAAAGAAGTGATTTTTCTTTTGGTGTTGGTAAATCCCACTTGAAAAAAATATATTTGATAGCCTTTCCTAATATGCCTTCCTAACTGACTAGCAGTAATAGGAGGCGGTTTAGTGTTGATCTTGATTCCTTGAAGTTCCTTCCTCTGTCCTGATTCTGTGATAAAATTGATGGTTTTATGCTTACAATCAACTAGAGACCAACACTTTTCCGGCCAATCCATCCCGATTAAAATGTCATATGAAACCAAAGGAAGTATGTTAAGGTCCACGTGAATGGGCTCTCATGAAATGGTTAAGGGGCACGTTCTGTTTTTTGCAATTACCCTTCTTTTTGTCTCGGTGGCTAATTGAACCAGCCATGGTTTTGGAAATGTATTGCTCTGCAGTAGACATTTTTCTACCACTTTAGGATTAACATAGCTTAAGCTAACACTGGGGTAAAACAAAATAGAGATAGGCTTCTTAGCAATCATACCTTCACATTAGATCATGGTGGGATTATATTTTGCTTGATGATCATCCAGAGCAGCATTGATCTGGAGCATGCTCCTCGCCACTTCTCGAACCATGGATTCTTCCTGCATATTTGATAGTTGTTCCATCCTTGCCTTATGCAGGAAACTTTTGTCATATTAGGGTTCTCCACATCCCCAACATTGCAGCAACAATCTTGATTGCTGGTCATTAACAAACCTACTTACTCCTTCTGAATATCTAGGTTCAGAATAAGCAACTTTAGGTGGATTCCTTGCTGGAAATTTACTGAGAGGTTTTTGCTGTATATTTTTGCCATTAGAAAATTTTGCATCTGCTTGTAATTAGGTTCCTTCCCTTCCTATTTAACCCTCCTTTAGACACTTCATTTTTCTGTTTTATTGGCTGGTAACATATGCGGACTTTCCGCACTACATCATCCATTGTTTTGGGGTAGTCGAACTCAAGTTTCTCCTTCATGAAATTGGGTAAGCTACTAATGAAACGTTGAATCTTGGATTTTTCCTCCTGCATATAAGGCACATAGCACAGAAGGGAGGTGAATCGTGCCACATATTCATCCATAGTTAAGGCCCCTAGTCTTAACTCGTGAAATTCCTTTTCTTTTTCGTCATAATAACGTCCAGTTAGATACTTATCTTTAAAATGTTTTTGGAATTCGTTCCATGTCACCTGTTCCTCGTCAATCTTCCTTACTATTTTGATTTCTTCCCACCAAAGGGTTGCCTCACCTCTTAATTGATAAACTGCCAAACATGCCTTCAGCTTATCGGTGTATTCGTAAATATGAAAATATTTGCTCATATCAATTAACCAAGCTTCCACTACCTCTTTCAATTCCCCTTCAAAGGGTGATGGTTTAATATTTTTGAATTCTCCTCGTAATTCAGATTTCTGTCTTTTTGTTTTGTTTTGGTCAGAAACATTATCCGAGTGTTCTTCTTCATCCTCCCCATGTCTCTTGGCTGAGTCAACATTTTCCTCACCATACTGAGCCATTGGGGTCTTTTCTCTGTCCTCAACTTTGGGGTCTGGATGTCTTTGATTCTATTGATTAGATGGACTTAAGAGAATCCTCTCCTATTCTAGGCATAACGGTTTGTTGTCCATTCTTAAATTTATCATCTTAGCACATAACTACTGAAATCATGGTATTTGCATGTATACACACACACACATGCACACACACATATATATTCCAAAGAGTCTTAGTGTGTGAACCTGAGCTCTGATACCATTTGTAACACCTTAAACATTAAACAAGAACTAAATAATTTCTTTTATTATTATTTTTACCCGACCTAAACTTATGAACTATCTATCTATATATATATATATATATATCTATATATATATATATATATATATATATATATATATATATATATATATATATATATATATATATATATATATATATATATATATATATATCATTAAATATGCCAAGGTGGCGGTGATGCTGTCAACAACACGTTGATTGATTTTGATATTTGTTATTAAATTTCCCATAGCCTGCGGTGAGGTTTCTGTCATGCATTAAAGAGGCACATGGACTTACTTGAGGTATAACACTTATCACACTTCTCTGGTGTAAATGCACTGGGTACCTTCCTCCACGCGGCGCGATCTAGGGTTGTCCTCTGGTTGGCCTCCGTCCATCGATGAAACTTCGGCTCGACAGTTGTGCTCCCTTGCATCCGTCAATCTGTCTGGAGGAGATCCAATGACGGAGAAGTGTTAGGTTTTTTCCAAATACCCAACGCCACCTCCGACCGGATGGAGGGTCATTTGCGTTCGAAGGGCTGATGGTTTGGCCGCTCTGCAACGGGTTCAACTACCAGGTCTTCAGTTGATTCTGCAAATTTGTATGGCGAGAGCCATGGTGTCAAATGAATGCCTGTCTCAGGGAGGTAATGGAACCCTTTCCTTGTTTTACAGTCTATTACATAACAATGGTTTATACTTCCAGCTTTACTGCCTCACGGTTTGTAAGGGTTTGATAGGTGACTTTCCATGTCTGGGGACATCTTCACACTGGTCTAGTTTATCAAGGGTTAAATAGTTTCGAAGCCAAATCTAGAGAGGCGAGCCTTTGTTTTATGGCATGGTTCTTTAGTTTAACTTAATTTCACATACTATTAATACACAGGTCTAATTTCCATGCAGGTCGATTACTTCCAGATGGAATCTTCAGGGTTTAGGTGAGGTTTCAATCCTCAGCTGCTCTGTCTTTAAATGATTTTCTTAATGAAATGCATACCCTAGTTAATAATATAATGATGTTGTCGTAGGTAACTTGCTACCCTTACCGAGGTTCTTATGGAGTCAGTCCCGCACCCTCCAAGGTCATGAAGACTGATACCCTACTCGGCTATCTACAGGTTGGAACGTTTCACCGAGGTTTACTCAGTTTGTTTGCTATGGTTTAGATGCCTGTGAAAAAATAGCTTGCGAGAGGGCTTCAGCCGAACCTACCCAGTTCTTAATTTTCTTTATAGGGAAGACTGTGTAAACAATTTAAAAGTCGTTTCTGTTATTTAATATGGTAGCAAGGTCGATAGAGCTGCTCTTCTTTCTGGGTTCGAGAGGCTATTTAGTCTCTGATATTTTTTGTAAATTATGGGATAAATACCCCTCTGGAATAGTGAATATTTTGTTGAGCTAGAAATTCGAGGGTTTTCCCTCTTTTTATTGCTTTACCTCCATTTGGATATGTGAATATAGACCACACATACTGTTGCTTTAAGACTTTGGTGATAACAATGTTTGTTGAATTACAATGTTTCTACATAGTTTTCTATTAATCACCTATGGAGGGTTTTATTGCTTTAAATGATTTCTTGGCATACTCATTAGTATCAACATCTTTCGATTCGAAGCATTTGATAGTCATTTATGAATATGTTAAAGTTTGAGGGTTTCATTAAGTACTTCTTTTCTGCTTAGGCTAAGTTGAAACTCTCTTTCTTGATTGATTAATTAAAAGAATTTCCCATTCTATTATGACAAAAGGTTTTCCTTGTTAATATTTATGAATATAATTGATTATTGTTGGATTGTGTTATATTCTTTCCATGACTAGCCCATGTAGTTAACCGGGGGGTTAGAGGAGGGGCGGAACCCCCCTTCATTGCACTGATTACATAGCGGGGGTGGGGGGGAGGGTCACAAGGGGTTTGAGGGGTGCAGGTAACCCCACTCTATGGGGTCTGGGGCAGCACCTCGGAAAATTTTTGTTTTGGAACCTGTGTTAGGTTGGGCGGACCCACCTATGGTTTTGTGCATGATTTTTGCACATGTTTTTGGACGCGATGGTTTTCGGTCCATGGTTTTGGATGCGATGGTTTTTGGTCCATGGTTTTGGATGCGATGGTTTTTGGTCCATTGTACTGGATGCTTCGACATGTATAAATATGTATTATAACATTGAAAGGAATATAATGAAAAATCAAGTTGGTAGTACCGGTTTTGGGATCCAGGGGAAAATCTCTGTGTATATGTGTTTTATGTGTTATGCTCTCGCATTTTTTATTTTATGTGTTTTAGAATTCATATGCAGGTAATTTCTACATGAGGTTAAAACCTACATTTGGTATCGAAGTTGTTTTGGCTTCAAGGGGATGCCTTTTTTGTTGAGGGATTTCGCTTGGGCCTATGGTAGACCCTGTTTAGTGGGAGATCTACGATATCGATTTTGGTGGTGAAAGAAGATGGCAAGCAGTGGAAAGATAGAGATAAAGAAATTTAATGGTCAGAGTTTTGAGTTGTGGAAACTCAAGATGGAGGATTTGTTGGTAGATAAAGATCAGTGGATTGCGGTAGATCTGGGTACTAAACCAATGGGAGTGTCCAATGAAGAATGTAAGAAGTTGGATCGGAAGGCAAAGAGTACAATACGATAGTGTGTCTTAGATTTAGTATTGCTGAATGTATTAGGGGAAGCTACAACGAAGGTTTTGTGGGACAAGTTAGGGACTTTGTACCAATCTAAGTCTCTGGTGAATAAACTGTTCATACAGAAAAAGCTATATAACCTGAGGATAAAATATGGAGACTCGGTGATAGAGCATATGAACGCATTTAATAATGTGGTAAGTCAGTTAACATTTGTTGAAATTAAAATTTCAGATGAAGATAAGTGCATCAGTTTGTTGTGTTCTCTACCATATTCGTGGGATAGTCTGGTTATTGCAATAGGTAGTAATGCAACTGCCTTGCAGTTTGATGAAATAGTGTCATCCTTGTTGACGGAGTAGATGAGACGGAAAAATATGGAGAGCCAGAATGGTGATGCGTTGTCTGTATGAGGACGGTCCCAGAACAGAAACAAAAATAAGTCATTAAGTGGGAGATCTAAATCTAGAGGGAGATCTAAATCTCGAGGAAAACCTGTAAAGGTGGTGTGCTGGAAATGCGGAAAGGAAGGGCACTACAAAAGGGAATGTAAATCTAAAGCTTGTGATAAAGGAAAGGGATCTGATGATACTCCTTCTGCAGAGGTGAAAACCACCTCAAATGAAGGTGGGGATGTGTACTTGGATTCTTCAAGTACACATGTAGATCATGAGGCATGGTTGATTGACTCAGGTGCATCCTTTCACTTCACTCCCCATAAAGAGTGGTTCTATGAGTATGAGAAATACGATGGTGGTGATGTCTTCTTAGGGGATGATAGGAAGGCTAGAATCATTGGTCGCACAAAAGTAAAGTTGAAGTTGCAAGGTGGAAGGGTTAGAACACTTCCGGGTGTTCTGCATATTCTTGCATTGGCCAGAAATTTGATTTCTGTAAGCAAGTTGGATGATGCAGGTTTAAAACTAGTGTTCGAGAAGGATACCTGCAAGATGGTTTGGGGAGCACTGGTATTGATGCGGGGAGTTTGGATTGGAACTCTGTACAAGTTGCAAGGTAGCATGGTTGTTGAAGGGTGCAACAGTTCTGTGGTTCTTGAAAGTGGAGCAGAAAATCTAGTGGTCTCTGGAGAGAAGACCATGTTGTGGCATCAAAGGCTTGGACATATTGGAGAGAAGGGCCTTCAAATACTTGATGGTAAAGGTATGGTAGAAGGTATGAGTAATAGCTCTCTGGATTTTGATTTCTGTGAAAATTGTGTATATGGGAAGCAGAATTGGGTGAGTTTCCCCTCTGGTGGTAAGAGGGCGAAACATATATTAGATCTTGTGCATAGTGATGTGTTTGGACCTATGAAGGTTCCATCATTGGGTAAGTCTATGGACTATGTATCATTTATAGATGACTTCTCAAGGAATACATGGATATATTTCCTTAAGAAGAAATCTGAAGTCTTTGACAGGTTTAAAGAATTCAAGGCTCTGGTGGAAAACTAGATAGATAAGAAGATAAAGGTGCCAAGGACAGGTAACGGTGGAGAGTTTTGTAGTAAGGAATTTGAAGAATTCTATAAGAAGTGTGGTATGGTGTGACAGAAGACTACTCCATATACACCTCAGCAAAATGAAGTTGCAGAAAGAATGAACAAGACGTTGATGGAAAGGGCAAGAAGCATGCTTAGTGGTGTTCGGTTAGGACAGGAATTCTAGGTAGAGGCGATGGAGACAACATGTTACCTGGTCAACAGATCACCTTCATTAGCGTTGGAGGGTAAAAATCCACAAGAGGTATGGATTGGTAAGAAACCCTCTCTTTCACATCTGAGGGTATTTGGATGTGATGCATATGTACATGTTCCAAAGGAGAAACGAACCAAGTTGGATAGTAAATCTGAAACGTTCATCTTTATTGGGTATAAATATGGTTTAAAGGGTTATAAGCTTTAGAACACAGTAACAAGGAAGGTTGTGTACAGCCGAGATGTGGTGTTCAGAGAGGTGAAAGAAGTTATTAAACATGAAGTCCAACCAAAGGAACCTGTGAAGATAGAGTTTGAGCTAAAGGAGGAAGAATCAGACTCTACAACAGAGGAGGAATCAGAAAATGAAGAGCCACAAACTCCGGGTGTGAGAAGATCATTTCAAGAAAGAAGGCAACCAAAAAGGTATAGTCCATCTATTTTCAGTTCAAATTTTTCTTTATCTATTACTGATGATGATCCCAGAACTATGAAGGAAGCAGTAGATTCAGAGGATGGAAAACTCTGGAAAGAGGCCATGGTTGATGAAATGGCATATTTTCACAAAAATGAGGCTTGGGATCTAGTGGAGTTACCGGCTGGAAGGAAACCCATTGGCACCAAATGGGTGTTCAAGAAGAAGACAAATGCAGAAGGAAAGGTGGAGAAATACAAAGCTCGGTTGGTAGCAAAAGGTTATTCCCAGGTGCTGGGAATTGATTTTGGTGATATTTTTTCTCTTGTTTTCAAGGTAACTTCTATTAGATTACTTTTATCTGTTGCTGCTACTTTTGATTTTGAGGTAGAATAGATGGATGTGAAGACAACATTTCTTCACGGGGATCTGGAAGAGGAAATCTACATGAAGCAACCTGAAGGCTTTACGAAGAAGGGTAAGAAAGAACTGGTATGCAAGTTGAAGAAGTCTCTGTATGGGTTAAAATAGTCATGAAGGATGTGGTATCAGAAATTTGATACATTTATACGGGGACTTGGCTTCACCAGAAGCAAAGCAGATCATTGTGTGTATTTTAAATTAATTGGTGACCGTGTTATTTATTTTGTCTTGTATGTGGATGATATGTTTATGGTTGGAAATGACAAAGAAATTATCTAGGATTTGAAGACCAAATTGTCCTCCAAATTCGACATGAAAGATCTTGGTGCTGCAAACTATATTTTGGGCATGGAAATTAAAAGAGATCGGGCAAAGAGGAAGCTCTGGTTAAACCGGAGGAAGTATGTCGAGACAATATTATAGATATTTAATAGGCAGGATAGTAAACTGGTGAAGTTTCCTATTCCTGTAGGTGTAAAGACACAAGAAGAGGAAGAGGACATGTCCCGTGTTCCATATGCAAGTGTAGTCGGTAGCCTGATGTATGCAATGATCTGTACCAGACCAGACATTGCACATGCAGTGGGAGTATTGAGCAGGTTTATGTCAAAACCAGGAAAGGAGCATTGGAAAACAGTGAAGTGGGTTTTCAGGTATTTGTGTGGCACTAGTGATTATGGTTTGTGCTACCAAGGAAGACAAGGATTGGACAGAGTGTTGGATATTTGTGGCTTTGTTGATGCAGACTGGGCTGGAGATCTGGATCAGAGAAGATCTACAAGTGGCTATGTGTTTAACCTATTTGGAGGTGCAGTCAGTTGGATGAGTAAGAAATAATCTGTAGTGGTACTATCAACTACAGAGGCAGAATACATGGCAGCCACTCATGCAAGCAAGGAAGTGGTTTGGTTGCAGAGATTGTGTTCAAGTATGGGGTTAGTACAGGGAGCTATAAGGGTATACTGTGACAACCAAAGTACAATTTTCTTGGCAAAGAACCCTGCATATCATTCAAAGATGAAGCACATTGATGTTTAGTATCACTTTATGAGGGATATGATAGAAGACAAAAAGGTGTTGCTGGTAAAGGTGGACACTTTGAAGAACACTGCAGATGCATTGACAAAATCTGTGATCTCTGAGAAGTTCTCTTGGTGTAGAGAAGCAATGGGTGTTGTAGGGCTGGATAAATGACTAAGCTCTCTTGTGGCCCCCTATGGAAAGAAAACAACAAGTGGGAGAATGTTGGGTTGTGTTATATTTTTTTCATGACTAACCCACATAGTTAACTGGGGGGTTAGAGGGGGGGCAGAGCCTCCCCTTCATTGCGCTGATTGCGTAGTTGGGGGGGGTCACAGGGGCTTTGAGGGCAGGTAACCCCACTCCATGGGTGGACCCACCTATGGTTTTGTGCATGATTTTCACACATGTTTTTGGACGCGATGGTTTTCGGTCCATGGTATTGAATGCTTTGGCATGTATAAATATGTATTATAAAATTGAAAGGAACGTAATGAAAAATAAAGTTAGTAGTCCCGGTTTTAGGATCCAAGGGAAAATCTCTGTGTATATGTGTTTTATGTGTTATGTTCTCGCATTATTTATTTTATATGTTTTAGAATTTGTATGCAGGTAATTTTTGCACGGGGTTAAAACCTACAATTATACTAGAGGTAACGAGATTATTTTCCTTCCCATTTTACATCTGGATGATGTAGCTATAAAAGCAGGAACCAAATGCTTATTTGTATTTTAAGATTTGCTAGCCTTACGACTTTATTATATAATTACAATCGTTCTTGAGCCTTGAAATTATTTCGGTTTCTATATTAAGCATCAAAATTATTTTTTCTGTTACGAAAGAAGTCTTTCTATTGAACTTATTTTGTTACTATTTTAAGTATATGTACCATGATCATGTAATGAGCTATTCTGCTATTGTAAGAAGTATTTACTCCATTAATATATCATTATCAGTACTTAAAATAAGTTATAATTACTTATCTAATTAACTTATCATAAAATACCAAAGATATCTGGAAAGTCTCTCCTCCCAACCACGAGCCTGGTAATCACATCCAGACTCTCCCTCGAGCACTTTTGATCACACTGGATTATGTCCAGCTACAGTTAGTACCTTGGGCCTCAAGACCCACTGTCCAGCCTCAAGCTCTGTACTTTCTTTTGACTGTGTTTGAGCAATTTTCCCACTAGTTTATTCCACCCAGCTCTAGGATCTCCTTTTTTCTCCTCTTCCCCCTCTATATTTCCCTTTCCAGACAGAGGGGTAACTGTTCTTAGCAACTATTTCTTCTATTGCAAAATATTTATTTTTATTAACATGTCAATTAGGTAATCAATTGCAATCCGACCTTTCCAGCCTTAGTCATTATCATAAGTAAACACATTAATGCATAAGACATAAAAACGAACTTAATGACCACAATAATTTTCAGGTAGCTTGGGGTGTTACATAATATATATATATAATGTTAAAATACTTTATTTATGATTCACATTTCACACATTAAAATATTAATACATTCCATAATCATATTTGGAAATAGAAAAACCATATCCATAGAACTCTATATAAAAATTTATTTTTAAAATATTACATGATTCTCTCCATAAATATATATAATTTTTGATATTAACATTTAGAATGATACATATCAATTCTATATACAATTCTCTCTTTAAAAACTTATTAATGGAATAATTCAAATTCCTAGAGGTGTCACCCATACACCCCTAGTGTAGGAAGACAAACAATAAGAAAACAAGTCCCATCACCAACTCCGGCCTCTGGAGTTTTGGTGTTTGGAATCGATTTGCAAGAGTCCCACTAGTATATATATTTGACATTGAAATATTTTATTTATGATTCACATTCTACACATTAAAATGTCATTATATGTCCCAATTATATTTGGAAATAGAAAACATATATCCATATGACACTCTCTTTACATATAACTATTTTCGTTTTAAATAATTTTTAAAATGTTACATATTTATTTATCTATTTGTTTGTCTATATATATTAGTCTAGATCCATCTTAACTCTGAATCTATCAAGCTGCGAGAGGGATCAAATCTCTCAATGTGCAAATCCCTTTTTTGAGTGAAAAACTTATGAATGGTTTGTAGATTTGATCCCTCTCTGAGCTTAATAGATTGGAGTTAAGATGGATCTAGGCTGGTTTGATTATTAACTATTAATAATTATAATTAATAATTGTTATTTTTATTTTATTTTATTTTATATAATTTGATTGAGTCCACGTAAAAAGGTGATTAAAAAAAAAAAAAAAACAAACATATTTTGATTTTAAAATGAGAGATGGTTTTTTGGCATGTGGTATTGATGAGCCATAGTATTGGCCCATGGTGTTGTAACAAAGTTAATACTATTGATGGTAAAGTGGAGGTGAATATCCATGGTTAAAAGACTTTCTATATTATAAGTATTAAGTTTTTATGTGCTTATTAATGAAATTTAGAAATGGTTACAAAATTACGATTTTAATTTATATCGTAAAATGGATCATAATTTATAACTACTATTTATATCTTTTATATCTTAACATGATAGAGGTTTTAGATATATCTCAAAAGTATATATATATATATATATATATATATATATATATATATATATTTTAATTAAAAATAAATTATAAATTAAATTCAAATAAAATAAATAAAATATTTTGATTGTGAAATGAGAGATGGTTTTTTGGCATGTGGCATTGATGAGCCATGGTATTGTAACAAAGCCCGTGGTATGGTATCTATGGTAAAGTTGGCCTGGATATGTATGGTTAATAATATTGTTATGTGGTAAGTTTATTGTGAGTAAATTTGACCTAAATATCTATGGTTAAAAATATTGTTATATGGTAAGTTTATTATAAGTATTAAAATTTTTATGCGCTTATTAATTAAATTTAAATATGGTTATAAAATTATTATTTTAATTTATAAGGTAAAATAATTTATGTGAATAATTTACTTACATATTTTATGACATAATTTATGGATATGGTTGCAATATTCATGCTTTATTTTTAGATATTTGTGTGATGGTTTTTATTCTTAAGCTTTGTAGAAAAATTGTCCAAAAATGATACTCTAAGTAAATAACATATCTAGCATCAATTACTTCCCACCATAGACCAGATTTAAATGTTTACACTACAACATTTCCACCATACTAGGCTCTATAATACTTTTAACTTTTTATTTTTTGTAGTTTAGTTGACATATAAATGTTTAATCTTTATATTAAATGTTAAACATTTAAACCTTCACATCTACCTCTATATCGATTTTTAATTAGGGCCGATATTGAAATTAGATTAAATTTGTTAAATGTTAAATCTTACACATCTACACTTGACATGTACCCCATACTGAGTTGTAGAGCACAATTAATATTTAAAATATCTCGGAAGAACCTATTAATATAATAAGAATTCTCTCTCTCAATTCACACACTCAGATTAATAATACACACACATGTAACAAAAATAATTATATATAAAGAAAGAGTGACCTATGGATTTACATTCTACACATTAAAATGTTAATACATGTCCCAATTATATTTGGAAATAGAATACATATATCCATAAGGCAACCTCTTTCTTTATATATTATTAGTTTTGTTAGAATTATTAATATTGAAAATATCCCAAAAGAACCTAGAGGAACAAGGTAATAAATCCACTGAATCTGATGTTGGGAGAAATTTTTACAGAGATGGCTAATGTTTTCTGCAACGTGCTTTAGGTCTCCATCAAAGGGTTTCAGGATACCCTCAATGCAAACAATGTCCACAATGACTATGGTTGGTTCTCTTGTAATGCAATCAAATTGAATATCTAGGAAGGAGATTTTAGATGAGTTTACAGACTTCTTGATCATTTGCGCCACAATAGGCAAGGCTTCTAGATAGAGAGGTTATATATTAGTAGCTTATGTAATACTTAGGACAAAGCAATCCTCAGACATACATCCACATTTCAAGTGCCATATATGGAGATCTTCTCACATATTCAAGGTATCTTGTGTTGATATGGTTGCATCCCTGTAAATCAAAGTTATAATGCTCATTTGGCATTAGATATGTGCCTTTGCCAACTAAGAGTAGTCCGTTCGAAGAATCAAGCCATCTTAGGAATTGGTGCAAGCACTATTTCGATGTGTTTAGTGATGTAGACAGAGCAAAGATAATTTTTTTTTTGGTTTTAGCAAGGGCCGGAATGGGGTCGAAGGAGCATGCCCTTCATGGATCATGTAGGCCTATTGCAGATCAATCACCCAAAAACAAGCTTGTGTTATTTTTTGAGCTTGATTTATTTGAAAACATTTTTTCTTCAATAGATTTGGGAGATTTCTCTTGGATCCTTTCTCAATCTCTGAAGTCGCACGATATTTGAAAAAAACCATAGGAATACGCCAGCTGTAATCAAGTTCTAGTAGCAAGATCTCATTTACCAATGTTTGTAAGAACCCTTGTTAAGAAATCAATAATCATAAGGGTTTAGGCTAGGGATCTTGTGCAAGATCTAAAGAAAAATATTCAAGAAAACATGGTTATTCCAACAAAGTTTCAAAGCTTTATTTATGCAAGGAAATCAATGAAATATGACATCAAGTTGCAAGATTATAACATAAAATGTGATTCATCCATTATCTTAAACATGAAATTATGTGGAGGATCTCTTGGATTTGGTAACTCTAAAGTTCCAACTTCCAACTTACTAGAATTTAATTTACAAAGGGACATGTGATCTAGGAGGATCTCATCATATCAGTTACATAGGTTCAGTGTTGTCATCAACATTTAGTCAGTATCTTTAGCTTCGACAATGTTATTTATGGTTCAGGTTGTTCAGGTGATGTCGATGGTTTTCATGGTGTTCAAAGGATACGGTTTTGTACCTCGATGTTGACATGTGGTTTTCTTCAGTTCCAACAGGATATGGCTGTCGACATGTGGTTGTTTTCCACTCATAGGTTTTGGTGTCGATGGGTTTGTCGTCATGTGACGTTTGTTGCTAATGTATCTTTGTGACATTTAGTTGTAAATGGGTTATTTTTAATACAAACCTAATACAAACCACACCATGCATTATCCTAAAACCCTAACCTAAGCGCATACATTAAAACACCTAAACCTAAGTTCTAGACCATTACCCTAAGTCCTAAGCCTATCGGACATACTACAAAACATTACAATGTATTCAAACAATGCATAAACCAAAGTTTAACAAACTCTCGGCCTTTGTAAAACATTAATAAAACATTACAAATAATATATATCAGTCATAACCGTGGGCCTAACTGCAGCAGGGCCATGTGAATAATCGTGGTGGCAGTCAACTGCCAACAGTACACCGTAAACCGCCATCTGCTACCCGCGTTGGAACTGTTATCAGGTGAGAAGGCAGATGATAACTGGGCAGAGTTCACTTGACCACAACACTAACCATGTGGGGACTGTGATATGTGAATAGGTTATAATAGGAGGTTATGCCCACCGGAACCGCCGGAGGAAACCATAATATGTTAACCACTAGAGCACCGTCAGCCAAGACCATTGGAAAGCAACTGTCACATGTGCTGTCTCCTCCTCCATGCAGTTAGTGAACAACTAACAGTCTTTGATTTAATATAAAGTTTATATTTGGGTTTTGTTATAGTTTGTTCCAAAATTAATTCAATGACCATGTATGATACTCCTAAGGTGTAAAACCATGATAAGACCTTAACTCCAAGAACCCAAATTAGAGAAAATTCATTCCTAAACTCAGTGTGAGGGAGTTTGAATGCATTTAATAGGTTATAAAGGCAGTTTTGTTCATGAAGAGGACATTGGAGTAGTTTTGAGTTTCATGTGCAGGTTTTGGAGGGATATAGGTTGTTTTGTTTTCAGTGTAACAAGAGAATCCAGAGTCAGAATTGGGAACCATGATAGGTGTTGGAAACTTGATTCAGAGAGCTATCTTATGACAATGACTAGAAGTGCCTATGTGCACATTCAGTTTGGTAAAATTTTTGTGTAATCGACCTCTTTGGTTTCAATCCTAATAAAGTGGTCGCCCATCTTGAAAGCAGACCCGGAGACGTAATCCATCAGGGACAAACTCCGTAGTCAATCTTGTTGTCTGGTATCACTATGTGTTTGCTGTTTTCACTTCTGTTTTGCATCTTATTTATGTTTTTTCATCTGTCGTAAAGTCTTCTTCTTGAGCAGTTCTCACACTTTTAGCACTTTAAGTTAACATTCATTTCACTGTTGGCATAATCAATTCTACTTTATTTTTAACATATGATCATTTCAGATCATATAATTTGGTATCAGAGTAGGTTGCATTTGTAGAATTTCCCATTGAATGTTAACCAGGTCAAAGTCACAATGTGAAGAAGAAATCATCGAGCAGATTGATCTAGAGATTTGAAAGCGAAGAGTTGTTCATAAGTCGACCATGACAGGATCTAATGCAGATGAAAATCCAGAAACTAAGATGAGTGATGAATAGTTTCAACAAGCATTCTTGACTATGCAGTAGATGTTGGGAGAACTCTACGAAGACAAGAAGGTGAGATATGCAGCTTCTTCTTCAGACATCGAAGAGGGACAAAGGTAAAGGCAAGGCTGATAAACCACCTTCACCTCCACCATCTCCATAATCATCATCATCATCATCATCATATTCTTCCAGTGCATAATCTGAAATAGAAAAGAAACCTAAGAAAACATCTCTTTTAAAACTTGATGTGAAATTTGAGTTACCTATTTATGATGGCAAAATGAATCCTAAAAATCAAGATAACTGGATTAAGCAGTTAGAATTGTATTGTCGTATTCAGAACATTTTTGACGATGAAATGAAAATTCAGTTAGCTACACTTAGAATGGGGGAAACAACTTTAATCTGGTGGGAAAGTAAAACCTAGATAGATGTAAAGCTGAAAGGTAAAGTCATCTCTTCATGGTCTAAGTTTTTAAAAGCTCTTAGAAAACAATTCTATCCTTTAGGATACATGCAACAAGCTATTATTGTTTGGTAGCATTTGAGGCAAGGTAAAGGGTAGAGTGTTCAGGAGTTTACTTATGAGTTCAGAAAGAAAGCATTGGCACTTGGAATTTCATTAGATACACGTGAAACTTTATTAAAATACATCGAAATTTTACATTCATATTTGCAGCATACATTATTAATGTTTAATCCTGATGATTTTGATGAAGTGTGTGTTTAAGCCATACATATTGAATCAGGTGGCAGACCATTCAAGTTTTCACCGCAATCATCCAAAGAGTTGGAAATCAAATATTCCAATGATAGTAAGGGGAAGAATAATTTAAAGAAAAAGAAATCAGTGATAGCTCAGAAGGAAAGACCTACTTGTTGTCATTGCCAGAGAATTGGTCATGATGAATCTAAGTGTTGGAAACTTCATCCATAACTTAAGCCCAAAAAGTTCCTTAAGGAGAAGGATGAAAAGAAGGCAATTGCAGTAGTCCAGCAAGATCTAGGTTCTGATTCAGGTGATGAAAGGAGGATAACTGCTATGGTTACGGCAGGCAAAACTTCTGACATTGGTTCAAGTTCGAATACTATTGCATTTTCATCAAGCATAAATCCTTCAAATGAGGATAAAAGAGTTGAATTATTTAACATAAGGATAAATTCTAAGCACACAAAGATAGATACAATTTTCTATAGTGGATTAGAGGCCAATTTAATATCTGAATATTTAGTTAAGAGTTTGGGTTTAGAGACACAGAATCATCCAAGACCTTACCCATTAGGATGGCTAAATAAATCAACTCAGATAAAAGTCACAAAACAATGTCGATTAAGATTTGCCATTACAACTAATTACATTGATGAAGTGGAATTAGATGTGGTTCCAGTAGACATATGTGGAGTTGTCTTAGGAAGTCCTTATCTTTATGATCATGATGCAGTATTTTATAGAAGAGAGCATAAATATCACCTTAAGAAAGATGGGGTTGAATTTATTGTTAGGGCACATCAAAACAAAAATCACTTGAATTTAGTTGTTGCTAATCAGATGAAGCGATTAATAAGTTCAAATAAAAGATTTGTAATCATGTGTGTAAAGGAACAACATAAGAATCAATATGATGTTTTTTTCTGGTTATGAGTCTCATCTTAAAGATAGTTTGATAAAAAAGGTAGAAACTTTTCCAGTTATATTTGAAGAAACCAAACATCTTACTCATAAGCAGGGAATACAAAATGAATTATATTTTGTGCCTAGAGCTCCTTTTCCTAATGTCGGAATGAATCAATTCAGTGCAAGTTTGGAAATTATCAGTTATAGGGATGCAGGTCAATACTGGGGAAAGTCAGTGTTAAATTTCTCTTGTATTGTGTCACCATTTCAAGTTTCAAACAGTTTGGAAGCCTCTTTTCCAGTGGAGAGGAAGCCAATTTGTTTTCACATCGAAGCATTTTCTAAAGCATTATTAAAGTATCTAATACATCTAAGGGAAACTTATGCATTAGGGAAAAGTGACAATCAATGGAAACATCATTTAATAAATGAAGAAACAATGATTCAAACAAATCAACAACTATTTCAATACTTTCAAAATCAAACTAAGTTGCAATAGTTTCCATATTATAGTTTGATGGGTTTATTACAACAAGTTCTCTTAGTAATCAGGAAGTAGGAAAGTATATCAAGTCAAGTAGCTGGTTTGATGCCAATAATATCTTTGATTGTCTCTATCATTTTGCAATATAGATTGTTAATACATGTCAATAGTATTGAACAATATCTTGTAGAGACTGTTCTCAAAGATGATTATGAATCACTATCTCATGGTATTTTGTGGAAAGAAGTAAATTTCCATGGTCATAACAGGTTGTTTGACCATCTTTGAAAGTTGTACATACTACAGATGGATGAAACAGGTCACCGACTCAAAATACGCCATGGTTAGGATCATCAGGGTCATCACTTTTAGGTGGTTGATTGAATGTATTGGTACATCATTAGGGCAAGGTGGAAAGTGAGGGAGCTCTACTCTCATCGACTATCTATTTAGTCAAACTTTTGTGGTCCAAAAGCTTTCAAGTGGAGATGATTGATACATGAGGATCTCGTCACATCAATTACACAGGTTCAATGTCGTCGTCAGCATTTAGTCTGGTATCTTCAGCGTCGATAGTGTTATTTATGGTTCAGGGAGTTCAGGTGATGTCGATGTTTTTCATGGTGTTCGAAGGATATCGTTTTGTACCTGTCTATCGACATGTGGTTGTTGTCAGTTCCGCTAGGATATGGTTGTCGACATGTGGTCGTTGTCCACTCGCAGGTTTTGGTGTTGATGGGTTTGTCGTCATGTGGCGTTTGTTGCTAATGTCACTTTGTGACATTTAGTTGTAAATGGGTTATTTTTAATACAACCCTAATTCAAACTACAACATGCATTATGCTAAAACCCTAACCTAAAACCATACATTTAAACGCCTAAACCTAAGTTCTAGACCATTACCCTAAGTCCTAAACCTATCAGACATATTACAACACATTACAATGTATTCAAACAATACATAAACCAAAGTTTAACAAACTCTCGACCTTTTTAAAAAATTAATAAAACATTACAAATAATATATATCAATCATAACCGTGGGCCTAGCCCTGCAGGGAATAAACCATAGCGGGGCCATGTGAACAATCGTGGTGGCATTCAACCACTAATAGTTCACCGTAAACCGCCATCTGCTAGTTGTGTCAGAACTATTATCATGTGAGTAGGCAGATGATAACTGGGTGGAGTTCACATGATCGAAACACTAACTGCGCAGGGAATATGATATGTGAACAGGTTAAAGTCGGAGGTTATGTCAACCAGAACCGCCAGAGGAAACTGTACTATGTTAACCACCGGAGCACCATTAGCCGAGATTGCCAAAAAACAGCTGTCACATGTGCTGTCTCCTACTTCACGTGGTTAGCGAACAACTAATGGTCTTTGAGTTAACATAAATTCTATATTTGGGTTTTGTTACAGTTTGTTCCAAAATTAATTCAATGAGCATGTATGATACTCCTAAGGTGTCAAACCATGATAAGACCTTAAATCCAAGAACCCAAATTAGAGAAAATTCATTCCTAAACTCAGTGTGAGGGAGCTTGAATATATTTGATAGGTTATAAAGGCAGTTTTGTTCATGAAGAGGACATTGGAGTGGTTTTGAGTTTCATGTGCAAGTTCTGGAGGGATATAGGCTATTTTGTTTTCAGTGTAACAGGAGCATCTAGAGTCAGAATTGGGAACCATGATAGGTGTTGAAAATTTAATTCAGAGAGCTATCTTATGACAGTGACCAGAAGTTCCTGTGTGCACATTCAATTTGGTCAAATTTCTGTGTAATTGACCTCTTCGGTTTCAATCCTAATAAAGCGTTACCCATCTTGAAAGTGGACCCGGAGACGTAGTCCATTAGGGACGAACTCCATAATCAATCTTGCTGTCTGGTATCACTGTGTGTTTGCTGTTTTCACTTTTGTTTTGCATCTTATTTATGTTTTCTCATTTGTCGTAAAGTCTTCTTCTCAAGTAGTTCTCACGCTTTCAGCACTTTAAGTCAACATTCATTTCACTGTTGGCATAATCAATTCTACTTCAGTTTTAACATATGATCATTTCAAATCAACATGTCTCTTGGGTATCTTGAGTATCCAATTCACTTATTTGATATCTTCTTATACTTATAGTTCATGTTCTATCTACAATTACTGCTAATGATGATCTAAAGTGAATGCTACTAAAGTTTTAATGCAAGTGTTGTTGGAATCTGAAGTAAAGTTGTTATTGTGCTAATAAGACATTGAAGTAATTGTTGCAATCATAGAACATAACCATAAGATTTAACATGGTATCAGAGCCCAAGTGAAGACAAGCCCAAGGAATAAGAGAAGAAATCATTGTTTACTAATTATTGTTGTTGAACAAGGTGTATTGGAACAAGTATCCATGGTTACATACTCTTATTTCAAGACACAGGATAAGCTCAATAACAAATAAAATTATCATGCCTAGAAGGTAACTCTTGATTTTACCTTGGAAGAACATGAAGGGTTGGATTATGTGCAAGGGAAAGTGGTGGATCCTCCTTCAAATGTGCTTGCTACTGCTAGAACGAAGTATAAAAAAGGTAAGGTCAAAGATAAGAAAATATTAGTTGAGTCCATTCAAAATGATTTAATCTCTTATATTTCTGATCTGGGAACTTCTAAGGAATGTATGATAAGTTAATAGGGATGTTCAAAATCAACAATTCAAATGAAATTCTCTTTCGCAAGAACAAATTAGAGGATATCATAAAGGATAAAGGGGAGTATATAGAAGCATATTTAATGAGAAAACTAAAGTAAAGAATGATTTTCTATCTATTGGAGAAGTTACCGCTGATAAGGATATTACCCTTATTGCACTTGGAGGTCTTACAAGGATATGGGAAACATTTGTCACCACCATTATCAACAGTGACAAGGTACTTGGTTTTGATGACGTATTGGATAGATCCACTCAAGAGAAAATAAGGATGATGGAGAGAGAATTTTGTTAATGGAAGTCAACCCACTACTTTCTTTACACATGCCAAAAGGATAAATGATGTTGGCCCATCAAATTCAAGAAGGAAGGGTTTTGGATCTAAGAAGGGATTTAGGGGAAAATACAAAGGAACATGTTTCATTTGTAACAAGTTTGGATACTATGCTAGAGAATTTCCTAACAAGAAGAATCCTCCAAGGGTTAAAAACAATAATAAAAGAAATAACTGATCTAACAACAAAGGAAAATGGAATGCTCCTATTGCTCGAGAAGGAAATAATCGACCTCCCAAGAGGACAAGAAATTTCATGTATGATAAAAATAATGTTGCTGAAAAAAAATATGAGTATTATCTCTTTTCTACTTTCTCTAGTGCCTCTCCTTCAGACACCTTGGATCAATGGTTAATTGATATTAGAGCCTCAAGGAATTTCACTAGATATAAGGAGGTTCTCTCAAATTTAGTTGAGAGGACTACTAATTTAAATATTATTCTTGGAGATAATTCCACCTACCACGTGAAAGGGATATGAACTGTTACTCTTCACTTAAACTATGGTCAAACCATATATCTTCAAGATGTTTTATATGTGCTTGATTTGAAGAATAATTTGGTATCTATTTATACAATGGAATACAAAGGCTTCAAGGTAACTTTCACTGATGGAAAGGTACGTGCATGGAATAAGAAATTTAGACATATATTTACTCTTGGGTTTAAGGTTGATGGTATTTATCAAGTTGGTGGATCATATGCCTGATGTTGATGACCCAACTTGGTGGAAGCAAAGGATGAACCAATACCTGATGTTGATGGCCCAATGGATTCATTGGATTCACCAACTTGTGAACCCTCTACCTCAAATAAAATACCATTATGGCTTCGAGATACACTTCAAGATGCAAAAAATCATGCTGCCATAAGAGGAATGTTTTGAGAAAGTAGGAAGCCTACCTAGTATCAAGGATACTTGAATACCATGAGTACTATCATTCAAACTAAACCTTGCACTTTTGAAGAAGCAATGAAGCACTAGGTATGGAAATATGTTATGGATGAGGAATATGATTCAATCATGAAGAACAATGTCTAGGAAGTGGTTCCTAGACCCAAGGATAAGTTCGAACTCACTTTGAAATGGATCTACAAGATTAAACTTAGAGCTAATAGGAGTTTTGAGAAATATAAGGCAAGGTTCCTCGCTCGTGGCTTCTCACAAAAGGAAGGAATTGACTATGATTATATTTTTGCTCCAGTTGCCTGATACACCACTATATGATCCATAGTTTCTCTTGCTGCAAGTCAAGGATGGTGCCTACATCAAATGGATGTCAAGACTGCATTCTTACATGGCTCACATGAGGAAGAAGTCTACTTGGAACAATATTAGGGGTTTGAAGAGCATGTTAGAAGAAATCATGTATGCAAGTTGAAGAAATCCCTCTATGGGATAAAGCAAGCCCCTAGGGCTTGGTATGAGAGGATTGATAGCTATATTATGAAGCTAGGATTTATAAGGAGTTATGTTGATCTTAACTTATACTTCAAGGTTGAAAAGGACATGCCACTTATTTTTTTCTTATATGTTCATGATCTATTTATGACTAGTGTAAACCCTCTCATTTATCAATGTAAGAGGGAGTTGACTTCTGAATTCGAGATGAAGGACCTAGGATTGATGCATTACTTCCTAGGCTTGGAGGTTTGGCAAAATTCAAGTGATATTTTCCTTTCTCAAGGAAAATATATTGTGAATATATTAGAAATATGTTTCATGGTGCACTACAAGTCTATGACTACACTGATGGAACTAAATTTCAATAATTTGTGGAAGTGTTGCTGGTCTAGTTTTGGAAAATCCTACTGAATATAGACAACTTGTGGGAGTGTTGATGATCTTGGTGAACACACGACCAAACATATGATTTTCTATTAATATATTGAGTCAATTTATAATTTAGGTTCATAATATACATTGGGTTACTGCAATGAATATTCTTATGTATCTTCATGGTACTATCAGCCATTGACTGAGGTACATTGCCGGGGATTTGAGATTACATGGATATATTGATGCTGATTGGTTTGGTAGTGTGGTGGATAAAAAAAACACATCTAGATGTTGTCTCTCTTTGGGATCTACTTCCATCTCATGGATGAGCTGAAAATAAGAGTTAGTTTCATTTAGCAATGCTAAGGCTAAATATATTGCAGCTAATATGGATTGTTGTGAAGCCATTTGGTTGAGGAAGCTCTTCAGTGAACTATTTTAGCACATGTTGGATACCACCATCATTTATTATGATAATAAAAGTGGGATTCACCTTTCCAAGAATACCGTGTTCCATGATTGGTCCAAGTATATTGATATTAAGTACCATTTTATTTGAGATATGGTACAATGGGGAGAACCAAGTATATTGATATTAAGTACCATTTTGATATGGTGCAATGGGGAGAACCAAGTATATTGATATTAAGTACCATTTTATCTGAGATATGGTACAATGGGGAGAACTAAGGCTCCAACACATCAAGATGAATGAAATTGTTGTTGACATACTCACAATTCCTTTGGGAAAGGCCAAGTTCTTAGCCTTCAAAGAGTGACTTGGATTCATGGAAATACCCTCCCATGAGGATCCCAATTGATTTGGATATTGAGCTCTGGGAGATCCTACGAGACTGGGGTACTTCTTGGAGATATATGAGCACATGGTATGTGGTTCATCTTCCCCTATGGAGTACATACCCCAACAAGTGAGCATAGGGTGAGTGGTTAACCTTAGCATATGGAAACCCCAACATACATCCTACACTTATAGTATGGGACTTTTGGGAAGTACCTCTCACTTGGCTAATGAGTTTGGAAAAGTGGTTAGGGTTAATTAGTACTAACTGATAGATGTGTCTAGCACTATTGTAGTCCATATGACTAGGATGCATGATTTTCAATAGCTTGATCACTAAGGATCAATCCTGATAGGGTTTCTAACCCTAGACATGAGGACTTTCCTTTGTCATTTTGGCAAGAGTGGTAGGATCTTGTGACCTACCCTCTTTCAAACCTTTCTTATTCGACTATGATATCAATATTCATTAGAGACGAGATAAATTGCAAATATGTCACATGATGGACACGATGGGATAACAATGGATGAATGTTGATAGGTGGGATTCCTCATCAGTTGAGAGGGAGTGTTAAAGAGTGTAAGTAGGGGCTAATTGCCCTTCCTAGTGAGTGGGCCTAATGGCTAAGAGCATGTGTTTCCTCCTAATAGGCCACAGGTTCAAAACCAAAGGGGGGTAGAGTATGTATTCCTTTGTAGGCTTAGCAATAAAATCGTTCCGCAGAGGTGGGTCCCTTGTCCCACAAACAAGAGGGTCTCATACACCAATTTGGTGTTTGGCTTGGTCGTGACCTTAAAATTGGATAATAATAATAAATAATGAATAAATAACTAATAATTAGTTTTGAAGATTCATAAGGACATGATCATTATTTGAAAATATCTCATATTAATGCAAATAACATATTTACCATACATTACTACTATTGGGACAGGGTCCCCTAGGGTAAATTTTGTAAAAGTTTTTGTTATCTATGTAAAGTCTCTGCATTTTGAGGAAGTGGAGCGCGAAGGTCATAGGAGTCAAAGGGGCTTTAGGAAGGTCAAAGCCCCTTATTTTGTTAGTAGTTAAAGATGTTTTGTGACCCGCCCATGGTTCACGAACCATGGTATTGTAATGAAAGAAGCTATATAAAGGAGTCATAGCGAGTCATAGGAAGTCAACTACAAATTGAAGATCTATGTATGGGCAAGTGATCTAAGGTAGAAAAGTCTGTTTTCTATACTTAGGCAAAGGGGAAGGCTCCTGCAGCTATGTGCGTGGAGACCTTGGTAAGTTCGCAGCTGAGTGTGTGGGCCCCTACAATTGTGTGCGTAGGGAAGAAAGAGTCTGTAATCGAAGGATTGATCATAATAAAGACTATTTTGAGCCATATTTGTGTATCTGTGACTTTCTATTTACTTATGCATTTTCTGTGTATTTGCTCTATTTTCTATAATTATCTGAAAGAAACACTTAATTGGTGCACGAAAATAATAGAGCTACTAGTCTACTTAATGATATGAATGTTTAAGGAAATCAATACAAGGTTAGAATATGTTCTCTGTAAGTTACTGTGATTTAGGTATTTTAGGGGTTAGGGTTCGCAAAGGTCGGGATAAACCCCTAGAAGTAACAAAAACCTATCACATAGATTTCTAGATGTAGAAACTTGGTTTTGTCATCCCCCTATATTGCTTTGGGTGAGACTGCAGCCTGCGCTACATGGGTTGTTTTCGAAAGGGCCAATAGTGAAGGGTTTTGTTGGTTGGCATAGCTAACTTTGAACCTGGGTCCAAACCCCCTCAAGCCAACAAATGGCTCTATTGTCGGGAATGGGATCTGTCTGAGGAATGTGTGATGTCGAATAAATGGTTTCCAACTAAGAAGGAAATCGAGAAGTCGATAGATCAAAAGCTACACAAATTTGTAGCCCAGGAAAAGAAGAATCCATGCATGTCGAAGAAAGAGTGGTTGAATATATATTTATATACAAACGAACACAAAATTTTCTTTTTCTCCTTTCCGTGTGAATTACACTAGTGGTTATCTAAATTTGCTGATAATCAAGGTACGTGGAAGTTGGACAACCCTATTGTGTGGACACTAGAGTTGGTAAGGGATCTGGAAGTTTTAGAAAACAAGATCGCAAGGGTTGTCGATTACTGGATAGATATAATTTTGGGAAAATTCATTATCAAGTTTGCGATCGATACTTCTATTAGTTATAGCAAAGCTAAATGCCGCTTTTTCAAGGGACCAAGAGGAGAGATCTAATGGGAGTTGCGAGAAGTGAAAAAATATTCAGAAGAGATCTAGATTCAAGTGTTGAGTACAGTCCTTTGTTGGGAGCATCTGATAGTGATGAAGAAAGTAGTGTTTTGAGGACATATCTATGTGCACTACAAATGGTAAGGTAGGTTATCACAAGGATACCACATCCATCCACTCCACCTCCATCATCACCTCCGCCTCACACACCCACACCTACACCTCCGCCTCCGCCTCGACCTCCACTATTCAACATGGCCAATGCGATGAAGATGCCCGTATTCAAAGGTGTAGGGACAGAAGACCCTGAACAATTTTGGTTTGTAGCAAATGTTGTGTGGAAGTCATAGTAGATTATAGACAATGATTTGGAGAAAGCACAGCTCGTTACAACACTAACTTGGTATATTAAGTATTGCTCGGTTGATCCAAATACAACACTAGATGAAACAAGGAAAGCACTCAATAATGAATTCAAGAAGCCTAAGTCGCAAGCCCAGTCAGTGATAGAGATTAAAGAGATCCAAAAGAAGGTAAATGAGTCTGCGTGGGACTTTGATTAGAGGTTGAAATGTTTGCTCCAACAGGCTAATATGTTGATCACATATGAGCAACACAAGGAATGGTACATTGCTTCACTTATACCCCATCTAAGATTGTGAATGTCATAACAAAATATTGGAATGTAGGCAAGGGCATTAGAGATTTATATGAAATTAGAAGCCTCACCTATCCAGGCTACGTATCTATGAGTGTAGAAAATTCAGTCACAGCTAGCTAGCCTACATATAGAGTTGAAGAGCCTCAAGAAAGGAAAATAAGTCCAAAATGAGGTCCATGCGGAAGTATGGTGTTTAAAATGTAAGGGATAAGGTCATGATAAGGATCATGTCCCAGTGTACCAGAATTATCTTGTTGGGGGAGGTCCTATCCCCTTTGTTATAGACATTTTTGTGCCTTACAGCATGAAGCATGAAATGTCGATAATCTAAGGGATCCAAAGTCCCTAAACATGTTGTTCCTACCCCTAGAGGAACAAGGTCAGCAAACCACAGCACTAAAAATCAGTTCTCCACCTGAAACCACTCAAAAACAAGCTAATTCTGGATCATGTCAACTGCTCCACTGAGCATCTGCGCTGAATGTCAACTGCTCCACTCTGTACCTGCGCTGAATGTCAACTCTAATGAAGGCTACCTACGCTGGGCGAGATTGGCCAAGTGGCACAGTCATTCTGCAAGGTGTCAAATTCCCAGGAAGCTTCCAAAATGACACTTGGATCAGGGAATTCGCCTTGTGATGAGTAAGAGGATCTAGATCTCCAAGTGGAAGCAAGAAACTCCAAGTGGACTCAAGAACTGAAGTATAACTGAAGTGGGAGAGGACACTAGTCAGCTTCATGCCAAGCTCAAGCTGACTCATCCTTTCTCCAAAACTCCTATATATAGAGCTCTCTCATGAGGTCTATGGAGGCTGGAATCTTGTGAATGTAAGGAAGTGCTGTTGGTTTGAGTATAGAACTATTGGGTGATTTCTTTGAGGGAGGTGAAGAGGGGATTTCTTTCTGCTGGGAGGTGTTGTTGGATTGGGCCTATTATGGTTGTAACACTCTCAGAACTTTACTTCTTCCATTAATAAAGCATTCGAGGTTCTTCTATATGCATGTGTCTTTGTGGCGTATTGATGCTTGTATATTTGATTTATTCTAATCCTTGAATCAGTTGTGGATGTATGCTTCTTGTAGTTTCCCTTTCTTGTGCTTTTGCAGGATCTTTGTGTAGCTGGGCCAGTGAAAGAGCAAGGAGCTGGGAGCAAGCAGCAAGGAGAGAAGATTGGATCAAACATTAGCGGAAGATAACGGTTAGTGGATCTCTTTCTCCCCTCTCTTACATCTCATAAAGAAGTAATCTTGAATAGCTTTGCATTCGGTTGTTGCTGAGGTACTATCACCCTTAGAGTGGGATAGGGTCATTCCGTATTGGATACTTTTCCCAACAACAAATTGGCGACTCCGCTGGGGATCGTATCTTGTTGGCTGATTGTGTTTTTGCTATTCATTTCATAAACAAAGGGAGTACCGAATCGAACTGCATTTGGATCTTTCAAATGCAAAGTGGAGGGCAGCTACTCTAGCTCAGTTTCTGGGCAAGTTTATGATTTGAAGAGCTGATCCACAAGGACTCTAATAAGCTCTTAGTGATAGCTTTTCATCCTCCTTTTCATCCCTTAGTGTGTACTTGATTGATAGCTTCTGATTTGGCCAAAAACTGTGAATTTTTAAGCAATATGTGACCCGGAAACCAAGAGAAACGAAAGTTTCGTTCTTCAGTGCAGGTGGTGTGAAGGCTGTCTGCATTTTAGCGCAGTTCCCGAAGGGGCTACCTGCGCTGAATGTCAAAGTGACAGTGTACTACCTGCGCTGAACCAGTCTTGCCTTGTGCTATTGGGGTTTCCTGCTGTTTCTTGCCCTGTTTTCACCCTTGTTTTTGCAGACTGTTACCAGTCAATGTACCTATCTGAAACCAACTTTCCTTGCCACTATTCCGCCTCGGTTGTATAAAGAAACTGTATTTGTTCTTTGTGTATTTCTTATATCATTTGCAGTTTCCCATAACGAAAGTGAACTAGTCTTGCTGTGGCCTCTTAGATCTAGACCTGTGATAAAGTGTCGTTTTGATCTTAAGAGTTAGTTTGTTTGCTGTTCATAGCTGATTGAGCTTTTGCTTTCGTCATATGGTTTGAATTTATATATTTCTAGTGTCGAAACAAGTAAATCTTAAGGTGTCTTTTGATTTTGGACCATCTTGTTTGTTTTCACTTGTAATTGAATTCAAAGTTATACAACAGCTTTCTTTTTGTGTCGCACAAACATTAAGAAAGAGAAAAGAAATACTTGCATTGTGCATGTGCATTATGACAGTTTGCATGTTGATTTAGGAAAAAGTGCATTAGTGTGTGCTCTATGATCTGTGTGAAAAGATGTTGTCTTTCTTTTCCCTCAGTAGTTAAGATTTTCAAAGTTGAAAGATTGAAAAGCTTGCTTATCATCTTAGACTGCATTTAGGAGTGTTATCATACATCTCGTGGTGATCCATAAAGGCAAACTGCTAAACAAGATCAACCTTAAAATAAATTGAATTTACATAACAACGCATTGAAACATAACGCAAACACATACAGGTCTAAGCTAGAGACGTGTTCCGGCGTCGTTAAACGTGATATCTTAGCGTTGAGTGGTTGGGTGATTCCTCCACGGTGAAGCGATAAGTATCAATACGAACTTGTACTCCCACGTACCGTCGCGTATATATTGGGAGACCCCTATAGGAATAAAGCCTTTATCCATAGGAAACCGTGTCGGCTGCCCTACTGATCGCAATGCAGTGAACACAGCATTCACGAAGATCGACCACCCGTACCGTAAAACGTATTCTGTGGTTTTGCGAAAAGTTTGGCACACCCTCTGCCTAGAACTCCAGAGCAGTTTCTTTTGGCCTTTTTCAAACTCTATAACTGAAAAAGTCCATCCGAGCATTTGTCACTTCGGGCTCGTTAAAACATCGAAGGAGACTAGAGTCATCTTTAGCTTTTTCTCGACTCTTAAAAAGTGAAAAAGCAAGTTGTGTCTAAAGCGTCGTTATAAAATTTATTTTAAACGGAACATAATCACCTCCTATTCCTGCGTTGATCTTTAGGTTGAGAAAATGGAACGCCCCAACCAAGGAATTCCACATGATGGAAATCCTAGTCCTTTCTCCTCTTGGGGAGAAGTTGGTGCGCCTCACATGGCCACATTGTCGCTTCCAGGACTGACAATTGGCCTGCCAATTTGGCTATTCTCAACCAATGTAGTTCAGAACACCATGGTTCCTGAACAGTCGAGTCAACAGTTAGATGAGTCTAGAGCTGCCCACCAACCTTCAACTTCCTATAACTCTTCCTCCAATCCTTCATCTTCGCAAGGTAGAGCCGGCAAAAGCCAAGCTCCCATGAAGAAGAAGGAGAAGAAGGAGAGAGAGAAGAAGAAGAAGGAGCCTAAGGCGACTGGGGGCAAGCAAAAGACATCTGACAAAAATCCACACACAGCACAGACCGGGCCTAAATCGCCATGTGTCATATGTAGAGGAGACCACTTCCATAGAGATTGTCCCTGTATTCCCTGGATACTAAGGGACTGGTCCCCTCGTTTGCACAATTCGGGAGCATCAACCTCTGATAGCCATGTTAAATGCTTACCGTCAACCAGTGAAAGTGAAGGTTCAAGAAAAAGAAGGGGAGCAAGATCCCCTTGCAGACTGTGTGAAGGCGATCACGCCATCCACCGTTGTCCCTTCTTAGACGAAGCGAAGAGAGTTTTGGAAGATCGCCCGGTTTCACCGTTAAGACTTCCTCCTGGATACAAAAAACTCGTGCCAAGTCCTTCGTTGGTTGAAAATACAGCTGGCCCACTCAAGTGGTCAGCTGAAGTGTCAGTCATTGAAAATGAACCTACTGAATCCAGACCGGACGAAAGTCCAAAGGTTGAAACGGCAGTTGACCCGGTTCCGCCTTCAGAGGTTTCATCTTCAAATGACACCGTCAATGAAGATTCATCTTCAAATGACACCCTCACTGAAGAGAATAAGGATGACACCATCCAAATTCTTTTCATCAACACCGACTCTGATGAGCATCAGGGCAATGCGCCCATTCCTTTATCGCAGGAAGGAACATCGTCAGGGTCATATCCGGCCTTGTATTCGGTCCCACCACCAAGCAACCTGGTTGTGTCCTTTGATTGGAACCAACTAGGGAGACCCCAGTTGCCAGCCAGTATACCATTCAGAATCATAGTCCAAATTTATAGAATGGTAATGGCCGGCACTATCATTGATGAAGGGGCATCTGTGAGTATCCTTTCCTCTATTGCTTGGAAAGCATTGGGTTCCCTGGAGCTTTTACCTGAGATAAGAAATCTCTCGGGTTTTGATAAAGGAACCAGTCGACCATTAGGGATCCTCCCCAATGTACCTGTTACATTGAAAGGGAAGACCGTTCAAATGAATGTGATGGTCGTTCAAGGACCCTTGGATTATAACCTACTCCTTGGACGAGACTATATATATTGCATGGGAGCTATAGTCTCCTCACTCTTTAGAGTCATGTGTTTTCCACACGAAGGAAGAATGGTCAAGCTCGTAGACCAACTTTCATTTCCGGGATCACGCATCGCAAATAGTCACATACCAACCCTTAATGGTCTATTCACCCAAGAAATGTCTCCACCCCCAGTCCTCCTTCCCGATGAGTGCGAGTGATTCGGAAAGATGGGACTGGAACCCAGGGAGCATGCATCCTGGTCTTCTTTGGGCAGAGGAAACCTTGGGTATAAGGTAGAATTTCCACGAAAGAATATGACTAGTCCGTACCCCGTCTGTGGATGGAAGAGGGGTTGTTCTAGAACACGATTCTTTTGTCAAGGTTACTTGTTTGACAAAGGTCATTCACCATTGTCTACTTCGGTAGACAGTGCCGAGGAAATGTTTTCGTTTGATGGTGTTAACAAAACAATCTTTGGGTAACCAGAAAGAGGCAAGCCTCACCCTTTAAAACAAATGTTTTATCGGATAAGTAGGGGCAGCCTTGAAATTTTACTTTATACCTGGGGGCATGCAAACCTTTTGGAGTGCAAGCTAAGAGCGGTTATTTATCTGTTTTTGGGATTAGCCGTTTCCGAACTTGCATAAAGAAAGGAAGAGTGGGAGCGTAGCTTATGTGAGGTGCGAGCTCTATAAAAAATGGAATCTTGCAGGAGACATTTCTTATCTTATGACTGGGATATCGAGCAGTTTTACCGCGGAATTTATGCTCGTTAAAAAATAGAAAAGTGAGATCCGAGCAGTTTTAGCACATAGTTCATGCTCGTTAAAAAATAAACATAAGAATGAGCAGTGTTTTGGCGCATTCAAGCTCTTTAAAAAATGAACCTAGTGCTGGTAAATAACCATTGTGATCGTAAATTTATTAGCCATAAAAGCCTTGGTCGTCTTTGCACCCGCCACCTCCATTCCATTTGGCCAATCGTTCACCTCCATATGATTGTTTACCTATTTTGAGGAACAGCTGCGAAGAGTGATTTCACCTAGCCATCCTTGTGACACTGCCGTGATTGGAAAATTCCAACCTGTACCTGGAATCTGCTGCTATCCCTGTTTATCACTCGTTCCTCAAAAGACGAGTCTTCATTGAGCTCTTTTCATCTGACTCGTAAAATATGAAAAGTTTGCCGAGTTTTGGCCTTCCAGCTCGTTAAAATGACCGGAAGAGCTATCTCTCCTCTAGATTTTAATCTTTTTGGACCTGAGGGATTATTGCACAAAAAGGTCGAGCACTTGTTTTATTCGGCTCGTTAAAGTTATCGAAAACTCATCCCTTCTGTATTGTTTTATACTTTTTTGGACTTAAGGGATTAGATGACGAAAAAGGAATTTTGGAGTTAACTTTCTGTACCTTTTCAGACTCTCTAAAAATGAAAAGGACCGAGTTTTCCTTGTCGTTGGACTCGTTAAAATGATTAAATAGCGACAAACTTGTCTTTAGACGAGAACGAGTTTCCCTATCGCTAGGCTCGTTAAAACATAGCGATGGGCTTGCCCGAAGGGCAGGTTATAGAACAAGCATATGTTATCCTCCTCAAGCTTGACAAAAATAAAGAGGTACTGGTCAGAAATGACTGGGGAAAAATTGGGAGAACCTCAAAGCTTTAATGGTAGCAAGTCGCTCTTGAACATGACACTTTGTCCTCCGTATCACATCGGGTTGGGTTGTTTCATTCACTGGTCTCATCACCATGGTCCTCGCCAAACCATCCGCATTTGGGGTAATGCTACCGATCCATCACATCAGTGTCGTTATATGTTCAAGAGATGTGTTCAGAAAGAGTCAACCGTGTCCCATCCACTGCCATACATTATCCTTCATCCACCCATGATCGCCACCCTGAATCATATTTCACAGATTGTTTTCACCTCCACTAAAATCATTAGCTCCGTTCCATGTCACTGATGTGGGATTCATTAAGGCCCTCCTTTGACGGATCGCTTCTTGTCGACTTCAGCTCATTATCCAGGAAGTCGATCTAGGAACAACCCCCCCCAGTACTTTGAAACTTGCATGCCTCAATGGCAAGTTTCTCACTTCCGGCGACAGGTATACATCAATGACCTTCGACCAGAAGATTTTGCGTGGTGTTCGACGCCAAGTCCTTTATTCACACCACGTGAATTGTACTGCAGTACCTTGAGGGTCATTGTCATTATTGGTGATTCCTCTCGCGCTTGTTAACGGTTTACATTATTGACCGGTAATCAAGCGATGTCTTTCCATGTTCGACTTCAGCGCAATTCTCACATGGATCGACTTGTACTTAGAGTGAAGATCGAACGAGTTTTGAAGACCCCGGATCTAGTTTCATCCATCCGGGCTGCGATATATATTCAGGAAATATAAAGACATTTGATATGTACATCATTGCAACAGATGATCATCCTACTCAAAGGATGATAATTTCAGCAGAGAATTATCAGTCTACCATCAGACGATCGTCTGTTATATGTACCAAAATGAATTTATAAAGCTGAGCATGGGAATGCCCGCCTCAGCTAGATCATGAAAGCAGAATGAAAAATAATGTATTGTATTGTATTTTATTACAGGGCACCTCTCAGCGATTGAATGAACTTCGGATCCTCCTGATAAAGCATTTCACCCGATAAACGACCTCATACTTTAGGGGGCAACTTTTATAGACATTTTTGTGCCTTATAGCATGAAGCATGAAATGTCGATAATCTAAGGGATCCAAAGTCCCTAAACATGTTGTTCCTACCCCTAGAGGAACAAGGTCAGCAAACCACAACACTAAAAATCAGTTCTCCACCTGAAAACACTCAAAAACAAGCTAATTCTGGATCATGTCAACTGCTCCACTGAGCATCTACGCTGAATGTCAACTGCTCCACTCTGTACCTGTGCTGAATGTCAACTCTAATGAAGGCTACCTGCGCTGGGCGAGATTGGCCAAGTGGCACAGTCATTCTGCAAGGTGTCAAATGCCTAGGAAGCTTCCAAAATGACACTTGGATCAGGGAATTCGCCTTGTGATGAGTAAGAGGATCTAGATCTCCAAGTGGAAGCAAGAAACTCCAAGTGGACTCAAGAACTGAAGTATAACTGAAGTGGGAGAGGACACTAGTCAGCTTCATGCCGAGCTCAAGCTGACTCATCCTTTCTCCAAAACTCCTATATATAGAGCTCTCTCATGAGGTCTATGGAGGCTGGAATCTTGTGAATGTAAGGAAGTGCTGTTGGTTTGAGTATAGAACTATTGGGTGATTGCTTTGAGGGAGGTGAAGAGGGGATTTCTTTCTGCTGGGAGGTGTTGCTGGATTGGGCCTATTATGGTTGTAACACTCTCAGAACTTTACTTCTTCCATTAATAAAGCATTCGACGTTCTTCTATATGCATGTGTCTTTGTGGCGTATTGATGCTTGTATCTTTGATTTATTCTAATCCTTGAATCAGTTATGGATGTATGCTTCTTGTAGTTTCCCTTTCTTGTGCTTTTGCAGGATCTTTGTGTAGCTGGGCCAGTGAAAGAGCAAGGAGATGGGAGCAAGCAGCAAGGAGAGAAGATTGGATCAAACATTAGCGGAAGATAACGGTTAGTGGATCTCTTTCTCCCCTCTCTTACATCTCATAAAGAAGTAATCTTGAATAGCTTTGCATTCGGTTGTTGCTGAGGTACTATCACCCTTAGAGTGGGATAGGGTCATTCCGTATTGGATACTTTTCCCAACAACACCCTTGAAGCCAGAAAATACCGCTGGGCCAAGTATAGGAGTAGTAGCATGGTGGAACATTTGTCAAGTTATGGGAAAGAATACGATGTACAATTTTCATCTGATGCAGAAGTTTATACAGACTCGACAACAACTGTTCTTTAATTTCTGTAAGTTTGTGGGTCATGATGAGTGCAATTGCCGAAGTTATGAACTAATGACAAACAAGACACCAATATACAGAGTACATATGGAGGCTCGTCCTCAGGATCAATTCACAACTGCATTGCACGGAGGATTCCAGGGACTAGGAAGAGGACAAGGAGGAGGGGCTGAAAGAGGTTGTGGCAAGATCATTTGTTACAATTGTGGAGAACTAGGTCACTTTGCACGTGATTTTCAGGATCCTATGCACCCCTCGTGTCAATATTGTCACCAGTTTGATCATGTTATAAAAGACTACCCTGTGCTCATTGCGAAGATGAAAGAAAATAAGACTCAGACTCATCAACCTACCAAGAACATGTAGATCATGAGATTTGAACTGTGTGAAGAGGGTCTTAGTGTTAATATTGTCACGCGAAATGGCATAACTATCGGGGAAGATAAAGGAAAGAAACTTGAGGAAAATGTATGGGTTCGCAAGACTGTTGATAAGGAGACAGGGCTTAGTGTAAATAAGGTGAAGGAAATGTTCATGGAAGCAAAAAGGAGCTTCACGGATGAAGGAGCTTCTACATCAAGGACTCAAAGTACGAGAAATCATGAAGACACTAGTACTGTGCAAGAGGCAGAACCGTCATTATTAGCATAATTTTAGAAACCTGCATGAAGCTCCTAAGGGATAAGAAGGCAATAGAAGGACTGAAAGGATTAATAGATAATTGCACTGAAAATAATAAGCCATTGTTGGAACAATGCCCGATACATAAGGTGGGAAAAAGTAAGAAAAGGAATGGTCGTGAAATGAGATTGACTGCCCATATTGGAGAGTACGAAATGGACCAGGTAATTCTTGATTTAGGGTTTGATGAAAATGTTCCACTGAAGCAAAATTGGGGAAAAATGGGAAGAACAACACTATAGTGGTCCCCGATCCAGCTGAGAATGGCCAATCAACAGAAGATTATTCTTGTGGGTCACCTACATGGAGTGGCTGTGGATATTTAAGGGGCATGTTCCATAGAATATTTTGAAGTGATCGAAATAGTGGATGATAGTAACCCATATCCAACACTGCTTGGAATCAATTGGGCATTTGATTTGAATGCAATCATTAATACGAAGAAGCATAGTATGAAATTCAAAAAGAAAGAATTGAGGGTTATTGTACAATTAGACCCAGCTGAAGTTGCACGGTGTATTGAACCACTCACGATTTTGAGGAGGATGATGATATTGAGTATATATATAAGCTAACTACACAAGATGAAGATTGGATCAACCCTATGGAGGATGGGCAAATTACGTGGGAGAAGGAAAACTCCTGTAATTCCAATTCGGATGAGGAGATCAAACACTAAAAACTGGTTGCATGAGGTATCTTCACTACGATGCAACAACTTACAAAGTCATTGTGATGTGTATCCACTGAGGTACGTAATTTACCACATTATGATGGTTTAGAATATGTCGACTTATTTTTGGATAAATTTGAAAAGGATGTACCAGAGGAACATCGGTTCCAGGCGCTAGACCTCACGCTGAGAGCTACGCCTACCAGATGGTGGGTTACACATAAGAAAAACTTTGTAGACTAGAAGTAATACAGAAGAATGATGATGATACGGTTTGGGTATTCCAATACCCACATTACGGTGAAATACACAGGGAAGGATGATCTATGTGAGCATATGGCTCGATGGATGAAATCTTGGGCAGAGGAACCACAACCTGAATGGGTTCATATGTTCTGCCATACCTTGGATATGATTCCGATGAACTAGTATCTGGAAACAGAGTTGTGACATGGAACCGCAGAATGGGATGTTCTTAAGGAAAGTTTTCTATTAACCTTTAGCTTTGAAGATGGATTTAAATGTATTGATGAAGTGTTACAAGAGATCAAAGATGCAATATTTAGAACACCTGAAGAACCTGTTTCCTTGGTACAACCAGATTGGAGTACGTAGTTGCACCATGAACTCGAATGTTACAATGTGACTGCTAAGGAAGGCGAAAAAGATCCTAGGAACATCAGTATTCCTAAGTCAGAAGGACAACACGAAGTCACATGGCCTAATGCACAGGTTTCTGATATTTCACATCCTTTGAGGACTAAGTAGGTGAACATCAGATCAAAAGGGCAGTTAAAGTTTGCAAACATAGGTGATTATTGGGATGAAGATACAATTGATAAAGTCATGGAGCTACTACGGGAGTATCATGACTTGTTTCCCACCAAGTTATTTGATTTTAAAGGGATAGTAGGGGATCTGGGTGTCATGAAAATAAATGCAAAACCAAATGTGAAGCCAGTCAAGCAATGGCCCTATTGATTGAATCCTAAGTACAAGGAAAAAGTGTGTGCTAAATTGGATAAGATTCTTACAATTGGGATTATCGAACCTGTCGAAGTGTGTTAAGCTACTATACAGTGGACAACCATTCTACAAGTTTTGAAGCTTGAATTCAGTGAGTTGCAGGAAAAGGTCGAGGCACCACCAGTAGAGTGAATCGAGGGTGAGTCACGACTTTGTGTTGGGCCCTATTGGGATACAGTCCCCTGGAGTAAATTTTGTAAACGTTTTTTTTATCTATCTAAAGTCTCCGAATTTTTAGGAAGCAGAGTGCGGAGGTCATAGGAGTCAAAGGGGCTTTAGGAATGTTAAAGCCCCTTAGATTGTTAGTACTTAAAGATGTTTTGTGAACCGCCCATGGTTTGGGAGCCATGGTATTGTAATGAAAGAAACTATATAAAGGAGTCATAACGAGTAATAGGAAGTCAACTAAGAATTGAAGATCTATGTATGGGAAAGTGATCTAAGGTAGAAAAGTCTATTTTCTATACTTAGGCGAATGAGAAGGCTCCTCCAGCTATGTGAGTGGAGACCTTGGTAAGCCCACAGCTGAGTGAACAATCCCCTGTAGCTATGTGCGCAGGGAAGAAAGAGTTTATAACCGAAGGATTGATCATAATAAAGACTATTTTGAGCCATATTTGTGTATATGTGATTTTCTATTTACTTATGCATTTTCTGTGTATTCACTCTATTTTATGTAATTATCTAAAAGAAACACTTAATTGGTGCATGGAACTAATAGATATTCTAGTCTACTTAATGATACAAATGTTTAAGGAAATCAACGTAGGGTGAGAATATGTTCTCTATAAGTTACTGTGGTTTACGCATTTTAGAGGTTAGGGTTCATGAAGGTCAGGATAAAGCCCTGGAAGTAATAGAAACCCATCATGTAGACCTATGGATGCAAAAAATTGGTTCTATCATCCCCCTATACTGCTTCGGGTGAGACTGCAACCTGCGCTACATGGGTTGTTACTGAAAGGGCCAGTAGGTGAAGGGTTTTGTTGGTTGGTGCAACTAAATCTGATCCTGGGTCAAGACCCCCTCAAGCCAACATCAATCCTTAGCTTCTTCCTTTATATTCATTCCTCACGAACACCAGGTCAATTGCTGGCGAGCCCTGGTATTGCACCAAGAGTGCTGCAACTCACAAGGAATCCTAAACTCTATTTATCAACTTGGGGTTCGTACAAACTTTAAGGTGACAATGTTATATGCACAGTAGATGGGATTTCTAATCATGCCACCCTCAATTAGGACATTTGATCAATAGTTCTCCAAGACCATTTCTCCAACTAAATTAAAATGAAAGCTAGCTAATGAGGGTGCAATTTAGAAGCTACCTATAACTATGAAAAGGGAAATGATATTAACTTAAACTTATGAATGCTATTGAATCAATTCATGATAAGACAAGAGCTAGACTACTTGCAGAAAGGAAACTACATTATCTTGCAATCATCCATCTAGTTATCAGATCTATTTTACAGAAAGGAAGCTAACCTACCAAACCATAATTCAAGATTCTATGTACCATCTAACTAGCTCACGCTTACATGTAAATCAATGTTTTATTTGTGCCAAATATGTGATAAGGAAACTAACACTATTATATTTTTGCATTGAAGGAAAAGGAGGGTTTGGAGTGGCCTAGGAGCTCCCATTGATCATGGAATCATATCTGGGGGTCAAAATCCTTCTAAACTAAGTCCAAATTGTAGAAAGGATAAAAAATGGTGAAGAAACCGGCTGCTGCAGGAGGCTGCTAAAGGTGCCTTGTATTGCTACAAGAAGGCCTATGATGCTACAAGAGGGCTTCTGAGAAGGTTTAAGAGGTGGAAATGGTGGTTTCAGGGTATGGAAAGGTGGATGGAGGTTGAGGTAGATGAGTGAAGTGTGGCCAAATGCCCTAGAAAATCTCAAAGCCTTTCTGTTTTTCACTAGGAGGGATGCTCTCGATGATCCTAGGAAAATTACCTCATGAACATATTCTTTAGGAAAGAATTTGGGGTTCACAATAGAAAGTGAGGAAGTCCAAGATGGAGGTGGTGAAGGTGGCCTTGCCTGCAAATACAAACAACCCTGCAATCATCACATGCATATACCCATTTATCATTGAAAAAATGAAACAACTAGTACTAGAAAAGATGAGTTGAATTTAAATGCTATCTAATCTATGCCAAAACCCTATTCTAATTAATGAACCAATTCCTAAGCTACAACAAGCACATACAAAACAAGATTACTAACACAACTCTTCTTCCAAGAAATCATAAACATAATACTTGTGGATTGTGGTTGTAAACCCTTCTATTCATGCTCCCATGAGAGAGATAAGGTGGAGGTTGAAATCACATATTTTTGATGGATTATTATCTAATGAAATGCAAGAAAACAATAAGCATTTTGAACTGAAAAGAGATACAAATACACAAGAGGGACCTAAGACACTGGGGTTGGGCCCAAACTCGAGAGCCTTAGCCCTCTGAAACCAACTCAGTGATTAATCAATAAGAAACTTCTCATTATAATTGAATCAATGTCTAATACTTCACATAAAAGTAAAAAATAACAGTGCCAAGTATTTGAGATCAATAGCTACCTAGGTGAAAACAAAATTTGAATCCTAATGAGCTCTTTTACATGATTATTTATACAAGATGGTAACTAATAGCATCTTCCTAGAAAATAGGAAAATTTTTCTCCCACAACTCGAGAATGGTGGATCTTGTTCCATATTAATTGCACTTGCTTGGATTCTAATGACCTTGTTAATTCACTTTATTAGATTCCAATTACCTCGAGTTGATGACAGAGAGTGTTGTGATATTGGACTGATTGAGGGAGTTAAAGAGGTGGACAACCCCCTAGATTCTTTCCCTGATGTCTACTCAAAGCCCTTGTAGAGAAATCATCTAAAAAATTGCTCCATTTCGTACAATTAAACCATATTAGGCCACATGGCATAAAAAACATCTTTTACCCTTCTCACTAAGTATAATATAACAAAAAATGTAAATAAATGTGAGAAAGGGATAGTTCCAAAGTTAGAGGATGAAACCATGACCCTTATAATGTACCTATTGATGAGCCTCATTAGTTTCCACACCCAAAAAACACCCGTTTTCTTCTCTTCAACCATGTACACATAGACATAATGTACATCACACATATACAACCAGACATGACATACAATACCATGCAATATATGCACCTACACCTGACATACAACACATACACCTACACCTAGTATACAACACAACACAATAAATACACCTACATCGGTGTACACCACAACACAATACATAGACCTACACATGATGTTCAACACAATACATATATGTACATAGAGTACAACACCACGAATACACATCTCACGATACCATGACTACACAATGCACATACATAGTACTACATGCCCACAAGACAACATGTATGACATGCACACAATACCACATGTACACCAATACCATATGTATAACATGCACAAAATACCACTTGCACAAAATGTGCAAAACATCACATGGACACGACACCACCTGCACAACGTGTACATAGTGCCATATGTACACTACACCACCTATACAATGTGAACACAATACCACATGTATATGACACCACATGCACAAGATATACACGACACCACATGTACACAACTCCACATGCATGACATGCACACATCACCACCTACACACAACACCACATGTACAACATGTACACAACACCACGTGGACACAACACCATATGTAAAACATGCACACAACACCATATGTACATAACATTGCATATACAACATGTACATAGCATCATATTTACACAATACCGCATATCCAACATGCGCACAATATGATATGTACATAACACCACATATCCAACATGTACATAGAATCATCTATACCTAGCGCTGCATATGTAATATACACACAACACAATATATACAATGGGCATACAACATCATATGTACATAATACTACATATACAACATTACACATCACCATAGGTACAATAACTGAATATAGACCATGCACAATGTATATGCAGCAATAACATTGCACATCCAAAACCATACTACCTCTACCAAGCAACCTTGCTTCTAGTGTTTCTCTGCCATCCATGCTTATCCTAGCATGCCACAGACCATGTTGTTTTCATTCCATTAACATATCTCTCAGCATTAGCCTGCTCATAACATAAACATAGATATAGTATAATCACATAATATCAATTCATATCCACATGATACTCACCTCAAAGATATGTTAGGCTACTCTTCCCACTTGATTCCTCATGGACCAGGAATCTCTTCATGCCATTCACTTGCATAAGAAATCATTCCTCCACAAGAACGATTCTTGATGACCCTGTCAGAAAATGATATGAATACATACATATAAACATCAACATAAAATAATCATGATCCCTGATGACCCTTTCATACAATGACATAGATACATATATACATACATGTATATAAATATTAGCATAAACAATCATGATCATGTCAAACAATGGCATAAATGAATACATATATTAATATAAACATTAGCATTAAGCCATCATTATTTATGATGACCTAGTTAGACAATGACATACATACATACATGTATACATATATAGACATCAAAAAAATCATTATCACAACATAATTTTCAAATAGCATAAGGTCAAGGTTAAGAGAAATCCCTTTATTCGTGCACACCATGCACAACATTGAGAACATCAGTTCCCAACATAGATAAGGCATATGATGCCTCAAATCCATTTACTTTACCTTTTCTGTTACCTTTCTCATGTCCTTCCTACCACCGTCTATTTATCCCAATGGACCCAACTAATCCAACTAGTTGTCATACTCCTGCCTTTAGGTGGCCTTACATGCACCTAGCTTCATTAAATTTCCTCTTTCCCCAACCAATTCCTAGGGCACTCAAAACATAAAGGCAAGAACAAGAATTCCAAAAGAATAAAACCATGAAAACCAATAGCGACATCACAAACAAAGTGGCAAGGCCTTGCACTAGAAATCAACAAAGCCGCAAATCAAGTGAAACAAATAAAAAAAGAACAAAAGCACAAGACTAGCAACAAACGCCATGATTCAATCCCATGGTTCCCAATTCTTTCAAGAGAAGGATCAACCCAAGCCTTCTTCAAGATTTCATGGTAGTCTCTTGCCATGCAATCCCCTGCATCATATTACCATAAACACATAACTATTAGCGCATCAATAAATATACAATATACTATATATCTTACCTTGTTGTGCCAAGCATGTTTCCTTGTAGTTGAACACATCCATGCCATCCCTCAAGGGACTCAAATTCCCTTAACATATCTAGCTATAACTAGACACCATTGTTATACCTATCAAATACATATCCATGAATATAACACATATGCACATAATTTTAGATAAATTAGGGTTAAGACGAATTCTTGTATGCAAATCACTCATTCATTTGGAATTTCGGTTTCCAAACATAGCCAAAGGAACCCTCACCCAATTCCCTTCTTTTACCTTTTTACCTTTTTGCAATCGAGTCTTATTATGTACTGTCACATCACCCAATAAACAATTCAATTATTACCTTGTCATGCTAATACCAAGCATGTTTCCCTACAACTATTTACACATGTCAGCCACATGTTCCATGGATCAGAACATCATGTCTATTAATTGGAAATCAACCTTCACCAAGTCTAACAACCATGTCATAATCAAAATCAACTCACATTCATCAGCCATAACACCTAATGCTATAGCTATTGCTTACTTACACTTAAGTACATATCAGCTATCTCAACACATACATGTTATTACAACCATCTTAAAACAAAATCATTTCTTCATGCAATCTTACAAACACATACTCATATCATGCAATTAATAAAACATTCAAACAACAAATAGATGACATAATAGATGCCAAACACTCAAACATAACCTAGGTAACATAATAAAACATTCAAGCACAAAGTATATGACATAAGAAAGCTCATACCTTAACGTATCTCAGGGGAGGCTATCTTGTCTACACAATCAATCTAGTTAGGATGATATAACTTTAGAAAACATCAACTCAAACACAAATAATATCATGATATCCATAACAATTACTAACATGTTCACATCATAAGCTCATAAACATTTTTCATTCATGCATAACAATCACATTGTTATAGACATTTTTGTGCCTTACAGCATTGAGCATGAAATGTCCATAATCTAAGGGATCCAAAGTCCCTAAACATGTTGTTCCTACCCCTAGAGGAACAAGGCTAACAAACCACAGCAATTCACAGAAGTTCTCCACCTGAAACTACTCAAAAACAAGTCAATTCAGGATCATGTCAACTGCTCCACTGACCATCTGCGCTGAATGTCAATGGCTCCACTGGCTACCTGCGCTGAATGTCAACTCCAACACTGGCTACCTGCGCTGAGCGAGATTGGACAAGTGGCAGACTCATTCCTCAAGGTGTCAGAACCCAGGAAGCTTCCAAAATGACACTTGCCCCAGGGAATTCGACTGGTGATGAGTAAGAGGTTCCAAATCTCCAAGTGGAAGCAAGAACCTCCAAGTAGACTCAAGAACTGACAGAGGGAGAGGACACTAGTCAGATCTCAAGCTGACTTATCCTCTCTCCAAACATATATATATGGATCTCTCCTCCATGAGATCTAGAGGCTGGAATTTTGTTATTGCAAAGAATTGCTGTTGGTTTGAGACTGGAATCATTGGGTGCTTAATGCTTTGAAGGGGCTGAAGATAGGAATTCCATTTGCTGGGAAGGAGATGCTGGATTGGAGCCCTCTGGGTTGTATCTCTTCCTGAACCTTGTTATTCATCAATAAAGCTATCTTGGTTTCTCCTATATGCTGATGTATTTTGATGTATGAATGTATTAGTGTATTTGGTTTATTTCTAATCCTAAATCAGTTATGAATGTGAATATCTGTCTTTGTGTAGTGTTCTTCTCTTGTCTCAAGTAGCTGTTCTCTTGTCGCAAGTAGCTGTTCTCTTGTGATCTTGCAGGAAGTTGTAGCTGAATAAGCAAGAAGGCAAGTAGCTGTGAACACCCAAAGAGAAGGGAGATTGGATCGAGGGACAAACGGAAGACACCGGTAAGTCTATTGATCTCTCTTCTTTCACATTTCATAAAGGAAGAAACCAGTATAGCTGTACTCGTTTGTTGCTAAGGCACTGTCACACCTTAGGTGGATAGGATCGTCCTGCATAGGCATTTTTCCCCACAACAAATTGGCGACTCCGCTGGGGAGGATTTGTTTAGTCATTTTATTTGTGTTTCTATCATTTGTTTACTTCATAGACTTGACAGCAACAATCGAATTGCATCTTTCCTGGATGCAAAGTAGAAAGTTACTGCTTTGATCCAGTTGCTGGACTTGTCTATGATCTGAACAATGGGTTCAAAAATGATTTGATGATCCTTGTGATAGATCTTAGTAGCTTTCAAAGCATCCCTTTGATTATACCTTGCTTTTGTTTCTGATTTGGCCTGAAACTGTTGATTTTTGAGCAATTTGTGACCCAGAACCCAGGAGAAACGAGAGTTTCAGTCTGCATTTCAACGCAGGTCCCGTGAAGGCTACCTGCGCTGAATGTCAAATCCTCAGTGTTGAGGTTGCGCTGAACCAGTTTGGCCTTGTGCAACTGGGTTTCTCTCCTCTCTGTTGCCCTGTTTTGATCTCTGTTTTTTGCAGCCTTTAACCAGCATAGGTACCAGTCTAAAAACCCCTTTTCTCTGCTTAGATTCTGCCTCCTTTTGTACAAAAAGACTGTGAGTGTTTTTATGTGTTTGTGGCGTCATTTACAGTTTTCCTTTGCATGAGTAAAATAGTCATCCTGTAGCCTTTGATTCAGATCTGATTGATTGTGATCTTAGAAGAGAGTTCATTGGCTATTTGCAGATTGATTATACATTTACTTTTGCTTATTGGTTTGAATTTGTCTCTTTTAAGTGTCAAAACAAGTCTTTATTTTGAAAATCGTTAAGTGTTGTAATCTCTTCTACCCTCTCTGATTTCGAAAAGGTGAACTTGTTTGTATTGATCATTTAAAAGCAAATTCAAAGTTGTACAAAAAGCTTTCTTTGTAGGCATCAATACTAAGAAAGCGGAAAACAAACACCTGCATTGTGCATTTTGCATTTGATAGTTTGCATGTTGGATTTAGGAAAAGTGCATTAGAGTGTGCTGATTGCTCTTTGAGAAAATATGGTGTCTTTCTTTTCCCTTAGTAGCTAGGATTTTCAAAGTTGAAAAGATATAAAGCTTGCTTATCATCTTTAGACTGCATTTAGGAATTTGTATCATACATCTCGTGGTGAACCTTGAAAGGCAAACTTCTAAAAATATCAACTTAAAATAAACTGAATGAACCTAACAACGCTTTGTAACATAACGCACAACATAAAGGTCTAGGCTAGAGACGTGTTCCAGCGTCGTTAAGCCTAGTGACTGTCGATCTCGTGGAAGGTGGGTGATTCCTCCTGAGGGACGATAGCGCTAGTATGGATTGTGCTCCCACGTACCGTCGCGTATATATTGGGAGACCCCTATAGGCATATATCCTTTATCCTTACGAAGCCATGTCGGCCGCCCTACTGATCGCAATGCAGTGAACACAGCATTCACGAAGATCGACCGCCCGTACCTTAAAAAGTATTCTGCGGTTTTGCGAAAAGTTTTGCACACCCTCTGCCTAGAACTCCAGAGCAGTTTCTTTTGGCCTTTTTCAGACTCTATAACAGAAAAAGTCCATCCGAGCATTTGTCACTTTGGGCTCGTTAAAACATCGAAGGAGACTAGAGTCATCTTTAGATTTTGTCGACTCTTTAAAAGTGAAAAAGCAAGTTGTGTCTAAAGCGTCTAATAAAATTCATTCAATTCGGAAACACCAATTTCCATTTTTGTATTTTAGTTGATCGAGTAATCCGCAATCGTGGAAGAAAGTCAATTGAAACCCCGTCGTTCGCGGAGGCTTACGAGTCAACCGTCTTTGTCTCCGGAATCGAAAACAGTACGGACAAAGCGAACTCGTTTAACCGGTTCAAAATCTCCTATCAAAGTTAGAACAAGTGTTCCAACCACATCTGAGATTCCGGTTACTCCAAACATTTCTGGAAACCCTGCCTCTATAGAAGAAGTTCAACAGCCACAGAGGGACAGTAATACTGATCCTAGTCTGGGGGAAAATACTTGCGTTACTGAACCAGTTCCATCTGTAACCGGTTTAGAGAGTCTTGCTCCCCAAACAACTGTCGCTGTCGATTCAACCCCTTCTTCGGAACCAGAAATATTTTACGGACCTGACGGTCTTCCTCTTCCACCGGGTTTGATTGCGATAGAGGAAATTGTAGAGGATCCGCAAGCAAGTACTCCAACCCATTTTGGAGTCGGGGTCACTCTATTTCCTTCATCAGAAGTTAATCCACCACAAGTGGAAGTTCCTGTAGAATCGCTAGGCAATCTATTGGATAGACTCAAAATGTCTGAACAACCGTCAACATCTAGGACTGTGTCGAATGACACAGCAACAACAGAAGCCCCTGCCGTCACCCCGATAATGTTTGCCGGCATACCATCTGTCCCGACTAGCTCACAACTGCTAGAAGGAGTCCACCAAGGGACTATTTCGACAGTGTGGCCCGTTCCAGTTTGTTCATCCGGAATAACATCCGGTAACTCTTATGTTGAGACTCGCCAGATTGATCCATATGGAGGCCAATTTGGGCAATCCAGTCCCCAAGGACAAACAATCCCCTTGAGTTCCAGATTGCTACCGTATGGGGGGCAGTATGCCCTTTCATTACCCCCTCCGGGAGGGTATCCATACGGGAGTTCACAACAGTATTCAGGTTATACTGGAATTACATCAAGTGGTTGGGTACCTATGCTACCTCAACAACCAATGGTTGTATATTATATGCAACAGTGTGTACCTATGTCGAACATCCCGACCACATCGGCTATTGTAACAGTGTCACAAGTTCAAGTGATGCCTGTTGTGTGTCAACCTCAGATTTCTCAGGTTGTAATGCAACAGCCCCTCGACCCTGGGTCACAACCACAATCGCCAACTGGTGGGGCGACACAGGTCCAAACGGGTACAATCACCCCCCACCTTGGTCCAACAGTTAGTATAGCGCAACAGAACATGGCTTCACAACCGTGGCTGGTGCAATACCAACAACCACAATTCCAGCAAGTGTACCAAGGTTCTGAGCAGCAGATCTTTGAGAACAGTGGACAACCGTATATTCAAAATGGTCAAAACCAACCACTTTACAGTGGTCAAGTCCACCAACCGTATCAGTCATACCAACATCAATTACATTATGCTGGTATGCAAAGGCCCACTGCTCAGGCGATTCCGTCGTACCCTGGGTATGCTTCACCTAACTTGAATCAACAGTTACCATTCGTGGCAACTTTAGAGTTACCCGATTTACACTGGTTAACCAACGATCCGATTGCTTACGCCCCTTGGTGGCTAGCGATTCCTCACAAACTTCCATCTGACATTCCTAAATTCAATGGAAATCCAAGTGAAGACCCATCGAATCACGTGATGAATTTTCATCTGTGGTGTTCATCAAACACCCTAAATGATGATTCGATAAGGCTTCACCTTTTCCAGAGGACGTTAACGGGTCCAGCGGCAAAATGGTATATTGAATTACCTAGACCCTCGTTCGACAATTTTAGCTCCCTAGCCACGACTTTCTTAACCCATTTTCAATTACCGATAAGGTATGAAACGGGAACAGAAATATTAACCAACTTCAAGCAGACAACTGCCACTCATATATCCGATCATATACATGAGTGGCGTCGTCGTCGTAGGATGGTGAAAACATACGTTCCTGATCAGCTGTTAGCTGAATGGTTTATAAAGTCGTTACTTCCTGCTATAACAGAAGATGTGGCAAAGGGGGGAGTCGTAACAGAGGAACAAGTTATTGCTCGTGCACAACGCCTAGACTTAGTTTATACTCAGTCTGGCACGCTCTACGACAAAATACCTGACGCCCCTAGACCGGAATTTTCAATTCCTCCTCCTCCTAAATCATATAGTGACTCTCATGCCGGCGATGGCGTGATTGGCACGGCAAACGCGAAATCGACAAAGGCTTCGTCTAAGAAAGCCCGTAAGAATTCGGATCAAAATGCAAAAGAAGAAATTCTTGCTTCAGAAGTAAATGCCGTATCAGCAGATAAAGGCAAAGAAACCAAACAACCAGGGAGCAAGAAGAAACAAAACAAAGGGAAGAAGAAGAAACAGGGTGAGTCATCCCCTGAAAAAACTTCTTCAAACCCTCCTGGAAATGGGAAATATCCAGGTCAAATATGTGATGAGGATCATCAGACATATAAATGTCCGTACAAAGCTGAGCTTAAAAGATTCTTTAAAAGTTCACAAACCTCAGCTGTGTTAACTGATCCATTTCCCAATCCAGGTCAAAATCTGGTTGATAGTGGAAATGCTTCCCCGTCACAAGTGCTTATGTTGTCGGTTTCAAAACAGCAGAATGATGCTTTGATTTCGACAAGGAACAAAGATTACGGGAATCCGCAGCTGTCGAACGACAAAGGTAAAGATCAACCAAGTAGTTCGACAACAACTTCGACAGAAGTTGTACCGCCCATCATTCCTGAATTAACAATAAAACCGCCAAAGGGAGTAGTACACAAGTCGACATTTAATCCTCGCGCCAGAGCGGCGCAACATTATAACATAGTGGAAGATTTGGCCCAATCGCCATCCGCTATGTCGACTCTTGAAGTACTACAAAATTGCCCATCCCAAAGGCAGGCTTTGTTATCGGCTATTGGTGGGGTTGATCCTAAGGATTCCAATCTTGTATCTTTTGATCACAAAGGATACGATCCTCAGTTACCAGCTCAACTAGCTTTCCTTATTCAAGTGAAAGCCCTCAACAAAATTGTTCACCGAACAATTATTGACGAGGGGGCATCTACATGTATTATGTCGATGAGTTGCTGGAAAACTTTAGGATCTCCAACCTTGTCGCGATCTTCGACGACATTAAAAGCTTTCGACGGAAGGACTTATACCCCGTACGGTATCCTTAATAAATTGAAGGTTGAACTGGGAGGAAAAACAGTAGAAATAGATGTTGAAGTCATCAATGGAAATCTTGACTACAACATCCTACTGGGAAGACCATGGATCTATGCCATGGCAGCTGTTGTGTCGACTTATTTTAGGAAGATCGCATTCCCGTTTGAAGGAGGGATTACGATCGTCGACCAACAAAACTTCCTCCCTAATGGTTCACAAGTTACAGGAAGCATTCCCATGATCCATGGAAGCAACCATTCGCTTCAAGACATCGGAGTAGGCCTACTGAAAGACCCCACATTAATGGGAACTTTCGCACTTCCACCTCCATTCTATATAGGAGAAGTAGCATTCGTAAGAACCTGCAACATGATATCTTCCACGAAGATCTCAGAAGACGATGTCGAAATGGATCATGCAATGGTTTTGCCCCCAAGCCCTATAGAAATATTGTAGCAATCAATTTTTCGGGCATGGGAGGCGAACCCAAATCAACGCTCGTCAAGCGTTTGGGTAGATAGGTCTAGAGAATATGGTACCCCATTAGATCCTTGGTCGAAAGTACATGGGACCGACGAAGGAATTCTACAATCAATGTTGATTGAGGGGGCACCATGGAATGATTGCCACCATTGTTCCCTTCTTCCGGAATATGAAGAAGATACTCAACATGACCTTTATCACCCTTTAGTTTTTGAATTCCTATCAAATACTGTAAATATGGTGGATTCCGAGCGAAACTTATCCAATATTGAAGAGACTATAGCCATAAATATCTCGACTAAAACAAATGTTGTAGAGAATATTTATGTCGGCAAAGGTTGTTCCCCTTCAGAACTGGAAATATATAACGCTCTTTTTCGCAAATTCAGAGATGTCTTTGCTTGGTCATATGATGAAATGCCAGGCATTGACTCGAGTATCGTTGAACATGAAATTAAAATGTATCCTGATGTCAAACCAGTAAGACAACGGCTTCAGCAGGTGCACCCCAAGAAAGCCACTGCCATTAAGGCAGAAGTTGAAAAGCTTCTCCATGCTGGTTACATCTACCCGGTTCCTCTAACCGATTGGGTATCGAATATTGTCCCTATTATGAAGAAACAAGGGACGATTAGAGTGTGTGTCGACTATAGGGATGTAAACCAAGCTTGTCCAAAGGACAACTACCCTACACCCTTCATCGACCAGATAAATGATGAATGCGCCGGATGTGAAATCTTTTCATTTATGGATGGATTTTCTGGGTATAATCAAATAAATATCCGCCCACAGGACCAGTCAAAGACTGCATTTATTTGTCCGTGGGGCACATTCGCTTATCGAAAATTACCCTTTGGTTTAAAGAACGCAGGGGCGACGTTTCAGAGGGCAATGAATTATGCATCAAGAACATCATTCAACCATATCTCGACGACCTTCTGGCTCATTCGCGAAAGCGGACTGATCATCCGCAACATTTAAGAGTGATATTTCTACGTTGCCGACACTACAAGATAAGACTCAATCCGCACAAATGTGTGTTTTGCGTTGGTTCTGGTCGTTTAATTGGCTTTGTAGTCTCTAAGGATGGGATTCGTCTCGATCCTTGCAAGGTTCAGGCAATCATTAATTTGCCTCCACCTTCAAATTTGCTTCAGATTCAGAAACTCCAAGGGAAAGCAAACTTTCTAAGGAGGTTCATTCCAAATTACGCAGAACTTGCTAAAGGTTATACTCGTATTTTGAAAAAGGATGTACCTTTTGTTTGGGATCAGGTGGCGCAAGCTTCCTTTGATGCTCTGAAAGATTCTCTAGTAAAAGCATCATTAATGTATGCCCCAGACTATCAAAGAGATTTTAACATGTATCTGGCTACAGCAGATATGACCATTGCGATGGTTTTAGTTCAAGAAGTCGATGGAATTGAACATCCTATATATTATTTAAGTAAAAACTTAAATGATACAGAAAGCAAATATTCTTATGTTGAAAAACCAGCGCTTGCAGCTGTTCAAGCGATTCAAAGGTTTCGACATTATGTCCTCTTTCGAAAACTACCATTTTATCAGATTGCAACCCCATGACTTATATACTGTCGCGAGAGTTGCTGGGGGGCAAATATTCAAAATGGATAGCGATCCTTCAAGAGTTTGATCTGGAATTTGTAAAATCCAAATCAAAGAAAGCTCTAGTTTTCGCAGAATTATTGTGCGATCTCCCATCGTCGTCCAACGATGAAACCTCCGAAGAATCAATCGTGGACGAGAATTTGTTTCTGATATCTACAAGCAATGAGTGGTATGGAGATATCATAATTTATCTCCAAACCCAAAAGTTCAGGCCTAACACCTCTCACTCTGAACAAAAACGTATACGATACCAAGCTAAAGACTACATCATCGTCGATGATACACTTTACCGTCGTGGTATCGATACAGTCCTGAGGAGGTGCCTTACCCATGAGGAGGCCGAAAAAGCCCTGAATGAGTGCCATTCAGGCGCGTGTGGGGGGCATCAATCTGGATATGCAACAACACAAAAAATCTTACGAGCATGATACTTCTGGCCAACCATGTTCAAAGATTGCATAATTGCAGTCAGAAGTTGCCATGCTTGTCAAATTTTTGATAGCAAAACTAGAAGACCACCCGCACCTTTACAACCAATAGTTGCTGTTGGGCCTTTTGCCAAATGGGGCATCGATTTCATGCAATGTAACCCCACCTCGACCGGGGGGCATGGGTATATTATAGTCGCCGTTTACTATTTTACCAAATGGGCAGAGGCGATGCCTACATTGGATAACACTGGTGAAACAACTGCCCTTTTCTTTTTCAATCATGTAGTCGCCAGGTTCTGCGTACCACAGGCTATAGTGACAGATCATGGATCGCATTTTCGCAATCACATGATGGTTGAATTAGCTGCCAAGCTAGGGCTATCTCACGACAGCTCTACCCCGTATTATCCGCAAGCCAACGGACAAGTTGAAGCAATCAACAAAGTCCTGAAGCGTATGTTGCAAAGGATGATCGGGGTTCATAAAAGAAGGTGGCACCTAATCCTGTACTCAGCCTTGTGGGCTTACCGAACATCGGTAAAGAATGCGACTGGGTTCACACCTTTTCAACTGGTGTATGGCCTGGAGGCATTCTTACCAGTCCAGTGTGAAATTTCGTCTCTTAAACTCGCAATTGATATCCTCCCCAGAACTTCAGAAGAAGAGGCACGTTTCTTGGAATTAATCCAATTGGATGAAAACCGTCGTGATGCCGCTTTGGCTAACGAAGCCCATAAGAAACGAGTCAAGGCGCAGTTCGACAAAAATGTCAAACCCCGTGTCTTCTCAGAAGGTGACTTGGTCTTGCTTTACGACTAAGAATCCGATAAATTGGGAGCAGGTAAATTTAACTCCTTATGGATGGGCCCCTATATTGTTAAACGAGTGTTAGCAAAAGGAGCCTACGAGTTAATGGATTATGACGGAATTCCACTGGTGCAACCCCGCAACGGGTTGCTCCTCAAGCGTTACTATGCTTAAATAATAACCTGTGTGCTTTTGTTGTATTTTGTTTTCGCTAAAGTGTTTGTTTTGGTCGAGTAATCCACCTTTTTATATTTATTGCAGATGTCGAACCTTTCTGAGACATGTGTGGGATATGCTGACGGAGCGAGTCGTAGTTCGCGGAACCTGTCCTCTGCGGCCTGGGCCATTTTTGATCCAAGCGGCGAGCTAGTGAGTTTCAGGGGTGTGTGTATTGGGCAATCAACGAATAATATCGCTGAGTATAGCGCATTGATAGAACTCCTCTCTGATGCCATCGCCCATGGTGTACGCCGACTAATCGTCAAGCTAGACTCACAACTCGTGATACTACAACTCAATGGTATATATTCCATTCGCAATCCAGCTATTTATCGCATGTTCCTAAGGGTTAAGATTTTGGAAAGACAATTTGATTCAATTCAATACTAGCATATTTCCAGAAACTTAAACACATTAACCGACTCATTAGCAAAGTATGTGTTAGATAGACATTTGCGACATTTATAAAAAGAAACACATCATCAATGATTGTACATATGGATCATATAACTCAACCAGAATAAAACTCGAAAATCAAAATATATATAAGCTGTTTATCGTTCATACATAATGTTCTGTAACCAAGACAAAATTGGTCATATGACCCAAAAACGCAAAAGTGCTAGGGGGCACCCTAGTCTAGTGATGCTCATGATAGCACGTCACGGCCTGTGCAATCATGCGCAAGAGACGAGTCCATCGTCTAGGCACACCAGTAGTATGCCGCTGCAACTGTAAGGGTAACTCATCAATCCTCACATCGGGAATGCCGAGAGTAAGGCTCTCAACCTGCTTCTGCACAGCTGTAAGGGTCTCGGATATGTCAAGGTCGCGGAGAATAACTCTCCCAGCAGTCTCCCCTGCTGGGGCAGCAACTAGCGCTATCGGGCAAACTCCTGGACGAACAGGACCAACATCTGCATGCACACATGAGTTTGATTAAAGTCTTGATAGAATAAAGCACAAGGACATTATAAATAAGAGCAGTAAACAGTAATATGGTCGAAGATTTTACCAATAGCGCCCCACTGTTTGCCATCCGGTAACACCAAATCCGGATCACCTCGGAAATCCATGCCGACATATGGGTACTCGGAATAGACCATCTCCTGGCGCTCGAACCACCTGAAGAAGGTATCAGTGAAAGTAATCTGAGGTTGACCAGCATGCCTAGACATGTGGTCAACCCATCTCTGCATACGTGGCTCGGTAGGAGAAGGCAGGTCGAGTGCAATATACTGAGGCTGCATCAGTGGTATTTTCTCCAAGGCAAAGGCAGTCAAAACAGAACCAAATCCAAAGTTCTTCAGCTTCCCGTCCTTTACCTTGGTCAATTGACTTTTCATCTAAACAAGTACTGCATCACACCAGTTGAATACTTTCGGTTGGAGACACTCTAAGGCGTGCTGTACATAAGACCTGTTGGCAACATGAAGAGATGCACTACCGGCCATCCTACCAATAGTATACAGAATGGACCGGAGAGACCTGTCAGTAATCTCACGGATAACAACCTTGCCGTCTCTGCTCGGCTGGGAACCTTCCCTGCAATACTGGCAGACATAATCTCTCACCGAGTCATTCCCCCGGGCTGAACCTGACAAAGAAATGGGGGCACCCCGCCTTGACAACCTAGTCAAGAAGTAAATGTCCACTATGGTCAAGGGGATGGATTTTCCCCTAATCTAGAATACTTGGTTGATGGGATCCCAAGCATCAAGCATATACTGCAGTAAAGAGATCTGTGCTCTCATGCTAGAGATATGGAAAAACTTCAGCAGGCCACAGTTCCGCAGCGCGTTCACCGTGACAGGGTCATGGAGAGCGATCATATCTTCTTCTTCATGTTCTCGTTCTCGCCATGTAAGGGACATTTTGCTCAAAGATCCCTGCAAAACGAACAAGAGAAAGAGTAAGTTCCTGGATTTGATGAGAAAATGGCAAAATTTCATCAAAAAACTGTGCAAGAAGACCCGTTTTTGTGTCCAACGCAGGTAACCAGTGTCCCACTTGTGTTGAAGGTCAAACTGCCTTAAGGCAGATTGACATTCAACGCAAGTTTCGAATGGACCACCTACGTTGATGGCAGGGCACCCTGACAAAACCCCAGGTGCTCAGAAAGACAGGGAAACAGGCACAGAATGGAAAAATGAAACCATGAAAAGAAAGAGCTAGGGTTTAGCTCCTACATGGTCCAGACAGTGCCGAGAATCATCCACAGAATCTCCCGAAATCAGCTGGTGAAAATCAAGGGGGAAGAGGCACCTCCAAAGCTCCAACAAACCAAGTTCAAATGAAATGGTAAAATGAGAGGTAAAAACACTTTTTAATTGCTTTTTACGTAGTTCAAAGCGAAATATTAGGGTTTTTATCTCATTTTCAAGCAAATGTTATTCATTTCTAACTAAGTTTGATGCAGCAATTGAGAATGCAGTACTATCCTTGAAAAGAGAAAAGCTAGTTATGGTAAAAAATCAAAATTTGACTATATAATCGAGCAGTTTTAGCATAAAGTTCATGCTCGTTAAAAAATAAACGCAAGATCCGAGAAGTTTTAGTGCATAGTTCATGCTCATTAAAAAATAAACATAAGATCGAGCAAATGTTTCCACCCGCGTTTAAGCTCGTTAAAAAATGAACTATCCCGGTAAATAACCACTGTGAATGTAATATCATCAGCCATTAAAGCCTTGGTAGTGTTTGCACCTGTCACCTCCACTTTTCATTTGGCCGATCTTCACCTCCATATGATTGTTTACCCATTTTGAGGAACAGCTGTGAAGAGTGATTTCACCTAGCCATCCTTGTGACACTGCCGTGATTGGAAAATTCCAACCTGTACCTGGAATCTGCTGCTAACCCTGTTTATCACTCGTTCCTCAAAAGACGAGTCTTCTTTAAGCTCTTTTCAATTGACTCGTAAAATATGAAAACATTGCTGAGTTTTGGCCTTCCAGCTCGTTAAAGGACAGGAAGAGCTATCCCTCCTCTAGATTTTAATCTTTTTGGACCTGAGGGATTATTGCACAAAAAGATCGAGCGCTTGTTTTTTTCGGCTCGTTAAAACTATCGAAAACTCATCCCTTCTGTATTGTTTTATACTTTTTCGGACTTAAGGGATTAGATGACGAAAAAGGACTTTTGGAGTTAACTTTATGTACCTTTTCAGACTCTCTAAAAATGAAAAGGACCGAGTTATCCTTGTCGTTGGACTCGTTAAAATCATTAAATAGCGACAAACTTGTCTTTAGACGAGAACGAGTTTCACTATCGCTAGGCTCGTTAAAACATAGCGATGGGCTTGCCCGAAGGGCAGGTTATAGAAAAAGCATATGTTATCCTCCTCAAGCTTGACAAAAATAAAGAGGTACTGGTCAGCAATGACTGGGGAAAAATTGGGAGAAACTAAAGAAAACTTTGATGGTAGCAGGTCGCTCTTGAACATGACACTTTTCCTCCGTACCACAATCGGGTTGGGTTGTTTCATTCACCGGTCACATCACCATGGTCTCGCCATACCATCCATATTTGGGGTAATTCTACCGATCCATCGCATCAGTATCGCCATATGTTCAAGAGAAGTCGTTCAGAAAGAGTCAACCGTGTCCCATCCACTGCCATACATTATCCTTCATCCATTCATGACCCCCACCCTGAATCATATGTCACAGATCGTTTTCACCTCCATTAAAATCATTAACTCTGTTCCGTGTCACTGATGTGGGATTCATTAAGGCCCTCCTGTGACGGATCGCTTCTTGTCGACATCAGCTCATTATCCAAGAAGTTGATCTAGGAACAACCCCTTCAGTACTTTGAAGCTTGCATGCCACAATGGCAAGTTTCTCACTTCCGGCGACAGGTATACATCAATGACCTTCGACCGAAAGATTTTGCGTGGTGTTTGATGCCAAGTCCTTTATTCACACCACGTGAATTGTACTGCAGTACCTTGAGGGTCATTATCATTATCGGTGATTCCTCTCGCGCTTGTTAACGGTTTACATCATTGACCGGTAATCAAGCGATGTCTTTCCATGTTCGACTTCAGAACAATTCTCACATGGATCGACTTGTACTTAGAGTGAAGATCGAATGAGTTTGAAGACCCCAGATCTAGTTTCATCCATCCGGGCTGCGATATATATTCAGGAAAGATAAAGACATTGACATGTACATCATGGCAGCAGATAATCATCCTATTCAAAGGATGATAATTTCATCAAAATTATCAGTCTATCATCAGACGATTGTCTGTTCTATGTACAAAAAATGAATTTATAAAGCTGAGCATGGGAATGCCCACCTCAGCTAGATCATGAAAGCAGTATGAAAAATAATGTATTGTATTGTATTGTATTACATGTCTCCTCCCAACATTAGATGAACTTCGGATCCCCCTGATAAAGCATTTCGCCTGATAAACAGCCTCATACTTTAGGGGGAAACTGTTATAGACATTTTTGTGCCTTACAGAATTGAGCATGAAATGTCGATAATCTAAGGGATCCAAAGTCCCTAAACATGTTGTTCCTACCCGTAGAGGAACAAGGCTAACAAACCACAGCAATTCACAGAAGTTCTCCACCTGAAACTACTAAAAAATAAGTCAATTCAGGATCATGTCAACTGCTCCACTGACCATCTACGCTGAATGTCAATGGCTCCACTGGCTACCTGCGCTGAATGTCAACTCCAACACTGGCTACCTGCGCTGAGCGAGATTGGACAAGTGGCAGACTCATTCCTCAAGGTGTCAGAACCCAGGAAGCTTCCAAAATGACACTTGCCCCAGGGAATTCGACTGGTGATGAGTAAGAGGTTCCAAATCTCCAAGTGGAAGCAAGAACCTCCAAGTGGACTCAAGAACTGACAGAGGGAGAGGACACTAGTCAGATCTCAAGCTGACTCATCCTCTCTCCAAACATCTATATATGGATCTCTCCTCCATGAGATCTAGAGGCTGGAATTTTGTTATTGCAAAGAATGGTTGTTGGTTTGAGACTGGAATCATTGGGTGCTTAATGCTTTGAAGGTGCTGAAGATAGGAATTCCATTTGCTGGGAAGGAGATGCTGGATTGGAGCCCTCTGGGTTGTATCTCTTCCTGAACCTTGTTATTCATCAATAAAGCTATATTGGTTTCTCCTATATGCTGATGTATTTTGATGTATGAATGTATTAGTGTATTTGGTTTATTTCTAATCCTAAATCAGTTATGAATGTGAATATCTGTCTTTGTGTAGTGTTCTTCTCTTGTCTCAAGTAGCTGTTCTCTTGTCTCAAGTAGTTGTTCTCTTGTGATCTTGCAGGAAGTTGTAGCTGAATAAGCAAGAAGGCAAGTAGCTGTGAACACTCAAAGAGAAGGGAGATTGGATCGAGGGACAAACGAAAGACACCGGTAAGTCTATTGATCTCTCTTCTTTCACATTTCATAAAGGAAGAAACCAGTATAGCTGTACTCGTTTGTTGCTAAGGCACTGTCACACCTTAGGTGGATAGGATCGTCCTGCATAGGCATTTTTCCCCACAACACACATATATACAATCAGTCTATATTAGTACAACACAATGTCACAAATAAGTTGACTCATCCCTAAATGTCATAACCCTAACCATTTGCATAGGCAAATCTAATTTAGCCTGATACATATAACATCAAGATCTTACTGTAACAACCGTAACAATCAATTTAACTAACATATAACTAACCCACTCATCAATCAACATATAACATAATCATCAAGCTAAATATCATATAACAACAACAAGTTTTCATATAACAATAAGTTACTATCATTCATGACTGTTCGATACATGTGCATATGACCACATTGATTCACTAGCATCTAACAAGAATATAACCTTAACAACCATAAATGACAAACATGTATATAACCCTAATGCATGTAACAATCCATTAACTAACATCCTTCATGCAAAACATACAATACATGTATGACAATCTGCTCTTACCCAAAAGTCTAATGTTGCAACCTCATTCTGATGATCTGCATATCCTGCTCTATCTCAACCAACACATTAGCATCATAAAATACCAATAGCATCATGATGGCCTAATTGCATACAGTGAAATCATGCACAACAACCTTCACCATGACAATTGATGCATAACAACATATAGACACTGACATGCATAGCAAATTCATATACAACCATACACTCATGATGACACATTCCACAACAACACCATCAACCTTCACATGGCGACATCTGATCCAAACTTAAACAATAATGCAACAACTTAGAGATATAATTATAAACACAAAGATGCAACAAAAAAACACTTCATTTAATTAATAGAAAAACACTTAACTATGCTTACATATAGAATGGAAATAAGATAGCTCAAGCGAAGGTAGCTTATCTCTGAGAAGATATGTGGTGGCTACTTGCCTCTAAACTATGTTACAATGAGGCTCAAGGGCCTATATATTATTGGAAAACATGAGAAAACCCTAAACAACTAAAACCCTATCCGCAGGAGATGTAACACCAAGAGTTTGTGGGCCCTGTTTGGGTTACCTGGGCAGCCAACTTCCCAAGGTCATAACTTGGTCATATTATCTTCGTTTGTCGTGTACCATACCTTGTTGGAAAGGTCTTGCCAAGTACTACATGTTTTGCTACAAGCCCATGCCTATGGCAATGGGCTTGCCGCAGATCCCCAAAAAACGTTGTTTATGGGGTCAAAACGGCTTCGAAAGTTCAGGACCCGAAAAACTGCTAAAAATAGTAAAGGCTAAAATGAGAAAAGAACCAGATAAAACTGACTGGGGGGTATAGGTGGAATAGGCAGGTGGCCACCAATATCCACTTGGATCATTCCTCCCCCCTTAGAAAGCAATGGTCCCCATTGCGTGCAGAGCCTCCATGAGGTGAGGAAATTTCTGTTGAACCTGGTCCCAAGTGAACCAATTGCCCTAGTGAAGAAGTTGGCCCACTTTGACAACTCGATATAACTTGAACCTTTGTTGGCGAGTGTTCTTGACTTGTGCGTCCATGATCTAATTAGTTGTGGCATATTCCATGTAGTCCAGGTTAATCTCTGTTGGTGTAATCTGTTCTATAATGTCAGATGTGTCCAACAATGGTGGAAAGTATGACCGAAGGTGATCTACATTGAACACTACGTGAAAACCAAGGAGCGATGGTATGTTGAGCTCAAATGCATTGTCACCAACAACCTTGGTGACGGTGTATGGCCCACATAGAAGTGGGCGAAGCTTGCAGTGGGGTCTAGCAAGGCTTTCCTTCTACAAATGCAACTAAACTTTGTCACCCACTTGGAACTTGTGCGGCACTCGATGCTAATCATGGTGCTACTTGTATTTAGAATTGGCTCTGTCCAATATATCATGGACCCTGTTGGTGGATGTTTTGAATGCACTCAATGAAGATGGTAGCCCTTTCAGATTCGCACTGAACATGAGCCGAATCTACCTGAGTAGCTGCAAATGGTATGGCCATAACAATGGAGCATAATGGCTGAAATCCCAACCCTACTTGAAAGGGGTTGTGGCCTATTGAGCTGTTGAGAGCTCTATTGTAGCTGTGTTGGACATAGGGGGGACTTCCATCCCATGTTAGTGGATGCTTTGAGTTGTACATGCTTAGAATGTGTACGATCATCTTGTTGACAACCTCAGTTTGGCCATCAGTTTGGGGATGGAAAGCTGTGGAATTAGTAGGTTTTGTATCCAACAGCGACTAGAGACTTGACAAAAATGCACTCAGGAATTTGTTGTCCTGATCTGAGACAATGGACTGCGGGATCCCAAAGTGTACCCACAATTTCTCAAAGAAGAGCTTAATAGTGGCCTCTGCTATGATAGTCTTCTTGCAGGCCACCATGATGGCTAACTTAGAATCTGTCAACGGCCACGAAAACACAATCATTGCTATGCTTAGTAGAAAGAAGGCCCAACATGTAATCCATGGAGACAGATTCCCAAGGCCGACTAAGAGTAGGTAGAGGAGTATACAGGCCTTGCTTCTTGATGATTGGTTTGGAAATGGCACAGGCGGTGTAGGATGTAATGTACTTCCCAACATCTTGACGAAGTTTTGGCGAATTAAAATACTTATGCAATACTGCCACTGTTTTCTCTACTCTAAAATTTCTAGCAACTCGACTGTAGTGCACCTCCCAAATCATCTTGGCACAGTCACTTGAAGGAGAAAATATGTGTCCTAGGTGGCATAACAGTGCATTATGAAGGTGAAAATTTGGAACTTGCTTCCCTTCCAGGAGTGTTTGGTATATGCTGCAAAATTCTAGATCGCTCTTGTAAAGTTGCGACCACCTTGATGTCTCATGCCCATAAGAGTTGAGCATAGTGATTAGCGCCATGACCGATGGTTGGTTGAGGCAATCAATGAAGTCATTGGTGCTTCCCTTCTTATACTTAATGTTCAAATGGAATTGTTGCAGATAGGTGGACCATTTCTGATGGTGATCGTTCTGCAACTTCCCTTGTGTCTGTATGAATTGTAAAGGTCAGTGGTTTGTGTGGATGACCATTTCCTTCCCCATAATGTAATGCTTCCATTGATGGCAGGGCTACACAATGGAATACATTTCTTTGTCTTAAGTGGGGTAATTTTACATTGTGTCTGAAAGTGTCTCACTATGGTAAGCCACTGGATGCCCAGGCTGAGTAAGAACCACACCAATAGCATAGTTGGAATCATCTATCTCAATCTCAATTGGTTGTTTCAGATATGATAATGTGAGCATTGGTGATGAACAAAGGCAATTATTCAACTCGGAGAATGCTTGTTATTGGATTTCCGACCAAAAAAACTTTTCTTTCGCTTCTCCCTTGGTGACTTGAATTAAAGGCCAAGTGATATGAGAGAACCCAAACATGAACCTACCGTAGAAATTGGCAAGACCCAAAAAGCTGGGAATATCTGCTAGAGTGGTTGGGACTGACAAATCCTGAATGACTTGTATCTTGGATGGGTTCACATGTACATCGTGCTCATCAATGATGTACCCCAAATATTGAACTTGGGTCAGGCCAAAGGTGCATTTCTCCATGTTAGCACACAACTTTTGTTGGCGTAGGGTTTGAAGGACCTATCAAATATGGTGGAGGTTCTCTTCCCAACTCTGGCTGAAGATAAAGATGTCATCTAAAGACACCACCACGAGTGCATTGGTGAAGGGTCACAAGATGTAGTCCATCAGTCTCATGAAGGTTGCAGGGACGTTCGTCAATCCGAACAACATGACCAACCATTTGAAAAGGCCCTCCTTGGATTTGAAGGCAATCTTCCACACATCTGAGGGTTTGATAGGAACCTGGTGATAACTAGACTTAAGGTCAATCTTGCTAAAATATTTGGCCCCCTTGAGCTAGTCCAAAAGGTAATCAATCCATGGGATTGGGTACCTATTCCATAAAGTGATCTTGTTCAGATCTCGATAGTCAATACAGAGCCTCCTTGTCCCATCCTTCTTCTGTACCAATACAATCGGGCTCTCACAAGGTGATGATCTTGGCATGATGTGCCCTTTCTGAAATAGTTCCTGAATCTTCCTCTTGATCTCATTGTTCACCAAAACAGAGTGTCGATAGATCAGTCCATTGGGAAGTGACGCACCCAGGGTCAGATCGATGGAGTGATTGACATGACAATGCAAAGGTACCCCTGTGGGTGAGGTGATAATATCCTCATGCTCCTCCACGTCCTTTTCCACCTGCTGCTACTATGTAGAGGAGCCTTGCATTGAAGTTATGGCCATAACCTCTTCTTGCCCTGGGGGTGAATCATAAGGAAGACAAATTTCTTGGTCTGGGAGCTGATCTTACTGCATTACTTTGAAGTGATCAAAGAGATGGCAGTAGGTGGGGCTACCTTAGGTATCTTGTACATCTTATTAGACAAAGTACTAATCAAAGGGTGAGGTTTAGACTCATATACATCATGTCGCTTCCACAAGTATGGTTTTCCTAACAATACATCACAAAATTCAAGAGGAGTAATGTCACACAATACCTCATCTCTGAAGGGCTTGATGTTGTAGGGAAGGCGACACTACTAGCTGACACAAAAATCTCATCCTTGTTGAAGCCACTTGATGGTGTACGAATGTGGATGTGCTATAGTCTTTAGGCCCAACCGCTTCACGACCTCTATTGAAGTGAGGTTCTTTTGGCTCTGACTATCTATAATGAACTACAACAGAGAACTCTTCACCCACATTTGTCAGTAGAAGAGGCGTTCCCCCTCCTATGGACCTTCAGGCTCAATCTTTTTGATCTTGGTGGTGGCGATGGTGGAATTGGGCTCTGCATCAATGATCTACTTCCATTTGTTAGTTCCTTTATCATGTTCTGATTCAGGTCAGAACCCACATCTAATGCGGAAGCCTTCAGCTCGGCCACCTGTGACTTCTTGGCTCAACACTCGTATTGCGATTGGAGCTCTTATGGAACTCACACCATTTTCCCATGTCTCTCTTCTTCTTCAGTGTTTTTCTCTTTGCTTGCGGCTTTGGAGGGCTGTCCTGGGTAGTGACACCTTGCCTTGGTCCTTTGTTATGTGGTTTGTGGGTGCCTTTTCCTTGCTTTGGATTCACAGATCCAGAGTCCAGCTTATTCTGTTTAAACTTGTGGTCATATTGACAAGGTACCAATACACCGTGCTGAGTGAGGAAATGTCCAAGAACTCCATCTCGTCTTAGATGTACTTGTGTAGACAGCCATGGTAAGAGCACCAAATTCTGCTTAGTATCCTTGATACCTAGCTTCGTACAAAAGGTGTGGAAAGTATTTGTGAACTCTGGCACATCTTGGTCCCTTCCATACCGTAGCGTGGTCCATTTTATGTATTTTTCTTCATATCTCCTGACAGGGTAATATTGTTCCTTGATGGCATCTTGGAAATAATTCCAAGTGGGTGCGACTGAAAACAATGAGGGTTCACTCTCATCTTTTTGTTCACAATAGGTTTCCCACCAATCCTTGACCTGTGGGGTGATTTTAAGAAGTGAAAAAGTAATCCTTTCCCGATTAGAAAAGTCATGAACTGAAAAATGTCCTTCCAATATATTTAACCATTTATCTACAGTGTCTTCATCTATCAAGCCTTTGAATATGGGAATACCGAAGTTAACTTGTACCTTAAAATTGGCGGCACCTCCAAAATGGCTTCTGGATGAAGATGCATCGCATGTGGGTAGTTGTTGAAGGATCTGGGAAAATTTATCTATCATCATGTCCCTCTATGGCTCGAGGGCTTCCTCAAGTAACATTTTCAAAGGATCACCTGCTCCCTCATCTTTCTTTTTTTCAGCAATGGGAGGTCATCGGGTTTTGCGAGGCTGATGTTGCAATGGTTCAACCAGATCAAGCCCTAACTCCTTATACCCTGACCTCATTGGGGACATGCGAAGGAAAACAGAGAAAGAGCATACGGCTCTAATACCATTGATTTGAACTTAAACATGAACACACAAACTTACATATATAATTATAAATGTAGGTTTTAACCCCTTACATAAATTACCTGCATACGAATTCTAAAAAAATAGAAAATAAACGAAGAAAAGAGCATAAAACATAAAACAAATACACAGAGATTTTCCCATGGACCCCAAAACCAGGACTACTAGCTTGATTTTTCATTATGTTCTTTTCATATGTTACAATACATATATATACATGCCGAAGCATCCAATACCATGGACTGAAAACCATCGCGCCCAAAACCATATGTGAAAACCATGCACAAAACCATAGGTAGGTTCACCCACCTAGTATAGGGTCAATGTTTTTCCTCGGGGTGTTGCCTCGGCCCCATAGAGGGGGCTACCTACCCCCCCTCCAACCCCCCGGTTAAATAGGGGGGCTAGTCATGGAAATAATATAACACAACACAACATTCTCCCACTTGGTGTTTTCTTCCACATGGGGCCACAAGAGAGCTTAGTCATTTATCCAACCCTACAACAACCATTGTTTCTCTACACTAAGAGAACTTCTTAGAGCTCAGAAATTTTTTCAATGCATCTGGAGTATTCTTCAAAATGTCCACCTTTACCAGCAACACCTTTTTTTCTTCTATCATATCCCTTACAAAGTGATACTAGACATCAATGTGCTTTGTCTTTGAATGGTAAGTAGGGTTCTTTGCCAAGAAAATTTCACTTTGGCTATCATAGACTATCCTTATAGCTCCCTGTATTAACCCCATACTTGAACACAATTTTTGCAACCAAACTACTTCCTTGCTTGCATGAGTGGCTGCCATGTATTCTGCCTCTGTAGTTGATAGTGCCACGAAAGATTTTTTCTTACTCATCCAACTGATTGCACCTCCAAATAGGTTAAACACATACCCACTTTTAGATCTTCTCTGATCCAGATCTCCAGCCCAGTCTAAATCAACAAAGCCATGAATATCCAAAATTCTATCCAATCCTGGTCTTCCTTCGTAACACAAACCATAATCACTAGTGCCACGCAAATACCTGAAAACCCACTTGACTGTTATTCAATGATCCTTCCCTGGTTTTGACATAAACCTTCTCAATACTCCCACTTCATGTGCAATGTCTGGTTTAGTACAGACCATCGCATACATCAGGCTACCGACTGCACTTGCATATGGAACATGGGGCATGTCATCTTCCTCTTCTTGTGTCTTGGGACACTGTTCAGTAGATAACTTTACACCTACAGGAAGAGGAACGTTCACCGGTTTACTACCTTGCATATTAAACCTTTGCAATATTGTCTCAACATACTTCCTTTGGTTTAACCAGAGCTTCCTCTTTGCCCGATCTCTTTTAATTTCCATGCCCAAAATATAGTTTGCAATGCCAAGATATTTCATGTCGAAATTTGGTCTTCAAATCCTGGATAATTTCTTTGTCATTTCCAACCAGCAACATGTCATCCACATACAAGACCAGATAAATAACACGATCACCAATTAATTTAAAATACACACAGTGATCTACTTTGCTTCTGGTGAAGCCAAGTCCCCGTATAAATGTATCAAAATTCTGATACCACATCCTTGGTGACCATTTTAACCCATACAGAGACTCATTTAACTTGCATACAAGTTCTTTCTTTCCCTTCACCGCAAAGACTTCAGGTTGCTTCATGTGAATATCCTCTTCTAGATCCCAGTGAAGAAATTTTGTCTTCACATCCATCTGTTCTACCTTAAAATCAAAAGCAGCAACAATAGATAAAAGTAATCTAAAATAAGCTATCTTGGAAACAGGAGAAAAAATATCACCAAAATCAATTCCTGGTACTTGGGAATAACCTTTTGCTACCAATCAAGCTTTGTATTTCTCCACCTTTCCTTCTGCATTTGTCTTCTTCTTGAACACCAATTTGCTTCCAATGGGTTTCCTTCCAGCTGACAACTCCACCAGATCCCAAGCCTCATTTTTGTGCAAAGATGCCATTTCATCAACCATGGCCTCTTTCAAGAGTTTGCCATCCTATGAATATATTGCTTCCTTCACTGTTCTGGGATCATCATCAGTAATGGATAAAGAAAAATTTGAATAGAAAGCAGATGGACTATACCTTTATGGCTGTCTTCTTTCTTGAACTGATCTTCTCACAACCGAAGTTTGTGGCTCTTCATCTTCTTTTTCCTCTTCTGTTGTAGAGTCTGATTCTTCCTCCTTTAGATCAAACTCTATCTTATAAGGTTTCTTTGATGGAACTGCATGTTTAATAATATCTTTCATCTCTCTGAACACCACATCTCAGCTGTACACAACCTTCCTTGTTACTGAGTTCCAAAGCTTATAACCCTTTAAACCATCCTTATACACAATAAAGATGCACTTTTCAGATTTACTATCCAACTTTTTTCTTTTCTCCTTTGGAACATGTACATATGCATCACACCCAAATACCCTCAGATGTGAAAGAGAGGGTTTCTTGCAAGTCCATACCTCTTGTGGAATCTTATCCTCCAATGCCGAAGGTGATTTGTTGACCAGGTAACATGTTGTCTCCACCACCACTGCCCAGCATTCCTGTCCTAACCCGGCACCACTGTGCATGCTTCTTTCCCTTTCCATCAACATCTTTTTCATTCTTTCCACAACTCCATTTTTCTCAGGTGTGTATGGAGTAGTCTTATGCCATGCTATACCACACTTCTTATAGAATTCTTCAAATTCCTTCTTACAAAACTCTCCACCGTTTTCTATCCTAAACACCTTTATCTTCTTCTCTGTTTGGTTTTCCACCAGAGCCTTAAATTCTTTAAACCTATCAAAGACTTCATATTTCTTCTTGAGGAAATATATCCATGTATTCCTTGAGAAGTCATCTATAAATTATACATAGTACACATACTTACCTAGTGATGGAACCTTCATAGGTCCAAACATATCACTGTGCACAAGCTCTAATATATGTTTCTCCCTCTTACCACCAGAGGGGAAACTCACCTGATTCTGCTTCCCATATACAAAATTTTCATAGAAATCAAAATCCAGAGAGCTATTAGTCATACCTTCTACCATACCTTTACCATGAAGTATTCAAAGGCCCTTCTCTCCAATATGTCCAAGCCTTTGATGCCATATCATGGTATTTTCTCCATAGACCAATAGATTTTCTGCTCCACTTTCAGGAACCACAGAATTGTTGCACCCATCAATAACAGTGATACCTTGCAACTTTTACAGAGTTCCAATCCGAACTCCCTGCATCAATACCAATGCTCCCGAAACCATCTTGCAGGTATCTTTCTCCAACAATGTTTTTACACTTGAATCATCCAACTTGCTTATAGAAATCAGATTTATGGCCAATGCAGGAATATGAAGAACACCCGTAAGTGTTTTAATCCTTCCACCTTGCAACTTCAACTTTACTTTTCCATGACCAATGATTCTAGCCTTCTTATCATCCCCTATGAAGTCGTCACCACCATCATATTTCTCATACTCACAGAACCAATCTCTATGGGGAGTGAAGTGAAAGGATGCACTTGAGTGAATCAACCATGCCTCATGATCTACACGTGTACTTGAAGAAGCTAAGTACACATTCCCACATTCATCTGAGGTGGTTTTCGCCTCTGTAGAAGGAGCATCATCAGATCCCTTTCCTTTGTCAGGAGCTTTAGATTTACAGCCCCTTTTGTAATGCCCTTCCTTTCCGCATTTCCAGCACACCACCTTTATAGGTTTTCGTGGAGATTTAGATCTCCCACTCGATGACTTGTTTTTGTTTCTGTTCTAGGACTGTCCTCATACAGAGAAGGCATCACCATTCTAGCTCTCCATATTTTTCCGTATCATCTCCTCTGTCAGCAAGGATGAGACTATTTCATCAATCTGCAAGGCAGTTGCATTACTCCCTATTGCAATAACTAGACTATCCCACGAATCTGATAGAGAACACAACAAAATGATACCCTTATCTTCATATGAAATTTTGATATCAACAAAAAATAATTGGCTCACCATAGTAATAAATGCATTTAGATGCTCTGTCACCGAGTATCCATCTTTCATCATCAGGTTATACAGCTTTTTCCATAGGAATAGTCTATTCACTAGAGACTTAGATTGGTACAAAGTCCCTAGCTTGACCCACAAAGCCTTCACCGTAGCTTCCCCTGATACATTCAATAATACTAAATCTAAGGCACACAATCGTATTGTGCTCTTTGCCTTCCAATCCAACTTCTTCCATTCTTCATCGAACACTCCTGTTGGTTTAGTACCTGGATGTACTGGGATCCACTGATATTTATGCACCAACAGATCCTCCATCTTGAGCTTCCACTACTGTTATAGACATTTTTGTGCCTTACATCTCTAAGCATGAAATTTCCATAAACAAAGGGATCCTAAGTCCCTAAAAGTGTTGTTCCGACCCCTAAAGGAACAAGGTCAACAAATTACAGCTTCTCCCAGAAGTTCTCCACCAGAAACTGCTCAGAATCAGTCAAATCAGGCTCATTTCATTTGCTCCACTGGCTAGCTGCGTTGCATAACACCAAAATACACTAGCTAGGTGTGTTGCAACGCACCTAAATGCACTACCAGGGTGCGTTGAGCGGGAAATCACAAATGGCAGTGCCATTCCGCGAGGTGGAAAGACAATGGAAGCTTCCAGAATCTTCTCCAATGACACTTGCCTCACTGAGTTCGACCAAGGATGAGTAAGAGGCTCTTAGTCTCCAAGTGGAAGCAAGAACTGACAGAGAGAAGACACTAGTCAAATCATAAGCTGACTCATCCTCTTTGCATACATCTATATATGGATCCCTCATCCCAGAGATCCGGAGGCTGGAATTTTGTACATTGCAGAGAATTGCTGTTGGTTTTGAGATAGATATCAGAGTATTGGGTGATTTATGCTTTGTTGGAGGTGAAGAGGGGCTTCTTTGTTGCGAGGTTGATGCTAGATTAGGAATCAGTGGTTGTAACTCCTCCTGGATCTTCTTGTTATATCAATAAAACTATTTGAGTTTCTCCTACATGCTTGTGTATCATTGATGTTTGTTATACTTGTATGTTTAGCTTAAATCTGATCCTAAGCTATTTATGAATATAAATCCATGTCTTTGTGTAGTTTTCTTCTTCTGTGATCTTACAGGAACTTGGTGAAGCTGGGCAAGTAAGGGAGCAGGTAGCTGGAAGCTGTCAAAGAGGAGAGAGATTGGATCAAAGGACTAGCGCAAGACACAGGTTGGTTCATCCTATTCCTCTTCGTTTATAGTTCATAAAGAAGAATACAAAAGTAGTTTTCTCTGTTTGTTTCTAAGGTCACTGTCACACCTTAGTGGGATAGGGTCGTTCTGAATAGACACTTTTCCCGTTAACAAAATGGCGACTCCGCTGGGGACGTTTGTCTAGTTAGTTTGTTTGTGTTTCTCTTGTTGTTTGTTTCATAAACTTAGAAGTAGCAATCAAACTGCATTTGCCATTAACAAATGCAAAGTAGACATCTGCTACTTCAATCCATTCACTGGATCTGTTTATGATTTGAACAGCTGATTCACAAATGATCTGATTTCCCTTTGTGATAGCTCTTACACCTCCTTTAAATCTACCCTTTGATTGTGCATTACTGATTGCTTTTACTCGGCCAAAAACCATAGATTAAACTGCAAACCGTGACCCAGAACCTGGATAGAATTCTTGTTTCTGCCCCAGCGCAGGCTCTGTGAAGAGGTTCTGCATTTCAACGCACTTCCCGAGAGGGCTACCTGCGCTGAAATGCAGTATCTCTGTCTAACAGGTGCGCTGATCAGCCTAGCCTTGTGCAGCTGAGGTTCTTTGCTTCATTTTTTTCAGTTTTGTCTCTGATTTTTGTAGCCTGTGATCAGTGTATGTGTCTGTTTAAAAACCCCTTTTCTTTGCCATAATTCCGCCTCCTTTGTACAAAAAGACTGTAGATGTTTTTGTGTGTTTGTGGCATCATTTACAGTTTTCCATTACAAAAGTAGAATAGTCATATTGTCGTCCTTTGATTTACATCTGTCGCAAGTGTCGATTTTGATAATAGGATAAAGTTTATTTGCTGTTGACAGTCGATTATGCTTTTACTTTTGCCTTTGGTTTGAATTTGTAACTTTCTAGTGTCGAAACGAGTATTTATTTCAAAATCATAAAGTGTCATAATCATCTCTACCTTTTGATTTCGAAAAGAAGCTTGTTTGTGTTTGTCATTTGAAAGCAAATTCAGATTTGCACACCAACTTTCTTTTTAGGCATCAATATTAAGAAAGCGAAAAAAAAATACATGCACATGTGCATTTGCATATTGACAGTCTGTTTGGCTTGATTTAGGAAAAGTGCATTTACAGTGTGCTCTTTGCTCTTTGTGAAAAGATTGTGTCTTTCTTTTCCCCTTGTAGCTAGGATTTTCATTGCTGAAAAGAGATAAAAGTTTGCTTATCATCTTTAGATTGCATTTTAGGAATTACATCTACATCTCGTGGTGATCCCAAAAGGCAAACTTCTAAGAAAGATCAACTTAAAATAAATTGAATGAATCTAACAACGCTTTGGAACTTAACGCACAACATTTAGAGGTCTAGGCTAGAGACGTGTTCCGGCGTCGTAAAGCCTGGTAACTATTGTCCTCACTGATGGTTGGGTGATTCCTCCACTTTGAGATGATAAGTTCCAGTACAGACTTGTGCTCCCACGTACCGTCGAGTATATATTGGGAGACCCCTATAGGCTTAAAACCTTTTATCCATAGGGAGTCGTGTCGGCCGCCCTACTGATTGCAATGCACCGAACACAGCATTCGGGAAGATTGACTGCCGTACCGTAAAAAGTATTCTGCAGTTTTGCGATTAGTTTGGTACTCCCTCTACCTAGATCTCCAGAGCAGTCCCTTTCATTCCTTTTCATACTCCTTAACGGAAAAGGTCCATCTGAGCACTTGTCACTTCAGGCTCATTAAAAATCGAAGGATACTAGAGTCATCTTTTGTTTTTTCTCGACTCTTAAAAACTGAAAAAACAAGTTGTGTCAAAGCGTCTAAAATTTATTTTAAACGGAATATTCATCACCCTTTTCCTACATTGATCTTAGGTTGAGAAAATGGAGTCCACCAACCAAGGAATTCCCCTTGGTGGAAATCCTAGTCCCTTCTCCTCTTGGGGAGATGTTGGTGCACCCCATATGGCCACATTGTCGCTTCCAGGACTGACAGTTGGTTTGCCTGTATGGATCTTCTCAACCAATGTCGTTCAGAACACCACTATTCCTGAACAATCGAATCAGCAATTAGACGAGTCCAAAGTTGCCCACCAACCTTCTACTTCCTCTAATTCTTCCTCTCCTCCTTCCTCTTCGCTTGATGGGGCTGGCAAAGCCAAAAGTCAAGTTCCTAAGGAGAAGAAGGAAAAGAAGAAGAAAGAGAAGAATAAGAAGGAGCCAAAAGCGAATGGGGGAAAACGAGTGTCGTCTAACGAAAATCCACACACTGCACCGACAAGGCCTAAATCACCATGTGTCATTTGCAAAGGAGACCACTTTCACAGAGATTGTCCTTGCATCCCTCGGATACTAAGGGACTGGTCTCCTCGTTTGCACAATCCGGTGTCATCAACCTCTGGTGATCATGTTGAAAGCACACTGTCAACTAGCGAAAGTGAAGCCCCAGGACAAAAAGGGAAAGCTAGATTTCCCTGTAAATTGTGTGAAGGCAATCATGCCATCCACCGTTGTCCCTTCTTAGATGAAGCTAAAAGAGTTTTGGATGATCGTCCGGTTTCACCATTACGACTTCCTCCTGGATATAAAAAACTCTTGCCAAGTCCGTCGCTAGTTGAGAATCCAGCTGGCCCACTCAAGTGGTCGGCTGAAGCGCCTATCATTGAAGATAAACCAACTGAATCCATACCAGACGAAAGTCAAAAGGTCGAGGCGGCAGTTGACCCGGTCTTTCCTTCAGAGGTTTTATCTTCAAATGATACAGTCACTGAAGAGAACAAAGATGACACCGTCCAAATCCTCTTCATCAACACAGACTCTGATGAACATGGGGGCAATCTACCCATTCCCTTACCGCAGGAGGGAAGTTCGTCAGAGCCATACCCAGCCGTCTACTCGGTCCCACCTCCAAGCAACCTAGTTGTCTCCTTTGACTGGAATCAACTAGGCAGACCCCGTTTACCAGCAAGCATACCATTCCGAATTATCGTTCAAATATATAGAATGATCATGGATGGTACCATCATAGATGAGGGGGCTTCTGTGAGTATCCTTTCCTCTACTTCTTGGAAAGCGCTTGGTTCGCCATTCCTTTTGCTTGAAATGAGAAATATGACAGGCTTTGATAAAGGAACCAGTCGACCTTTAGGGATCCTTCCCGATGTGCCCATAACATTGAGAGGGAAGACAGTTCGCATGAACGTAATGGTAGTTCAAGGACCCTTGGATTATAATCTACTCCTTAGACGAGACTATATTTATTGCATGGGAGCCATCCTCTCCTCACTCTTTAGAGTAATGTGTTTTCTGCACGAAGGAAGAATGGTCAAGCTCGTTGACCAGCTTTCATTTCCCGGATCACGCATAGCAAATAGTCATATACCATCCCTAAATGGTCTTTTCATGCAAGAAATGTCTCAATCCCCAGTCCGTCCTCCCGATGAGCGCGAGTAATTCGGAGGGATATGACTGAAACCCAGGGGGCAAGCGTCCTGGTCTGCTTCGGCAGGAAAACTTCGGGTATAGGATAGGTTTCTGCGGGAGAATATGACTAATCTGTACCCGGTCCGTCAGTGGAAGAGGGGTTATTCTAGAATAATATTCTCTTGTCAAAGTTATGTGAGTTGGCGGGCATCGTCGCTTACCTTTGTTTATCTCGGTAGACATCGCTGAAGAAGTGTTTTGTTTGCACCGCGAGTAAGACAATCTTTGTAACCTGTAAGAGGTAGGCCTCTCCTGATAGAACAAATGTTTTGTCTGCAAATTGAGGGGTAACCTTGAAACCATATTTTATATCTGGGGGCATGCAAACCTTTTGGAGTGCAAGCGAGGGGCGGCTATTTATTTTTTAAATTTTTAGGACCTCTAACCCTTTAAACTCGTAGGATTAGTCATTTCCTAACATGCATAAAGAAAGGATGTGGGGCAAAACTCTAAAAATTGCCATTTTTATATGAGACATTCTTATCATATGACTGGATTAATCGAGCAGTTTTAGCACATAGTTCAAGCTCGTTAAAAATTAAACATAAGACAAGAGCAAATGTTTCCACCCGCGTTTAAGCTCGTTAAAAAATGAACTATTCCCCTATAAATAACCACCGTGAATGTAGCATTTCAGCCATTAAAGCCTTGGTCGTGTTTGCACTGTCACCTCCACTTTTCCATTGGCCGATCATTCACCTCCATTTGATTGTTTACCCATTTTGAGGAACAGCTGCGAAGAGTGATTTCACTAGCCATCCTTGTGACACTGCCATGATTGGAAAATTCCAACCGTTACTTGGAATCAGCTACTACCCATTTTATCACCCGTTCCTCAAAAGGCGAGTCTTCTTTAAGCTCTTTTCAACTGACTCGTAAAATATGAAAAGATTGCCGAGTTTTGGCCTTCCAGCTCGTTAAAGTGACCGGAAGTGCTATCCCTCCTCTAGATTTTAATCTTTTTGGACCTGAGGGATTATTGCACAAAACGATCAAGCGCTTGTTTTTTTCGGCTCGTTAAAACTGTCGAAAATTCATCCCTTTTGTATTGTTTTATACTTTTTCGGACTTAAGGGATTAGATGACGAAAAAGGAATTTTGGAGTTACCTTTACGTACCTTTTCAGACTCTCTAAAAATGAAAAGGACCGAGTTATCTTTGTCGTTAAACTCGTTAAAAAGATTAATAGCGACAAACTTGTCTTTAGACGAGAACGAGTTTCACTATCGCTAGGCTCGTTAAAACATAGCGATGGGTTTGCCCGAAGGGCAAATTATAGAACAAGCATATGTTATCCTCCTCAAGCTTGAAAAAAATAAAGAGGTACTGGTCAGCAATGACTGGGGAAAAATTGGGAAGAAAACTCAAAGAATCTTTATTGGTAGCAAGTTGCTCTTGAACATGACACTTCCACTCCGTGTCCGAGTCGGGTTGGGTTGTTTCATTCACCGGTCACATCACCATGGTCACACCATACCATCCACATTTGGGGTAAATGCTACCAATCCATCACATAAGTGTCGCCGACATGTTCAAGAGAAGTCACCTGTGTCCCATCCACTACCATACATTATACTTCATTCTTTCATGACCGCCATCCTGAACCATATATCATCAGATCGTTTTCACCTCCATCAAAATCATTTGCTCCGTTCTGTGTCATTGATGTGGGATTAATTAAGACCCTCCTTTGACGGATCGCTTCTTGTCGACATCAGCTCATTATCCAAGAAGTTGATCTAGGAACACCCCATTCAGTACTTTGAAGCTTGCATGCCTCAATGGCAATTTTCTCACTTCCGGCGACAGGTATACATCAATGACCTTCGACCGAAAGATTTTGCGTGGTGTTCGATGCCAAGTCCTTTATTCACACCACGTGAGTTGTACTGCAGTACCTTGAGGGTCATTATCATTATCGATGATTCCTCTCGCGCTTGTTAACAGTTTACATCATTGACTGGTAATCAAGCGATGTCTTTCCATGTTCGACTTCAGAACATTTCTCACATGGATCGACTTGTACTTCGAGTGAAGATCGGACGAGATTGAAGACCCCGGATCTAGTTTCATCCATCCGGGCTGCGATATATATTCAGGAAAATAAAGACATTGAAGTGTACAACATTGCAGCACAGATAATCATCCTATCAAAAGGATGATGGCTCTATCAGAATCATCTGTCTACCATCAGACGATTGTCTGTCCTATGTACATGAAAATGAATTTATAAAGCTGAGCATGGGAATGCCCGCCTCAGCTAGATCATGAAAACAGTATGAAGATAATGTATTGTATTGTATCTTATTACAGGTCTCCTCCCAGCATTGAAAGAACTTCGGATCCTCCTAATAAAGCATTTCACCCGATAAACGGCCTCATACTTTAGGGGGCAACTGTTATAGACATTTTGGTGCCTTACAACTCTAAGCATGAAATGTCCATAAACCAAGGGATCCTAAGTCCCTAAAAGTGTTGTTCCGACCCCTAAAGGAACAAGGTCAACAAATTACAGCTTCTCCCAGAAGTTCTCCACCAGAAACTGCTCAGAATCAGTCAAATCAGGGTCATTTCAGCTGCTCCACTGGCTAGCTGCGTTGCATGGCACCCAAATACACTAGCTAGGTGCGTTGCAATGCACCTAAATGCACTACCAGGGTGCGTTGAGCGGGAAATGACAAATGGCAGTGCCATTCCGTGAGGTGGAAAGACAATGGAAGCTTCCAGAATCTTCTCCAATGACACTTGCCTCACTGAGTTCGACCAAGGATGAGTAAGAGGCTCTCAGTCTCCAAGTGGAAGCAAGAACTGACAGAGAGAAGACACTAGTCAAATCATAAGCTGACTCATCATCTTTGCATACATCTATATATGGATCCCTCATCCCAGAGATCCGGAGGCTGGAATTTTGTACATTGCAGAGAATTGCTGTTGGTTTTGAGATAGATATCAGAGTATTGGGTGATTTATGCTTTGTTGGAGGTGAAGAGGGGCTTCTTTGCTGGGAGGTTGATGCTGGATCAGGAATCATCGGTTGTAACTCCTCTTGGATCTTCTTGTTATATCAATAAAACTATTTGAGTTTCTCCTACATGCTTGTGTATCATTGATGTTTGTTATACTTGTATGTTTAGCTTAAATCTGATCCTAAGCTATTTATGAATATAAATCCATTTCTTTGTGTAGTTTTCTTCTTCTGTGATCTTACAGGAACTTGGTGAAGCTGGGCAAGTGTTATAGACATTTTTGTGCCTTACAGATCTAAGCATGAAATGTCCATAATCCAAGGGATCCAAAGTCCCCAAAAGTGTTGTTCCTGCCCCTAAAGGAACAAGGTCAACAAATTACAGCTTCTCCCAGAAGTTCTCCACCAGAAACTGCTCAGAAACAGTTAAATCAGGATCCTTCAGCTGCTCCACTAGCCAGCTGCGTTGCATAGCACCCCAGTACACTAGCTAGGTGCGTTGCAATGCACCTAAATGCACTACCAGGGTGCGCTGAGCAGGAAATGACAAATGGTAGTCTCATTCCGCGAGGTGGACAGACAATGGAAGCTTCCAGAATCTTCCTCAATGACACTTGCCTCACTGAGTTCGACCAAGGATGAGTAAGAGGCTCTCAATCTCCAAGTGGAAGCAAGAACTGACAGAGAGAAGCCACAAGTCAAATCATAAGCTGACTCATCCTCTCTGCACACATCTATATATGGATCCCTCATCCCAGAGATCCAGAGGCTGGAATTTTGTACTTTGCAGAGAATTGCTGTTGGTTTTGAGATTGAGATCAGTGCATTGGGTGATTTATGCTTTGTTGGAGGTGAAGAAGGGATTACTTTGCTGGGAGGTTGATGCTGGATCGGGACTCACTTGGTTGTATCTCCTCCTGGATCTTCTTGTTATATCAATAAAACTATTTGAGTTTCTCCTACATGCTTGTGTATCAATGATGTTTTGTTATATATGCATGTTTAGCTTAAATCTGATCCTAAGCTATTTTTGAATGTAAATCCATGTCTTTGTGTAGTTTTCCTCTTCTGTGATCTTGCAGGAACCTGGTGAAGCTGGGCAAGTAAGGGAGCAGGTAGCTGGAAGCTATCAAAGAGAAGAGAGACAGGATCAAAGGACTAGCGAAAGACACAGGTTGGTTCATCATATTCCTCTTCGTTTACAATTCATAAAGAAGAATACGAAAGTAGTTTTCCTTGTTTGTTGCTAAGGCACTATCACACCTTAGTGGGATAGGGGCATTCTGAGTAGACACTTTTCCCAACAACAAAATGGTGACTCCGCTGGGGAGCGTGTCTAGTTAGTTTGTTTGTGTTTCTCTTATTGTTTGTTTCATAAACACAGAAGTAGCAATCGAACTGCATTTGCCATTATCAAATGCAAAGTAGACACCCGCTACTTCAATCCACTCACTGGATTTGTTTATGATTTGAACAGCTGATTCACAAATGATCTGATGACCCTTTGTGATAGCTCTTAGTCCTCCTTTAAATCATCCCTCTGATTGTACCTTACTGATTGCTTTTACTCGGCCAAAAACCATAGATTAAACTGCAAACCGTGACCCAGAACCCGGATAGAAGTCTCGTTTCTGCCCCAGCGCAGGCTCTGTGAAGAGGTTCTGCATTTCAACGCAGGTCCCGAGAGGGCTACCTGCGCTGCAATTCAGTTTCTCTGTGCAACAGGTGCGCTGATCAGCCTTTGCCCTGTGCAGCTGAGGTTCTTTGCTTCATTTTGTCCAGTTTTATCTCTGATTTTTGCAGCCTGTTATCAGTGTGTGCACCTATCTGAAAACCCCTTTTTTTTGCCTTAATTCCGCCTCCTTTGTACAAAAAGGTTGTAGATGTTCTTTGTGTGTTTGTTACATCATTTACAGTTTTCCATTGAAAGAGTAAAATAGTCATACTGTCGTCCTTAGATTTAGATCTGTCATAAGTGTCGATTTTGATCTTAGGAGAAGGTTGTTTGCTGTTGACAGTTGATTATACTTTTACTTTTACTTTTGGTTTGAATTTTTCACTTTCTAGTGTCGAAACGAGTGTTTATTTCAAAATCACAAAGTGTCGTAATCTTCTCTACCTTTTTTATTTCGAAAAGAAGCTCGTTTGTTTTTTTCACTTGAAAGCAAATTCAGATTTGTACATCAACTTTCTTTTTAGGCATCAAAATTAAGAAAGTGAAAACAAATACATGCATATGTGCATTTGCATATTGATAGTTTGTATGGCTTGATTTAGGAAAAGTGCATTTACAGTGTGCTCTTTGCTCTTTGAGAAAAGATTGTGTCTTTCTTTTCCCCTTGTAGCTAGGATTTTCATTGCTGAAAAGAGATAAAAGCTTGCTTATCATCTTTAGATTGCATTTAGGAATTACATCTACATCTCGTGGTGATCCCAAAAGGAAAACTTCTAAGAAAGATCAACTTAAAATAAATTGAATGAATCTAACAACGCATTGGAACTTAATGCACAACATAGAGGTCTAGGCTAGAGACGTGTTCCGGCGTCGTAAAACCTGGTAACTGTTGTCCTCACTGATGGTTGGGTGATTCCTCCACTGTGAGACGATAAGTGCCAGTACGGACTTGTGCTCCCACGTACCGTCGAGCATATATTGGGAGACCCCTATAGGCTTAAAACCTTTTATCCACAGGAAACCATGTCGGCCGCCCTACTGATCGCAATGCACCGAACACAACATTCGGGAAGATCGACTGCCGTACCGTAAAATGTATTCTGCAGTTTTGTGATTGGTTTGGCACACCCTCTACCTAGATCTCCAGAGTAGTCCCTTTCGTTCCTTTTCAGACTCCTTAACGGAAAAGGTCCATCTGAGCACTTGTCACTTCAGGCTCATTAAAAATCGAAGGAGACTAGAGTCATCTTTTGTTTTTCTCGACTCTTTAAAGTTGAAAAAACAAGTTGTGTCCAAGTGTCTTAAAATTTATTTTAAACGGAATATTCATACCCTTTTCCTACGTTGATCTTAGGTTGAGAAAATGGAGTCTACCAACCAAGTAATTCCCCTTAGTGGAAATCCTAGTCCTTTCTCCTCTTGGGGAGATGTTGGTGCACCCCATATGGCCACATTGTCGCTTCCAAGACTGACAATTGGCTTGCCATTCTGGTTCTTCTCAACCAATGTCGTTCAGAACACCACTATTCCTGAACAATCGAATCAGCAATTAGACCAGTCCAGAGTTACCCACCAACCTTCTACTTCCTCTAATTCTTCCTCTCCTCCTTCCTCTTCGATTGATGGGGCTGGCAAAGCCAAAAGTCAAGTTCCTAAGGAGAAGAAGGAAAAGAAGAAGAAGAATGAGCCAGAAGTGAATGGGGGCAAACGAGTGTCGTATAAAGAAAATCCACACACTGCACCGACCAGGCCTAAATTGCCATGTGTCATTTGCAAGGGAGACCACTTTCACAGAGATTGTCCTTGCATCCCTCGGATACTAAGGGACTGGTCTCCCCGTTTGCACAATCCGGTGTCGTCAACCTCTGATGGCCATGTTGAAAGCACACTGTCAACTAGTGAAAGTGAAGCCCCAGGACAAAAAAGGAGAGCTAGATCTCCCTGTAGACTGTGTGAAGGCGATCACGCCATCCACCGTTGTCCCTTCTTAGATGAAGCTAAAAGAGTTTTGGATGATCGTCCGGTTTCACCATTACGACTTCCTCCTGGATATAAAAAACTCTTGCCGAGTCCTTCGTTAGTTGAGAATCCAGCTGGCTCGCTCAAGTGGTCAGCTGAAACGCCTATCATTGAAGATGAACCAGCTGAATCCATACTCGACGAAAGTCAAAAGGTCGAGGCGGCAGTTGACCCGGTCTTGCCTTCAGAGGTTTTATCTTCGAATGACACAGTCACTGGAGAGAACAAGGATGACACCGTCCAAATTCTCTTCATCAACACAGACTCCGATGAACACGGGGGAAACCTACCCATTCCTTTATCGTAGGAAGGAAGTTCGTCAGATCCGTACCCGACCGTCTACTCGGTCCCACCTCCAAGCAACCTAGTTGTCTCCTTCGACTGGAATCAACTAGGCAGACCCCGTTTACCAGCAAGCATAACATTCAGAATTATCGTCCAAATACATAGAATGATCATGGCTGTTACCATCATAGATGAGGGGGCTTCTGTGAGTATCCTTTCCTCTACTGCTTGGAAAGCGCTTGGTTCACCATCGCTTTTGCCTGAGATGAGAAATCTGACAGGCTTTGATAAAGGAACCAGTCGACCTTTAGGGATCCTCCCCAATGTGCCCATAACATTGAAAGGGAAGACAGTTCAAATGAACGTAATGTTCGTTCAAGGACCCTTGGATTATAACCTACTCCTTGGACAAGACTATATTTATTGCATGGGAGTCATCATCTCCTCACTCTTTAGAGTAATGTGTTTTTCGCACGAAGAAAGAGTGGTCAAACTCGTGGACCAGCTTTCATTTCCCAGATCACGCATCGCAAATAGTCATATACCATCCCTAAATGGTCTCTTCACGCAAGAAATGTCTCAGCCCCCAGTCCGTCCTCCCGATGAGCGTGAGTAATTCGGAGGGATATGACTGAAACCCAGGGGGCATGCGTCCTGGTCTGCTTCGGCAGGAAAACTTCAGGTATAGGGTAGGTTTCCGCGGGAGAATATGACTAGTCTGTACCCCGTCCGTCAGTGGAAGAGGGGTTATTCTAGAATAAGATTCTCTTGTCAAAGTTATGTGTGTGGCGCTCGTTGTCACTCACCTTTGTTTATCTCGGTAGACATCGCCGAGGAAGTGTTTCATTTGTAACGCGAATGAGGCAATCTTTGGTAACCTGAAAGAGGTAGGCCTTTCCTGATAGAACAAATGTTTTGTCTGCAAATTGAGGGGTAACCTTGAAATTGTATTTTATACCTGGGGGCATGCAAACCTTTTGGAGTGCAAGCAAGGGGCGACTATTTGTTTTTTAAATTTTTAGGTCCTCCCTTTAAACCCGTAGGCTAACCCTTTAAACTCGTAGGATTAGTCGTTTCCTAACTTGCATAAAGAAAGGATGTGGGGCAAAAGTCTAAATATTGCCGTTTTATATGAGACATTCTTATCATATGACTGGATTATCGAGCAGTTTTAGCACATAGTTCATGCTCGTTAAAAAATAAACATAAGACCAAGCAAGTGTTTCAATCCGCGTTTAAGCTCGTTAAAAAATGAACTATCCTCCGGTAAATAACCACCGTGAATGTAGCATTATCAGCCATTAAAGCCTTGGTCATGTTTGCACCATCACCTCCACTATTCCATTGGCCGATCATTCACCCCCATTTGATTGTTTACCCATTTTGAGGAACAGCTGTGAAGAGTGATTTCACTAGCCATCCTTGTGACACTGCCGTGATTGGAAAATTCTAAACCTTACCTGGAATCAGCTGCTACCCATTTTATCACTCGTTCCTCAAAAGACGAGTCTTCTTTAAGCTCTTTTCATCTGACTCGTAAAATATGAAAAGATTGCCGAGTTTTGGCCTTCCAGCTCGTTAAAGTGACCGGAAGAGCTATCCCTCCTCTAGATTTTAATCTTTTTGGACCTGAGGGATTATTTCACAAAAATATCGAGCGCTTGTGTTGTTCGGCTCGTTAAAACTATCGAAAATTCATCCCTTCTATATTGTTTTATACTTTTTCGGACTTAAGGGATTAGATGACGAAAAAGGAATTCCGGAGTTAACTTTACGTACCTTTTCAGACTCTCTAAAAATTAAAAGGACCGAGTTATCTTTGTCGTTAGACTCGTTAAAAAGATTAATAGCGACAAACTTGTCTTTAGACGAGAACGAGTTTCACTATCGCTAGGCTCGTTAAAACATAGCGATGGGTTTGCCTGAAGGGAAAATTATAGAACAAGCATACGTTATCCTCCTCAAGCTTGACAAAAATAAAGAGGTACTGGTCAGCAATGACTGGGAAAAATTGGGAAGAAACTCAAAGAATCTTTATTGGTAGCAAGTCGCTCTTGAACATGACACTTCCACTCCGTGCCTGAGTCGGGTTGGGTTGTTTCATTCACCGGTCACATCACCATGGTCATGCCATACCATCCACATTTGGGGTAAATGCTACCAATCCATCACATAAGTGTCGCCGACATGTTCAAGAGAAGTCATCCAGAGAAGTCACCCGTGTCCCATCCATTACCATACATTATACTTCATTCCTTCATGACCGCCATCCTGAACCATATATCATCAGATCGTTTTCACCTCTATCAAAATCATTTGCTCCGTTCCGTGTCATTGATGTGGGATTCATTAAGGCCCTCCTTTGACGGATCACTTCTTGTCGACATCAGCTCATTATCCAAGAAGTTGATCTAGGAACACCCCATTCAGTACTTTGAAGCTTGCATGCCTCAAAGGCAAGTTTCTCACTTCCAGCGACAGGTATACATCAATGACCTTCGACCGAAAGATTTTGCGTGGTGTTCGACGCCAAGTCCTTTATTCACACCACATGAATTGTACTGCAGTACCTTGAGGGTCATCATCATTATCGGTGATTCCTCTCGCGCTTGTTAACAGTTTACATCATTGACTGGTAATCAAGCGATGTCTTTCCATGTTCGACCTCAAAACATTTTTCACATGGATCGACTTGTACTTCGAGTGAAGATCGGACGAGAATGAAGACCCCGGATCTAGTTTCATCCATCCGGGCTGCGATATATATTTAGGAAAAATAAAAAACATTGACATGTACAGCATTACAGCGCAGATAATCATCCTACCAAAAGGATGATGACTTCATCAAAATCATCAGTCTACCATCAGACGATTGTCTGTCCTGTGTACATAAAAATGAATTTATAAAGCTGAGCATGGGAATGCCCGCCTCAGCTAGATCATGAAAATAGTATGACGATAATGTATTGTATTGTATCTTATTACAGGTCTCCTCCCAGCATTGAAAGAACTTCGGATCCTCCTAATAAAGCATTTCACCCGATAAACGGCCTCATACTTTAGGGGGCAACTGTTATAGACATTTTTGTGCCTTACAGCTCTAAGCATGAAATGTCCATAATCCAAGGGATCCAAAGTCCCGAAAAGTGTTGTTCCTGCCCCTAAAGGAACAAGGTCAACAAATTACAGCTTCTCCCAGAAGTTCTCCACCAGAAACTGCTCAGAAACAGTCAAATCAGGATCATTTCAGCTGCTCCACTAGCCAGCTGCGTTGCATAGCACCCTAGTACACTAGCTAGGTGCATTGTAATGCACCTAAATGCACTACCAGGGTGCGCTGAGCGGGAAATGACAAATGGCAGTGTCATTCCGCGAGGTGGACAGACAATTGAAGCTTCAAGAATCTTCCTCAATGACACTTGCCTCACTGAGTTCGACCAAGGATGAGTAAGAGGCTCTCAGTCTCGAAGTGGAAGCAAGAACTGACAGAGAGAAGCCACAAGTCAAATCATAAGCTGACTCATCCTCTCTACATACATCTATATATGGATCCCTCATCCCAGAGATCTAGAGGCTGGAATTTTGTACTTTGCAGAGAATTGTTGTTGGTTTTGAGATTGAGATCAGTGCATTGGGTGATTTATTCTTTGTTGGAGGTGAAGAAGGGATTCCTTTGCTGGGAGGTTGATGCTAGATCGGGACTCACTTGGTTGTATCTCCTCCTCGATCTTCTTGTTATATCAATAAAACTATTTGAGTTTCTCCTACATGCTTGTGTATCAATGATGTTTTGTTATATATGCATGTTTAGCTTAAATCTGATCCTAAGCTATTTTTGAATGTAAATCCATGTCTTTGTGTAGTTTTCCTCTTCTGTGATCTTGCAGGAACTTGGTGAAGCTGGGCAAGTAAGGGAGCAGGTAGCTGGAAGCTGTAAAAGAGAAGAGAGACTGGATCAAAGGACTAGCGAAAGGCACAGGTTGGTTCATCCTATTCCTCTTCGTTTACAATTCATAAAGAAGAATACGAAAGTAGTTTTCCTTGTTTGTTGCTAAGGCACTATCACGCCTTAGTGGGATAGGGGCATTCTGAGTAGACACTTTTCCCAACAACAGCAAGTAAGGGAGCAGGTAGCTGGAAGTTGTCAAAGAGGAGAGAGATTGGATCAAAGGACTAGCGCAAGACACAGGTTGGTTCATCCTATTCCTCTTCGTTTATAGTTCATAAAGAAGAATACAAAAGTAGTTTTCTCTATTTATTTCTAAGGTCACTGTCACACCTTAGTGGGATAGGGTCGTTCTGAATAGACACTTTTCCCGTTAACAACTACTCAAAACGTTGACCATTAAATTTCTCGATCTCTATCTTTCCACTACTTGCCATATTTTTTCACCACTAGAATTGATCCCACAAATCTCCCACTGAATAAGTTCTACCATAGGCCCGAGAGAAACCCCTAAGCAACAAAGGTGTCCCCTTGAAGCCAAAACAACTTTAATACCAAATGTAGGTTTTAACCCCGTACAAAAATTACTTGCATACAAATTCTAAAAAAACAAAAAATAAACAAAGGCGAGACCATAACACATAAAACAAATATACATAGAGAGTTTCCCCTGGATCCCAAAACCGGGACTACCAGCATGATTTTTCATTATGTTCCTTTCATATGTTACAATACATATATATATACATGCCGAAGCATCCAATACCATGGACCGAAAACCATCGCACCCAGAACCATGTTTGAAAACCATGCACAAAACCATAGGTAGGTTTGCCCACCTAATATATGGTGAAAAAAAAATTTCCCCGGGGCACTGCCCCGGACCCCATAAAGGGGGGCCTACTCGTACCCCTCAAACCCCCTAGACAGGGAGGGCTACCACACCCTATGATCCCCCACTGCATAATCGATGCAACAAAGGTGGGGCTCCACCCCCCTTCTAACCCCTTGGTTCTAGGGTGGCTATTTGTGGAAAGACTATAGCACAACCCAAAATTCTCCCACTTGTTGTTTTCTTTCCACAGGGGACCACATGAGAGCTTAGTCATTTATCTAGCCTTACAACAACCGTTGTTTCTCTACACTAAGAACTTATTAGAGCTCACAGATTTTGTCAATGCATCTGCAGTATTCTTCAAAGTGTTCACCTTTACTAGCAACAACTTTTTGTCTTCTATCATATCCCTCACAAACTGATACTGAACATCAATGTGCTTTGTCTTTGAATGGTAAGCAGGGTTCTTTGCCAAGAAAATTGCTGCCCCCCTGTGACCCCCCTGCTGCGCAATCGGCACAAAAAAGGGGGGCTCTGCCCCCCCTCTAACCCCCTGGTTAACTAGGGTGGCTAGTCGTGGAAATAATATAACACAACCCAACAACAAACACAAAGAAGTAGTAGAAAAACACTTCATTTCATTAATAGAAAAATACTGAACTATGCTTACATACATAATGGAAATAAGATAGCTCGAGCGATGGTAGCTTATCTTTGAGAAGAGATGTGGCGTCTACATGCCTCTGAATTGTGTTATGATGAGGCTCAAAGGCCTATTTATTATTGGAAAACATGAGAAAAGCCTAAAAAACTAAAACCCTAACCCTAGAATATGTAACACTAAGAGTTTGTGGGCCCCTTTAGGGTTAGTTGGAAAACCAACTTCCCGGGGTCATAACTTGGTGATATTATCTCCATTTGGTGCGAATTATACCTTATTGGAAAGGTGCCATTGAGTACTATAGGTTTTTCCATAGGTCCATGCCTATGGCTACGAGCCTACTGCAGACCCCAAAAAAACGTCGTTTAGGGGGTCAAAATTGCTCTGGAAGTTCAGGACCTAAATAACTGCTAAAAATAGTAAAATGATGAAATGGACAAGGAAACAACTGAAATTGACTAGGGGGTCTAGCTGGAATAGACGGGTGGCCACCAATATCCACTTGGATCAACATCACTACAACTATGATCAACACCGTGCAAATGCAACAAGCACATGAACTACAAGCATAATGAACACATATGCAACTGACATGAATGCATGACCAACACACTGCCCATCCAGTTTGAGGGGTGAACCATGCTCTGATACCACTCTTTAATAGCCTCCTCCCACATCTACCCAAGTAACCGACCAAATAGGGTAAAAATGTGACGAGAATTTACTATGATGTGATTCGACTCCCTATGTGTCAGTTAAGGAAATGGAACTAGTGGAACACATCACAAAAATATTCCACATCAGCAATTGAACTCCCAGGAGCCATCCTAACCACTCAGGTAATGATCCCAAGAGTCCCACTAAAGTTTTAATGCACCAAACCCTTGGAATCTCCCTTGATATGGACCTGGGTGCATCTAGGAGGCTCTAGACGCTCCCACAACAACGGAAAGTGAGCATTCGAGGAATTTTTTCCCTGGTGATGTGCTTGCGACTCTAATATTTGTGCCAATTTTCTAGGCCTAGAGCCCCTGTCACTACCCAGAACTCAATGACACCTTCAGAAATGAAATTTCGCAATGAAACAAAGATATATTTGCAAAAACATGAAGAAGGACTAGACTGGACCCCTACTAGCCATGATAGGCATTTCATCAAGCATATCACAAATATGAAATCAACAAGTCTTAACAATAGAGCTAAGCATAGGGGTATCATACTTATTCGAGATTCACTATGAGGCATTGTTTCCTGATCACATTAGTTGCATTATCATCTATTAGGCCATAGATTCCTTTACAAGTAAAAAATGATGAGAACCATACATAGCCATTATCATATTACATGTTCATAACTAGCATAATAACAACAAAAATACCAAGGAAACAACAACCTTATAATCCACATATAAGCCAATATAATACTCATAACATACCAAGGAGAAAGAGAGCTCTTATTGATGATTACATAGGCCAAACAGGTATGGGACTTCCACGAACCACCCGACCATAGATTAGATTGAACCAAATATTTCTTTTATCCAGTCACCCCCATGCCATATTCCAACCATGAATGTGGGATATCATGAAACAAATCCATCAAAACTGAACGAGGGCTTCCAGAGGTCAAACCACCTCAACCCTCAACTAGTGATTCCAACTCACGTCGGACATCACTAACCATCACCAGATTAGTCTCTACCCAATATGTCAATGTCTCTAGAGCGTTTGTTCCAACTCGACTTCTAGGACTAGTATCTCAAGCCATAACTACCACCAAGATTCTAGAGCATTTGTCTAACCAAGGCTTCTAGGAATAATAACTCAACTCACAGTTTCTGTCGAGCTTCCAGAGCTTTTTTCCAACCAAGGCTTGTAGGACTAGTAACTCAACCCACCAAGGGCTTCTAGAGCATTTTTCCAACCAAGGCTTCAGAGACTAGTAACTGAACCCAAGCTATTACACGGCTTCCAGAGCGTTTTTCCAACTAAGTCTTCCAGGAATAGTAACTCAATCCAAGCTGTTATAGGGCTTCCAAAGCGTTTGTCCAACCAAGGCTTCCAGGAACTAGTAACTCAACCCAAGCTAAAGGAAACATGAGAAACAATCATAAAAACAAAGAAATGAACCAACAACACCACGGCTATCCCAGAAATGGAAAGGCTAGGAAAATCCACTATCAATCCAAGCAATCCTCCATGCCAATGATAGATCATGACCAATAAAGCACATGCATATACAATGCATGCCAAAACTAGTGAGGAAAACATACATGAAAATTACCTGCAAGAAAAACTCGATGTAGATGTTGATCTTATGTCCTCTTATGCTTTCCTACTCTTTCTTTTCCTTCTTGCTCCAAAAATCCAAGTATGCTACACTCCTCCAAGAGTTCTCCAAGAAAACTCTAACTCTCCAAGAGTATGAGAGAGAGAATATAGAGAGAGCTCCAAAATTGAACTAACAAAAGTCTATACTTACCAAGCCTGCCCACTAATCCTCAGAAGCATTTTTATCAATGAGGCCTCTATTTTCTTCAATTTCCATTATTTTCCTTCATTTTCCTCCTCACATGTAACCTGGGGTCTTTCACCTTCCTTTTCTCCTAATTTCCATTATTTTCGTAATTAAAATGCCAAATAATGCCTCCTTGCCTTTCCAAAGCATTTGGAATTTCCTTTTTTGATTTCCTTAGCCACAATAACTGAAATAAACACTCACTAGGATGTTTTTCCTAGCATTTAGATTGGAATACTTCCATGACCTTGGTCTTATATTTTTTAGATGAATTTTTAACCAGGGCCGTTACAGATACCATTTTTGTTGTGACATTCCTTCAAGATCAATGATTTTATCTTATTGCTTCGTTATGACTTCCTTCATGCTATTCATTAAACATTTAATGGACGTGAAAATTCCCTTTTGGAGTCAACCACTTCATAAAAAAATCTTCTTGAGTAAGTTTGGAAGCATCCCAAAACATCACTTGATTTGTTGGAGATTCTTCCTTTTGATTAACCCTTCTTCTTTTGGGTCTTCCCATGATTAGTTCATTTTTAGTGCTACTGAATAAATAATTGATGAGATGAAGTTCTTCCTCAATTGGCTCAATATTATATGCATGAATTATTCTAGGAGAAGTGATACCTAGGTGTTGGGCATTTAATTTTTGGTTAAATTACTTGCATTAAATTATCAATCTAGGGTTCATATTCTTTTCACAAGCACACTTGCATTATATATGCTGCACAATTAACTATGATAAAAATAAATTTATTCTATTGAAATGAAATTGCAAGACTCAAAATGAAATTCTATTCATGAAGAGATTTAAATGAGCATGCCCACTTTCTTTCTCAATGACCGATATCTAAAGAAACAAATAAATTTTGAACAACAAAGAAATGTAATCTTTAATATTTTGAATTGAAATGATAATTCAATTGTAGGAAAAATAACACAATTCTATTCTAAGTCCTTAATCTAATGAATTATGCTATGTAAATCATAAAGTATATTGTAAAAGAATTGATATAGAAATGGATTCTAACTGTTGGAAAACAATAAATTCTAGTTTTATGAAAACAATAAATTCTAACTCTAAGAAAGTACTAAACCTTTTAAGCTATGAAAACAAAGGCACTCTATATTAAAGCAATAAGAAAATGGATGAGATGAAATTGTGTGCGAGTTGAGATTACTCATGTGTGCATTTCAATTTACAATCATTCAAGACTAATGAATATCTATAAATATGAGACTAAGCAAATTAAGAAACAATTGAAATGTTTTCTATTATTTTTAAATTTACTCAAGTACTTGACCTATGCAATGGAAACAAAATGAGTAAGAAAAAGATATAACTAGAGCTACAAATGAAAACTATAATGCTTAAATGAAATTGAGGATTGATCTAAAGCTATGAATTAAAACTAAGTGCAAAAAACCTAAATAAATTCTGAATAGAAGCTAAATTATAATATCTTGTACTTTTGTAGGGGGATCTCTTGAGATGCACAAGTGTTTATAAACCTTAGAAGATGGACTTAAATCAGCCACACATGATTACGAAAGCACCATAACAGAGTTTATTATTACTAAAGTGCGTACAACATATCTTAAATACAATAGTCAGTGAAAAGATAAATCCAACTTCAAAAGCTATTTATTCACTTCCACGTGAATCATTTTATAGAGTTTAGAACATAGCTAGATTGAAAGTCTTATGGCTAGCAATTAGAATACAAATTCGACATATCAATTTCTTAATTAAAATAGAAATATTCCTTCTCACAATTAACTATGGGAGGAGAAGATCATAAGAAGACACATTATCAACTTCAATATTTCAAATCTTCCTTCTTGAACCTCACTCACTTAATGATATACCTCACTTGTTTGATATTTTCACTACTACAAGTACGCCATAACTACTTTCACCGAAGGTTTGACTTGAGAGATATGTAAAACTTGTGACCTTCCACTTGTGTCTGATAGGTGGATCACCATCTCAACAACATTTTTCACTATGGATATGCTCCAACTAATTTAAAACACATGGGATCATATAGAACCTTCAAATAACAGTAGAATGTTAGAGGAGTTGCAAAATATGCACAATTTGATAGCTTATGTCCAATCAAACCAATTTAATAAGGAAAAACATATAGATTTTAGATGATAATGGACATTTAAATTATTAATGTATTTTCATGGTTCAACTAACTCTTAACTCATGCTAAAGATAAGATGGTATGAGAATAAGTCACAAAATGGGTAAAAGTGAGAGATGAAACTGTAAAAAAGAAGGAAATTGTGGAGGCTCAACATTCCCCCATGCTCAGGGTTTTGCATTTCTTCATGCACCTGTGGTTGAAAAAAATCCAAAATTGCAGTGATGTTTTAGAGAACTACTTCTAAATCTTGGACCAAGACATCCAAATTTCATTGTATTCCTTTGCTCTTCACATTCATTGACCATCTTGGTTTCTTCATTAGCAGCTTAACTTGTAATTCCTTGATATTTTGTTGGAGTATATTGTTATTCTTCTTGACTTTTTTATTCTTCTTATACCAGTAACACATGTGTAGAAGCATTGTCTCATTTAATTCCTTAATCAATTGATTTTCATATTTTATATGGTTATTCAATAATTCCAATTCAAATATCTCTTACTTCAATGTTTTAATAAATTCTTGCTCCTTAGAGGAAGGAATATTTGTTTCTAATTCAGATTGATAAAAATACAAGATATCATTATGTAGTTTTGGCTCAATAGGAGATTTTGCATTTTCCAACTGTGCTCCTTTCTCTAATGATTCAAAGTAATGATATACTTGTTTCTAGATAATATCTACCTCTATTGTTTTACTTGTAGGATATTTTGGTGGTGCCTTTACCTCTGTCTCATCAATCTTTATGGCCTCAGGTGGACTATGACTAATTTGTGTAGCCATGCTTCTACTCTTCCTTCCTTGCTACTTAGACTCTACTATTCCTTGGTAATTATCCCTTTTAATACTCTTCCTCTAAAGTTTTCTCATGTTCTTCCTCGACGACTCTCGTTTAATTTCAGTGGCTTACATTCTTCTAATATCCTTTGGTTCATCCTTATTTTGCGCTTGATTTCCTTGTTTCTTATTTGGTCTTCCCTTGCAGGTGTTTTCTTACATTTCTAGTTCTTTGAGTGTGATATCTTCCGCCATGTATGAAATATTATGAATCTTTGTCTCTGTTACATTATCAGCGGCCAAATTCTCAACTCTGTGTTCAGGTTTAGGGTTTGAGGAAACCCTTCTTCAGCTCCTTTTGTTCTTCTTGACTTTTTTCCCGTCAAAACTTTTAACAAAATGATTTTATACCAAGAACTACTTCTAATAATCACCTTTAGTCCTTAATTCTACCTCGACAAGTATCTTGATTAAACCATGATTATAGTGATCTTTCTATGTTTCTCAAGTCTCATTGAATATTAAATGCCATTCTCTTTAGACTACACATTAGATAATATGGTAAATTTAATTCCTTCCCTTCAGTAAAATGCATTAATATACAAGCATGATAAAAGAGAAGGGTTCACTACAACAAAACCCTATGGTTAACATCCCTTTTTAATTCCTTTTTTCCATCTAGAGCCCATTTTTGGTGCTATTTGCATCCATTTATCAAATATGTTGCAAAACTTGATGCAAAATTTGCACTAAATTTTGCACCAAGTCTTACACCAAGTTTAGCACCAGGTATTGCAATAGGTTTTGCACCAAGTTTTGCACCAGGGTTTATGTCACGTTTTGTGTGTTGCCACTATGACACGGGTGTTGTCCTTGATGGAAACTCACTCAGATGACAGATCACAGTTCAGACTCATAGAATAAAGAAAGAGAGGTATACGCAGGTTCCCCATTGACCAAGCCGCATGTACACACAAGTTAGCAAACCAAAAGGAGCGTATAACATACACACACACTTTCACAGAAGGAAAGGCACGTACTTGTTGGAAAACTAAGTTTTGGTCCATGGTATTTTGATCCATGGTATTGGTCCAAGGTATCTGGTTTGAAGTGTTGATCCTAGGTATTTGGTCCAAAGTTTTGATCCTAAGTGGTTTTGGTCCATGGTATTAAGTAAGGCCTAAGGCTATAAAAGGAGGAGAAGATCATTACGCAAATGTACTCAAGTATTGAATATCCAATGAAGAGCAAGATCTAGCATACAGGTTATTGGGTTATGGTCATAGCTAGATCTAAACCAAGGATGAACCTTAGCACTTGATGAAGGATAAGATCTAATGATGGGTCATGATCTTAAGGCTTGAAGTGAAGCATCTTTATATGGTTTTTATCATTTATCTGAATAACTGGCGCATGTTGTAGTCTGTAAATATGAGGATTTGGGTATAACTAAAGTCTGAAATTGTTGTAAAGTTTAAATCATCATTTATAGATCTGTACACATGTTCACTTTATAAAGGGCGCATATACACGCTGGTTCTACATATTAAAACAACATATACATCTTAAATTTGATTTGTAGATCTGTACACAGGTTCACCTTGAGAAAAGAGCACATGCACACAGGTTCGACACATTGAAGTATACCTCATAAAATATGTTTTAGCTGCTTTTGTTTGCTGTTGTAGTGTTCTGGGTTATGGCTTGGATTCTGGCTACTGTATTCTAGTTACAACATTCTGATTGAAGGGTTGTCAAAGTGATTGGTTGATTTAGTTGTGGTTGGTGCAAAGGAGATTGGTTGATGCAGTATATTTGATGATTGAATGATGCTATTGATGGATCCAGTCTGAAAATTTATGAAACGTGGTCCCTGGAAGAAAAGAGAAGGTTGTAGCCTTCTGTAGGTTGGCACCTACATACTAGTAAACATATCAGCTAGTACAAGAGCTAAGGGGTTGTAGCTCCCTTCCAGGAGAAGCTGGAGAATGAGAGAAGGTTGTAGCCTTCTGTAGGTAGAAGCCTGCGTACTGGTATAAGATTGCACCAGTACAAAATTGTAAAAAGAAGTTTCTAATTTAAAAAGAAGATAGAGACGATTGCAGCAAGTGGTTTTCACCCACATTAGGTTTCCACCTTATATCTTGTGTTCTTGTGTGTGATTGTTTGTTTTGTTTTTACTGCACCTGGTTACTATTTATATGGTTTTGATGCACTGATTAAAGATCAACATATGATGAATTAACTGAATCATAAGTCTGCAGGATATATGCTAGTTGCCTTAAACACAATTGCGTATACATGCAAGTTCCATTAATTGAAGTAGCGTATATGAATTTGATTATGGAAATGAAAAATTATTGACTTGATAATACTGATTCACCCCCCCTCTTAGTATTATTTCCAACATTGTGCCATCCTTTGCACCAAGTTTGTTCCAGATTTTGCATCAAGTTTGGCACCTAATTTTGTTTCACCAACTTTTGCATCCTCTATTGCATCCACATTTATGTCTACACTTGCATAAAATTTTGCATCATCTTTTGCATCATTTCTTAAATCATTTTTTCCTCAGTTTTTGCATCCTTTTTAAAATCATTTTTTGCCTCTATTTTTGCATCCTTTTTTAAATCCCCTTTACGCCAAGTTTTGCGTCTAGTTTTGCATCCTTTTTTAAATAATTTTTTTCATCTATTTTTGCATCCTTTTTTACATCCCCTTTGCGCCAAGTTTTGTGTTGAGTTTTGTGTCTAGTTTTGCATATAGTTTTATTGCATCCACTTTTTCATCTTGAAATTGCATCAATATTTACATCATCTTTTGAATCTATTATTGTGTCCACCATTGCATCCAATTTTGTTGTGCCACAATTTTCACCATGTTTGGCACCTCCCTTTGCACCCACTTTTGCTTCTAATTTTGCATCCTCATTTGCATCTAGGTTTTTATCGACTTTTACATCTATTTTTTTTATCCTTTTTTTTATCCACTTTTGTGTTAGGATTTGCATCAGGTTTTGTGTCTCATTTTCCATCTACTTTTGCATCGAATTTTGTTGCATCCTCTTTTGTATCCAATTTTGCATCAACTGTTGCACCCATGTTTATGTCCACTTTTGCATCCCTTTTTGTATCTTCATTTGCATCAAAGTTTAATTCTTTTTTTTCATCTATCATTACATCCACTTTTACATATAATTTTGTTGTGCGACAATTTGGGCCATGTTTTGCACTTATTGTTGTACCCATGTTCGCTTCCAAATATGCATCCATGTTTTCATGTTCTTTTGCAACTAACATTTGAATCGTATATTGCATCTCCTTTTGCATCCACTTTTGCATCAGGGTTATGCATTGGGTTTTGCATCTTGTTTTGTCTTTACTTCAATTGCATTCAATTTCATCCAATTTTGTTTTGTTTGTTGCACATATGTTTGCATCTACTTTTACAACCATCTTTACATCCCTTTTTTTTGCAACTAACCCATTAACCCCTAACCTAGAATCCCTAAACCCCCTAATCCATAACCCCTTATCCTCTTAAACCCTAACCCTTAACCCTTAACCCATAAACCCTAACCCCTAACCCACTAACACTTAAATCCCATAACCTTTGATCCTTGAACCACTAAATACACTTACGCCAAAGCCTTTGATTCTTAATTCTTAACCCTTGAAGCCCCTAACTAGCACCTATGGTTTGGGAAATGGGTTTAGGAGTCAGGGGTTAAGGGTAAAGGGTAAAGTGTTAGAGCTTAGGGAGTTCAGGGCCAAGGGTTTGAGGTCTAGGGGGTTTAAGTGTTAGTGGTTAATGGCTTAATGCACTAGTACATATGGGTGGAAAATACAACACTATACTCCGAAAATTCGATTATACTGTCATATTTTACTTAAATTTTTGTATTTTTTTAAATCCTTGACTTTCATCAAATATTTGATTAACACAATTATCGTTGGATATTCGACAATAATGTTTTTGTTGGATATTCGATGAACATTAGTAATATTATTAATAATAAAAATATTCAGTGTATGTATTAAATACAATATTTTATTATGCAAGGCTAAATAATATTGACATGTATTTTAAAATATATTAATAAAAGAATGATATTTCAATATAGACAGAGTGATTTGTAAATTAAATATGTCAATGTCCATATTAAGTAAAATATTTCAATGTCACCTATGTACATGTGTATATATTATATAAAGTAGTTAATATATATATATATATATATATATATATATATATATATATATATATATATATATATATATATATTGCTAAAAATTGGTCCACCTTGGTGGGTTCGAAGTGGGTTTACATTGTTGTCAAGTTGAAACTAATCATCATAATATTCCTCTTCTCAATAACATTTGCTAGATTTTCCATATACACGAAATAGAGTTATAGGATCACCTCATCTATAGATGCCCCATTTATTATGAGATTGAGGGAATGCTCTATTATCTTTATCAATATTTGGATGGGTCATTGTTTACATTCTTTCAATACATGTCTAGCCCTTTTTATGAGGGAGGTGCTTTGATTTAGATATTTATATAAGGCCTTATGTGGTGTTCCCCTTTTGAACTCTTCTAAGGGGGTCACCTCCTTCCATGTTTCCCTGTCTACTTAGAGCCAAAATTGACATGAGTGATTGACACTTAAAACATAACTGTCATGTATCTCATGGACCAAAAATGGAGATCAGACTCTTTGAAGATTAAGAAACATTTTTTCATACTCTACTTAATATATAGGTGGTAGGGCTTCATTGTTTTCCATTTTCTAGGAAATCTCACCCAAAACTTCAACCATTAAATAATCAATCCTATGTTAAATCAAACCTACCTTCTCATTTTTAATATCTTTATGAGCTTTCACCTATGATTGTTAAAGTCAATGCCCTGTGGCACCTCGAATGATGGAATAGAAGGCATTGCAATAGGAGGTAAAATACATTCCCCCTCACCTCGTTAAGACCTCTAGATACACCTACAATATATATTCCTTTTTTGACTCAACATGGAGTTTTTATTTTTTCCATTTCCTTTGCATACTCTCCCTTCAGGGGGATCCTCACAAGATGAGTTCATGGATGAAATATTATGACAACAAAACAAGACACACCATCTCCTTACAAGGTTTCAAGGGAGGGGTATTGAAAAATAACCATCTTATCCCCTATAGCCCTTAAGACCTTCTCAACACATAAATGAAACAACAAACTTATTACATGGATCGAAAGATAGATCTCATTGTTCAAGGCCAAACCTAAATAGAAAGAATCACACTATGGATTAAGAATTCACATTGAGTTTTGGTAAAATCAAGGACCTCCTTTCAAGATTGTGATCTTGTTTTAGCATTCTCAAATGCAAGGTTTAAAACCCACATTAAAAAGGGGATATTTTCACCTTAGCCTTTACAAAATTTTCCCAAGACGAATCTATCTAATATACTAGCTTGGATATGTCAGGTCTTGGATTTCAAGTGTCTAATCAATGCTTTTGAGTCCAACTCCCTAGCCCCAACTAAAATTTAGTCTTATTAAAGATAAAAATTGAACAATCCTCCTAAAAATAGGTATTTTCCCTTCCTTTTGATTGATTTACAATAAACCTCAATGCCTTTTCTTTCTTATTTTCCTCTTCAATTCTCCAAAAGAAATCATTAATCTTATATCATAAACAATTTATATAAGTAAGCATTGTAATCATTTTCCTCAACTCACTGGGTACCTTTACACCTTAACCCATGTAAGTGGACCTATGTCCATGACAAAAATCCTTCACACTCTAATATGGTTCCTGTTAGCTCTGGTACATAATTCGGTTTTTTTTGGGTCAAAGACAGTTTGGCAGTGTTGTTGGTGTTTAAAGAAAGCTTGCAGCAACCATTTCCTCCCTCCTCCTTCATTTCCCTTGTATTCTCTTCACTCTTGTTGTCCCTATTTTCCTCCAAAATCCTTTGTAAACCTTAAATTCCCTTTTACCCCACCGTTTTTGTTTTACTCCAAAAAACCCATGTAAACTCATGTTTATTCAGCTCGGTCGCTTAACACATGAACCTGCACCAACGTAACCCTCTGCCCTTCCTCGGTCCTTTGTCATTCTCTAATCTCCACAGTTGATCACCCTGATCTAACGGTGTCCGTGTTTTCTTCCCACACGTTAAACATTGTGTGCTTTCCTTGCCATCCAACCGTCCGTCGAATGATCAGACGGTAGTTTGCGAGCCCTACTTGCGCAAGCTGCTCGCGCGTTAACCCACGGGGGCGGCGATTTTCGTCTGCCACGCATCGTATTCTTACTGGATCGCACATTCATATACGGAAACCGCCGTTGGTCCAAAAGAGGTGTGGGAAATGTCGCCCATCCGCGAAACCGCCTTTCCTCGCCTGATATCGTCCGCGCATCTTTCATGTGCGACGACCATTGGATCTGCTGCTCCTTGATCCGACGGTTCACATTCACTCCGCCCCACGTCATCTCGATAGCTTCCTCCGATGCAATCTAAGCCGTTCAATTTCAGGATCTGACGGCCCACACCTGTTTGACCTGTTTCTGCCTGATTTTCCCCTTCGACAGATCCTCGCCATTGATCCACATGATCCAACGGCCGAGCCTTGTCCCTGTCACAGTCATGTCTGCGCCATTCTGTCTCTGTTCATAGCTTGTCTTGAGCACGAAGCCACCAGCTACCTGTACCCTGCACAATAAAGCTTCAACAACTGCAATTAATTAGCAGCGTGATCGAGAAGGAAACATGACAACCTCGAGTAGTTAACACAGTTATTAGTTATGGAACCTTGTATCAGTCAGTACTTCACCTGCTCGAGAAGGACCACAGAATGCCAAGGAATGTCTAAATCATCCATTAAAGTAGGCATAGTGTAGCAGAGCCCCATATCTGAAAATTAATGTGTTAGGTGGTCCATTATGACCCCTTCTCGTGTAACATAGCAGAGCAATTTCGTAAATAACCTCTATATATACCCAAAATCAAGAGGTTGATGGTTGATGAATTTTCTTTGATGTAATGTTCAACTTCTGGAGACTGTAACTACTGTGATACCTACAACGTCTGGTCTTCATTTTCAGCTAATGCAAGCTTCTTTTGCTGTTAATTGCTCACTTTCCACTTCTTCTTTGTTCCAGGCTGTGCCTGTTATGCACTTTTCATTTTCTCTTGATGTTTAGCATTAGAGGGGCTGTCATCCCGCGTTTGTGTTAAAATCTAGTTAGTATTATTGAATGTGTAGGCAGGTTTCTGTTGTTTTAATGCCAGAGAGCTATCATCTTGTCTGTGCATTAGGAAATAGATTTGCAGACCTCTTTACTAGTTTCAGCTGGCCATCACAGGGTCCTGTGCATCTGCTGGTGTGAACAATATTCTCCATCTTCACCTATTCTTCAAACTTTGAGTAATTGGTGGTCTAAAGCCTTGGAGTTTGGGGGTGTTCACCCATGTTGGGGGTTAAGCACAGTAGAAGTGGTTATCTGGCTTGAATATGCAACATTTCTTTCATTCATCCACCATTTTCCAACATTTTTGTTGAGATTGTAATGTTCCCGAGCATCTCTGAGATACAACCTAGGAGAGTTTCTTGGGGTGATAACATTAATTGGTGCCATTTCCTGGGAGAGGAGAATTAAAGCTTAGCTTCCATGTGAGAACGACACAGTTCTAGATTTTGATGATAGACAAGATCTGGACACATATTCTGGTTGTAATCATCTATCTGGCGACTCTACTGGAGGAAGACCAACCTTTGGCGACTCCACAATGCTTTTCTGGCTCTATTTGTGAGGTATGTTCAGAGATATCTTCAGAAATCATCGGCTGAACCAGTGCATGATCCTAAGAAGACCATTAAGTAGAAGAAAGACTTTGCAGAAAGGAGCATCAGGGTTAGGTAAGCCTTAAATAATTTTTATGTATCTCTGCCAGTGTAGAAATACCTTCAGAGATTCATACAGCTCCTTAGTCATTCATTTCCCTTTCGGATCTCAGTCCAAAGAAACCATCCCTTACTGTTAGTTCATATTCCTCTTTCTCTATCATCCATTACATCACTTCATATCACTCAATCTACCAGTATCTTTTCATATACCCTAGTCATGGCAAGTCAACAAGCTCTTACAAAGATAGAACGAATTGTTGCTGCTAGGTATGGACCTCTGGTCTTGCCTGTCCCTTTAAATGCCATGCCTACAGGAGACTATCAAGAATATATTCCTAAGTTTATTGGTGCAGAAGGAGTATCAGCTGAAGAGAATCTTGAATCTTTTCATTGTTATGCTGATAACCTGGATATCTATGAAGAGGATGTATGGATGAGGGTTTTTGTCCAAAGCCTAGAGGGAGAAGCTAGAAAATGGTTCAATAAACTAGCCCCTAGGTCCATAGCAGATATTGAGGCTTTAGATGATGTGTTCTTAAAGCACTGGGGGGATAAGGAAGATCTGCTCTATGATCATACTGAGTTTGGGAACTTACAAAGGGATGGGCTCTCATCATCCTCAGATCATAGGATCGACGAAATGGCCAGAATGATTGAGTCATTGGCCTTTGAAGTTTCCAAGTTAAGAGTTGAGCAGCATTCAGGAGTGGAGCAATTGCAGATTCTGCAAAGAAGCAAAGATACAAACGAAGACAAAAGGGTCAAGACCCTTTTTCACAATATAGTCATGGAAGAAGAGCATCCTGAAGAAGAGGAGGAGGTCCATGGTTTGGAAGACAAGGGCAGTGCCCCTTTCCTAACCAGAGCTACCTATGAGAGGTCATTATCTAAAGGCATTGCTCACTAGTTTGTTGTACCTGCAGAACAATAAGCTGATTAGCAGAAGCAGCTAGAAGCAGGTCCTACTATCCTCCAAGAATCCGAGCTTAAAGCTAGCACATCTTCCCATGACTATACAGATCTACAAATTCACCAGCCTACTAATATCCCCAGCACAGTGATCAATAAGGGAGAGGAAAGCTCTCCATCATCTTTTGTCCCTCTTTCTGCTAAAAAAGAAGCCCTCAAAGTCACCCCTTGAACAATGAGGCGGGGCAAAATTCATTATTCAACGCTGATACTGATCACCTTAGTCTTGATATTCTGAAACGTACCCAGTTCGCCTCCACACGGATTGAAAAGGTAGCTTACTAGAAGACAGAGGAATAGGGTGCACAGTTTTGGGATTCCTCCTTGGATGAGGACTGTTCTAAGAAAGATGAAGGAGCAGATGAGGTCTCTGTGTTCCCTGCACAAGAATACATTGGTTTTCCATTCATACTAATTGTGCAGGCCACAGATGACAAGGATAAGTGCACGGCGACTATGGTCATTCAACAGGTGTACAAATTCTCCCATAAAGAACATCCCATAGAAAGGGGATGAAAGTTGATCCATATCTATCTATCAAGCTCAATTGTCCTAAACTATTTGAGGTAGATGATCAAATAAATCTAGTCCTGTTGATATATGATGAACTGGTCAGGAGCAGGAGAAATAATTTTGATGGCTCATCAGTTGGCCAGGTTTTGAGTTTTTATGTTGTTTAAGGTCCTCTGGCCTTAATGATTGTAAGCATTTTATTTTACAGGTTTTAGTGTAGACCTAGTTTGACTCCATGCCCAATGGATACTAGGCACTGTTTTTAAGCTAGTTTTGCATGAAGGCATTGATCTGCAGGTTCTTGAGACCTCACAGGGAGGATCTCATCCCCAGAAGGAGCCAGTGTTAGCTCTGCTACATAATTTAGTTTTTGTTGGGTCAAAGACAGTTTGGCAGTGTTGTTGGTGCTTAAAGAAAGCTTGCAGCAACCTTTTCCTCCCTCCTCCTTCATTTCCCTTGTATTCTCTTCACTCCTGTTGTCCCTATTTTCCTCCAAAATCCTTTGTAAACCTTAAATTCCCTTTTACCCCGTCGTTTCTGTTTTATTCCAAAAAACCCGCGTAAACTCATGTTTATTCAGCTTGGGCGCTTAACACATGAACCTGCACCAACGTAACCCTCCGCCCTTCCTCGGTCCTTCTTCATTCTCTAATCTCCACTGTTGATCACCCTGATCTAACGGTGCCCATGTTTTCCTCTTGCACGTTAAACATCGTGCGTTTTCCTCGGCATCCGACCGTCCATCGAATGATCGGACGGTAGTCGCAAGCCCCGCTCGCGCGAGCTGCCCGCATGTTAACCTGTGGGTTGGTGATTTTCATTTGCCACGCATCGTATTCTTATTGGATCGTGCATTCATATACGGAAACCATCGTCGGTACAAAAGCGGTGCGCAAAATACTTCCCGCCCACAAAACTGCGTTTCCTTGCCTGATATCGTCCACGCATCTTTCGCGTGCGACGACCATTGGATCTGCTTCTCCTTGATCCGATGGTTCACATTCACTCTACCCCACACCATCCTGATAGTTTCCTCTGATGCAATCTAAGCCATTCAATTTTAGGATCTGATGGCCCATACCTGTTTGACCTATTTCTGCCTGATTTTCCCCTTCGATAGATCCTCGCCGTTGATCCACACAATCCAATGGCCAAGCCTTGTCCCTGTCACAGTCATGTCTGCGACATTCTGTCTCTGTTTATAGCTTTTCTTGAGCACGAAGCCACCAACTACCCACACCTTGCGCAATAAAGCTTCAACAACTGCAATTAATCAGTAGCGTGGTTGAGAAGGAAATAGGACAACCTCGAGCAATTAACGCAGTTATTAGTTATGGAGCCTTGTATCAGTCAGTACTTCATCTGCCCGAGAAGGACCACAGAACGCCAGAGAATGTCTAAATCATCCATTAAAGCAGGCAGAGTGTAGCAGAGCCCCATATCTGAGAATTAATGTGTTAGGTGGTCCATTATGACCCCTTCTCGTGTAACATAGTAGAGCAATTTTGTAAATAACCTCTATATATACCCAAAATCAAGAGGTTGATGGTTGATGAATGTTATTTTGATGTAAGGTTCAACTTCTGGAGACTGTAACTACTGTGATACTTGCAGCGTCTGGTCTTCATTTTCAGCTAATGCAAGCTTCTTTTGCTGTTAATTGCTCACTTTCCACTTCTTCTTTGTTCCAGGCTGTGCCTATTATGCAATTTTCATTTGCTCTTGATGTTTAGCATTAGAGGCACTGTCATCCTGCCTCTGTGTTAAAATCTAGTTAGTATTATTGAATGTGTATGTAGGTTTTTGTTGTTTTAATGCCAGAGATCTATCATATTGTCTATGCATTAGGAAATAGATTTGCAAACCTCTTTACTGGTTGCAGCTGGCCATCACAGGGTCTTGCGCATCTGATGTTGTGATCAGTATTCTCCATCTTCACCTGTTCTTCAAAGTGTGAGTAATTGGTTGTCTAAAGCCTTGTAGCCTGGGGGTGTTCACCCATGTCTAAGGTTAAGCACAGTAGAAGTGCTTATCTGGCATGAATATGCAGCATTTCTTTCATTCATCCACCATTTTCCAACATTTTTGTTGAGTTTGTAATGTTCCCAAGCCTCTCTGAGATATAACCTAGGAGAGTTTCTTGGGGTGATAACAGTTCCAGTTGTCTCTTCAAAACTAGGGCATACGAGACCTTACAATGCAAAATGGTTAAGTCATCTCAAACTTGTGGGTTTTTTTTCCTTCATGTAACACATTATATCTAGTGCTCATCAAAAACAATTCACTAATACCACTAACACACACCAAAAGTATAAGAGAACCTTAAAATGTCACATGTACCCAAGCACTTAGACTACACCTCCATAAAATGCACCTTCCCTTTGGAGGTCTGAAAATAGTAATATTCTAACACAATATAGCCTATTTGTTGGATTTGTATAATTTTATTCTTACCAAATCCTTGCACCTCCTTGGCACTCCATGAAAAATCTACTCCAATGGTCACCTTCCAAGTTCCAACACCTCCTTTTGCAATATGACATAACCACTTGTATATGTTGCAAAAAACCTTGTCAACATCTTTAGTGGGTTCCACATCTATTTCACATTTCTTCTTCATCTTGAAAAGTGGTAGTGCCAAAGAGAGGGTATGAACATCGATCAAGGAATGTTCACTTAGTACCACTGCCAAGTTGCCTTCATGCAACTTGTCAACTGTCTTAAGTTTGCTTCACAAATTCTCATGGTGCTTAACTTACTTCTCTACACCTATAAGTGAGGCTAGAACCCCCAACCTCTCTAATTATTCCACCTATTAAACCCTTATTAGAGTCTATTTAGATGTGCCTTGATGTCTCAAGCAAAACATAACACTAGCATCCCAAATGTGCATGCTCATTCCATCTTTTAATGTCTCATTGAAACCACATTATCACATTGCTGAAAATGAAATGTTCACATATTAAGGCAAAGCACCGACTTTGCTTATGACAACCTAAAATATGTGAGTGACTAGGAGAGAACTCCATTTTCTCAAGATGAAAACATAGGTTCTTATAATCCCATTCACATAACAATTTGAATATATTTAACCTAAATAATGATACATACCCTATTCCTTCCAAATTTGTCATATGACTTTTAAGAAAATAACACTTGATTCTAACTATTAAATCCACTTACTATATACTCTCTTTTGTTTGCACCCACCTAATATGCAAGAATACTTAAATGTTTTCAATACAACGAAGTTAAGAGCATTTGTTTCCCTGAAGGCCTGCTTCCATAAACTTTAAGAGAAAAATCATTGCATAGAAACCATAACCTTTAAAATAGATTATTATAAATACCACCTAATATGTTAACAAAAACATGTAAAAAACCATTAGTTTCTCAAATACAACAAAAATATGATGTAAGTGAAAATCAAGTATTCTCTCTATTGTTTTTTCATGAAGGGAAATTTAAACATTTTTGAAAAAGTTGATCGTTAATTTTCTTACAAAACCCCTCCTATTAATTTTTCTTTACAAAATCCCTCCCAACCCAACTTCATTTACGTTATCTATTCACTTTTCACAAAGACGAAGCGAAAACAAGATCACAAAGAGTTGTGAATTTGGGTTTTACCATTAGTAGATCAAATATCGAACCTCACCATGGGATCTTTAGTCCATTGGCGGTGCTAAAGTATTTCGTTTCTAAATTCAAAGAATTTCCACCCCATGTTTAGTCTTCTACAAAGATAATACATGCACTTCAGGTCTCTCGTTGAAAATCCATTATTTTATTTGCAGCCACACTTGAATCTCTAGGCTTTAATTTCTGTACTACATTATTTTATTGTTTTCAGGGATGGCATTGGAATTTGATGAGTTCAATAGGTCATTTAACATAGTAAAGTAGGAGGAACAAAATACCCGAGTAAGAGGCTTAGATGCTTAGAAGGCCAACTTTGCGGCTACCAGAGTTTTTGCAAGAATCCTCCACACCTCACTCAGCCCTAAGGGAATGGAAAAGATTCTACAGAGCATCGACAATGATGTCACAATTAGTAAGATCATGTTCCATTATTTCATTCATTATTTCATGATCGGTGAAACCCCTTAAAAATTATGAAAATAAGTAGAATTTACTTTAAAAATGTCTGATTCATAAGTAGAAATTACTTTAAAAAATTTGTAGATATTTTGCAAGGAGTGAAATAAACAAATACTCTACGATATGCTCACTCTTTCTCACAAAATACGAGGCCCACTGAGCTAGATTCTCTACATACGCTGTTGCCTACCTACGAAAGTTCTTGAAATTAGTGAATGTGTTGAGATGTTACTAACATTGAGATATAGATTCTTTCTAGGGATCTACTTGGTGTAGAGGTACTTTTCGAATAGATTGGTCCCTTCAAACCATACCAATTTTTACACTTTCACAGGTCGGCCTTGTTCATATCAGTTTAATATTTTGTATTGAAAAACTAGACCTAGTTTACTTGTTTAGTAACTTCAAGAACAATTATAGGTCAACTCCAACAAAATTAAAATGTCAACAAATTTGTGGGTTAGGTTGGCCTTTCTCCAAATACTATCACACATGTATATATAATCACATATTTTCCTTTTTAGATCTTGATCCATTGAACAAAGAGGTCCATTTCCTACATAGTTTTGTCCCATACCTCCATATCAGCACTCATAGACAATAATATTCTTAATTCATTAGTTGTGTGCACCTTAGGGTCCCTATTGGCTTTTATATTTTGATGGAGAAACCTTTGAAATCACACCTTTTACCATACAGATGTTGCTATCGGATAACAATCTCCATAGATGTCTTACACCAAACATATAAATGGCTATCATATATCACAACAAGAAGTAATAACATATGAAGATGTGGCAGACCATAAAATTTGGCCATCGAATCCATTTCTTGTTATTTCATGGTAGGATTTAACCAAGGGTAAAACATGAATACATCACCAATAGCAATTAGTTCCGTCCTTACTCCTATAGCTTCAAAATTTGTGATGAGCCCCAAAAATGGGTAACTTATTGGGCTCATTTTGCCTATTGTTCTTCATCAATCCACCATTTTTCATAGTTTATGCATGTTTTTTGAGTATGTTTATGTTATTTGAACGAATGAGGGTGGTCACTTTACCAAGAAGGCTAATACCTGGTTATTTCAGGTTTTTTGGACAAATTTTGGAACAAGGCCAAGCAATTATGAGCCAGATGACAACCAAGCATGAAGGAACAAGGGTGAGGATTCGTAGGAAGGGTGTCTCTTGCATTAAATGGCCCTTCCTCAAAATCTCCACCCTCAACTCAGAGCTTAGTAGGCCACCAAAATGAATCCTAAAGGCAGCCGAGCAGCTTTGTGAAAAGTGACAGTTTACTGGCAATTTGAACAGCCGAGCCCCTTGAGTTAAGGAGGGCTTCTGAGGACCCTCGTAGTGCATAAATAGGAAGGATTTCAGCCTTCGTAGGTAACTTTTTGAACTGTTGGGTTTTGCACTATAGTGCTGTCATTTTCTCAGTTCATTTTCGTAGCTACTGTTGTATAACTTTCTTGTGACATGGTTATTTTTGAGTACTGAAAAGTAGCTTTATTTGGCATCAGTTCTGAGTTTCTCTTAGGAGCCTATAGCTCTTGGGGTTGGGACCAACCCAAGTGCAAAGGCTTCCTTTTTGTACTGTTATTTATTTGTTTTCATGTCTTTGCAAAATAATTTCTGTTAAGTAGATTAAAATCTTATTGGTTACCTAGGTCATTGTTGATGATTAGAAAGGATTTTTTATGTTCAGATTGAGTTGATAGGTTAATCACAGGGAAGATCTTCAGAAAAAGGCCATCAAGCACCTCTGATCTCACCTCTCCCTCAGTGGGATCATGAGCTGAGACCAAGGTGTCCTTGCAGCTACCAAAAACACTGTCTTTACTTCATCATGCAATTATTAGTGTGGGTTCTCATTTGCAGAAGTTGATACCAATTGTGGTTATGCATTTAGGATCATGATTTCTTAGTTTGCATAGCTATTTCACATGATTTCATTGCAAATAAACTTCTATTCATTTCCCTTGCTGTTACTTAGGTCAGATTAGAGTAAAGTAGCTAGGCCATTGGTTTTCCAAGTCATTGTTTGTTCAGTTTGAGAAATCACTTGCAGAGCGCCTGTAATACCTCTCCATCTACCTGTACTCCATGAATCCCATCTTCTCCATCCCCCAAATCTGATTCTTTCCTCACATTTGCTACATTCCGTCACTTTGACCTAATCTCCATATTTTTGTGCAACATTTCTCTACTTCCCCTTGACAAATCCAACCATCCTCATCACTCCTCGGCTCCATCCACCAAGTCCTGGACCTCCTCACACCCTTATCCTAACCCCATACTCACTTCTCCACCTTTCTCTCTCCATCCACCCTTCTAAATCCCATTTCTGAACATCCTGTAGAAAATACAGAACATCCTGTAGAACCCCTGCAGACTTCTTGTAGAAGCTCACGAAAGTGGTTTCTTGATAGCCAAACTTTGTGAAACTCTCTGGAAGGGTGCTAGGGACCCCTTAGGCCATCTTCCAACCTTTCAAACCTCCTGCAAGAATTTCATCTCGCGAATCCACCTCTGCATAGTCAAAAACTAGTTAAAGCACATGCGTGACAATTCTGACACTTTACTCAAAAATACAAATTATTATTATTATTATTATTATTATTATTATTATTTTTTTTTTTTTTTTTTTTTTCAGATTTTACTATAGAAGTAGCTTAGACACATGCATTTCATCTTCTTAGAAGTCAATGGCATCTCTTTTAGTAGCTTTCGTCGTCTTTCCCGCATCAGTAGGATTAGCTGGTAAAATTAGGGTTTGCTAGGGTTTGCATTTCCTTTCAGCTTCTCAGTTTCTTTCTGCAAGTAGTTTAGCCTCCTTTGAGTTAGCTTCCATCCATTAATTAGAAAGCTTCTTCTGAGAGCTCATAGAAGTTGGCTTAAGCTCCTAGCAAACTTGTGCCAGCTGACCAAGTGACAGCTGCAGCAAGAGCTAGTACTTGTGCATACAACACCATCGCTTCCAGGTTTGTTACGAACTACCGGGTTGATAAGAGTAAAGAGGGAGTCCCAGGAGTTGCAGCATTATTACTGCAATACTATATCCCACCATCTTTTTGGCGCCGTTGCCGGGGAAGCGTCAGAGTATTTGTGATTGCTGCTTTTCTTCTATTTTTCTACTCCAACCTTCTGCTAAGTAGTTTATTTCATTTCCATTCTGCAATTTCATTTCTGCAAAAGTAGATTAGACATTTCCTGCTTTCATAGATTAGCCTTTCAATTCCACAATTTCAATTCTGCAAGCGTAAAATAGCATTTCAATTCTACAAGCGTAGATTAGCATTTCAATTCCGCAGTTTCATTTCAGCAAAATAGATTAGTCCTTTCCTGCTTTCATTTCAATTCCACATTTTCATTTCCGCAAGATAGATTTTAGTTAGTTGCAATTCCATCTGTTTCAGTTTTGCAGGTACAAGCAGAAAAAAGAAAAAGCAACCAAAAATCTTTTCATGCCTCGTAGGAACAGAGATAATACCAGAAAATTCCTACCCAACACCCCCACCACATCACTAAGTCACCCTTCTCTCTTCTTTGGTGGCAGTGATCCAGAAGAACCTATAGGTGAACCTCCTGAGATATACGAAGATCCTATAACAGAAGAAGAGCAAGAAAACATTCCTTTTGAGACCATGGCTGAAAACAGAAACGGTAGAGAGGATGATGAGAGAATAGAAGGTGCCTTCCCCATCCGAGAGACCAATGGGGACATGAAAATGAAAAACATAAGTCCCTCAGCCTTACCTCACTTCCATGGATTGACTACTGAGGACCGTGATACCTTCCTGTTTGAGTTTTCCATCCTTTGTCGAACTTATGACTATGCTGAGGACAAGCAAAAGTTGAAACTCTTTCCTTCTACCCTCAAGGACGCAACACTATACTGGTTCATGGGGTTACCTGGAAACCGTAACACCACTTGGGCTCAGATGCAGCAAGCCTTTAACAACAAATACCGAGACTACTGTAGGTCCAAGGAAACAAAGGGAGAAATCTTCCGGATGACCATGGGAAATGATGAGTCTTTAGAAGACTATGAGGAGAGGTTCCAACTTAGTTATAAACGGGCCAGGTGCACACTTGACCCTGAATCTCTGAAGCTGGTTCTGCTCCGAGGAGTCCCTGAAGACCTTCTAGATACACTTCATTTGCTAGCTGGAGGGGACATCTACCAACTACATTATGAGGACATAAAGACTGTGTTTAGAAACCATTCTAGGTTAACCCGGAAAAGAGGTAGGGGGAATCCGCTTTCAGCTAGTGTCACCTTCTCCAAGCATGAGTTTTCTAATCAGATGGAAGACCTCAAAAGTGAGATGAGATCGGCCATTGCCATGCAACTTGATACTTTCCGAATCCAACAAAATAAAGAGGAAGCATAGAGGGCTTTGGCCATTTTCTGTCCCAGATGTACAAGGAAGCACCCTAAGAACAAGTGTCCATTGCACTCAATAGAGGTATGTTTCATTTGTGAGGAATACCACCACACAAACCAATTCCCAACCTTACTCGGATTTAAATCCATGTACCAAGGGACTGAGGCAACCACTGAACCTCTCTACTTCCTCAACCAAAGGAGGCCACATGGGCCCAGGCCTTACCAGCAGGGGATGCAAGGGACATCCCAAGCTTATTATAACCCTAACCAATCTGCTCACATACCTTCTTGGGCCCCCCTGCTCATCCTTCCTGATCTGCACTGATAGGCCCAACATGTATACACTAGGGAGACAACATGCCCTACCTATGTTGTGGAGATCCAGGAGATCAACATGAGATCTGGGAAGGTCCTTCCAGATCGCCAACCTCCTCCCCCGGAGGATGAGGAAGAGAAACAGGAAAATGGACCCAAAGCCATTCCACCCTTTCTTGAGCGACTAACAGTAACCACACAACCAAACCCAGAGGAGACTGAAATTCTGGGAGAACTTAAATAGTTGTGTGTGAAAATACCACTTCTCCAGGCCATAAAAGATGTACCAATATACAACAAATTGATCAAGGAGAAGTGTTTCAGGCACTCAGGCAGGTGAAAGAGAGATGCCTCGACTATCAATGTCATAGGACAATTGACCGATCTAATGTTGGGGCAAGTAATCTGTCCAAAGTATTTGGACCTTGGGAGTCCTGTAGTTGATGTCCATATCAATGGCACCATAATCCCCCATACCTTGATTGATCTAGGGGCTGCCATTAATGTGATGACCAGGGACACTATGCTTAAACTCAACCTTCAAAGTTCCTTAAGGAATACCTCGAGAGTACTGCAGTTAGCAGACCACTCCACCGTGACTCCCGAAGGGATTGTGGAAGATGTCCTGGTCTCTGTTGACTCTTGGGAGTACCCTGCGGGCTTCTTGGTCCTTCAGCCAAAGGAAAAACTCACTGGATACCTCCTCATTTTGGGAAGGCCTTGGTTAGCTATTGCAGATGCTTACATCAGTTGTCGAGCTAGAAGCATGACCATCAAGAATGGGCCTATGTCCAAACAACTAGTCCTATACCCTCCTACCCAACCTCTGCTAGAACATGACTTACCATTCTAGTTGGAAGAGGGAGATGAGGATGAGGTCTACTTTGCACCATTGTGCATAGTAGAAACCACCAGGGGAGGCCCTCAAATCGAGGATGACTTGAATGAGAATTTGATTCAAAATCCACCTCCCAGTGCACTGTCCTTATAGGAGTTGGTGGAAGGTACCCAAGCCAACGCTTTAGTGGACCTCTGTGTGACTGATCTGACCTCTCCCAGGGTTAAGAATGTGGAATTTGGCCCCAAAATAACCTTAAAGATCAGCTCCTCCCTATCTCCCTCCCAGGAGAAGGAGCTGTGTAGCTTACTGAACAATCATCTGAATGCTTTCGCTTGGAGCTATAAGGAGATGAAGGAGTCCACCCTTCAGTTTGTACCCATCATATTTATATTAAAGAAGATTGTAAACCAGTCAAGCAGCCTTAGAGGAGAATGAATCCAGCCCTTAAAGACATCGTCAAAGAAGAATTGAAAAAATTGCTGGATGCAGGATTCATCTACCCCATCTCCAACAATGAGTGGGTCTCACCTCTAGTGCTTGTGCCCAAGAAAAATGGGAAGTGGAGAATCTGTGTAGATTACCAAGAACTTAACAAAGCCACCAAGAAAGACCATTTCCCTTTGCCTTTCATAGATCAAGTGTTGGATGGACTGGCAGGGAAGAAGTTCTTCTCTTTCCTAGATGGGTTCAGTGGGTATAATCAGATCCAAATCAGCCCAGAGGACCAAGATAAGACCACCTTCACTTGTCCATGGGGTACCTTTGCCTACCGAGTCCTTCCCTTTGGGCTATGCAATGCTCCTTCTACTTTCTAAAGAGCAGTATTGAGCATATTTTTGAGTTGGTCCACAATTCGGTAGAAATCTATATGGATGACTTTACTCCTTATGGGTACAATTTCCAAGAAGCATTGACTAACCTGGGAAAAGTTTTAACCAAGTGTACTGAGATGAACCTGTCGCTTAGCCCCGAAAAATGCAAATTGCTGATGACTGAAGGGACTGTGCTAGGTCATACAATTTCTCAGCAAGGATTACAGGTGGATCCTAACAAGATTGCTATCATCCAGAAGGTCCCACCTCCTCAAAAGGTAAGAGATGTTTGGAGTTTCCTAGGCTTAGCAGGATATTATAGAAGGTTCATTAAATATTTCAGTAAGCTATCCTTGCCATTGTTTGGCCTCTTAGAGAAAGATGTTGAGTTTAAATGGACTGACGACTGTCAAGGGGCTCTGGATGAGTTGAAAGATAAGTTGGTTTCCACCTCGATCTTGAGAGGTCCAAACTGGGCCCTACCTTTTCACATCCACACTGATGCCTCGAGCAAAGACATAGGGGCAACCTTGGGACAAGTGGAGGAGAAACTACCATATGTCATATACTTCGTCAGCAAAAACCTGTCTAAGGCAGAGATGAACTATACTATAATCGAGAAAGAGTTCCTGGATGTAGTCCATTCCCTAAACAAGTTCAGACACTACATCACTGGTTATCAAACATTCGTACACACTGATCATGCTGCGATTAGATATTTAATGAATAAGCCTGATGTAAATGCTCGTATCATTAGATGGTTACTTTTGTTGCAGCAATTTGATTTAACCATTGTTGACAAGCCAGGTAAGGAAAATGTTGTTGCTGACTTCTTATCTAGATTGGATTTGCCTGCAGGTGAAGAAGGGACAGTGGATGACCAGATGCTAGATGAACACCTGTTTGCTATCTTAGTACTCTCTCCATGGTTTACTGATATAGCAAATTACTTGGTCTCAGCACAGTTCCCTTGCATCTATCCTCAAGGGAGAAGAGCAGAATTGTGAGGAAGAGCGCCCCGTTCACTTGGATCGGGGGCAACCTGTTCAAACTTGGCCCAGATCAAATCTTTAGGTGTTGTGTTAGGGAGGAGGAAGTCTTTGACATCCTCCTAACCTGTCATGATGGGCACTGTAGAGGCCACTTTGCAGCAAAAAGGACTGCCTTCAAAATTCTACAGACAGGCTACTATTGGCCTACTCTTCATCAAGATGTCAGAAGATACATCAGCCAGTGTGACCGATGTCAAAGGATGGGGAAACCGACTCCAAGGGATGAAATTCCTCTCCGACCTCAAGTGACCTTTGAGCCATTTGAGAAGTGGGGCCTTGATTTTGTGGGTTCTATCAACCCTCCTTCAAAGCAAAGGTCTTACATCATTGTGTGCACTAACTACCTGACAAAGTGGGCAGAAACAAAGGCAATCAAAGCAGTGACAGAAGAAAAGGTGGCTGAGTTTTTAAGGGAAAATATCTTCTACAAGTTTGGCTACCCAAGAGAGTTAGTCACCAATCAAGGAAGCCAATTCACCTCAAACTTTATTGAAGACCTGCTTTCTCATCACAAGATCAAGCACAGAACTTCCACCCCAAGTCATCCACAAGCAAATGGGCAGGTGGAAGTCACTAATAGATCATTGGAAGGGATTTTGGCTAAGGTGGTGAGCATCAGCAGAAAGGATTGGGCAGATCGCCTGGTTGAGGCCACCTGGGCCTACAACACCACTTGGAAGACTACAATAGGTTTCACACCTTATGAGCTGGTCTATGGGAAGAAAGCTTTTTTGTCCATAGAGTTCGAGTACAACACATTGAGGGTGGCAGCTTAGCTAGACTTAGATCTCAGCCATGCTCAACGTGAAAGATTACTACAGCTGATTGGATTAGATGAACATAGAATGCAGGCCCTCCTCCACTCAGAAGTAGTTCAACTCTAGAGGAAGATATGGCATGACCGGCACCTTAATGAAAATCAATTCCAGCCGGGAGATTGGGCATTGCTGTATGACTCAAGATACAAGGATTTCAAAGGGAAGATGAGGACTAGATGGTTAGGGCCATATACAGTGGAAAAATGCAATGACAATGGTTCAGTCCTTATCAGGACCATTGATGAAGAAGCCATCCCCATGCTTGTCAATGGGCATCGATTGAAAATCTACAAGAAACCCCTTTCGAGGCAGGAGTTCATTGAAACTTTGGAAAAATCAGTGCTGATAGTAGAGTAGGGCTCTACCTCTATTCACCCACACCTTGATCATCAAAAAAAAAAAACTAGGAATAAAAAGATCCCTGGGTGAAAACCTCTCTTAGGCACCCAGTGTAGACAGTGAGGGTGAAAACCTCATGGAGGTGCCCCAGCTGTCTCTCAAAAAATAAAGAAATGGAATAAAAAAGATCCTTGGGTGAAAATCTCTTCGAGGCACCTAAGGCAGATAGTGGGGGTGAAAACCTCATGGAGGTGAAACAGGCCTAATCTCTGTAAAATTATTGCAGGTTGCAGGGAATACATTGCAGGTAAAGAAGGTCGCACAAAACAAGGACAGGGGTCCATACCAGGCTACAAGACATCCTTACAGACACTCCCTCCATGGCCACTCGCCTTTCCCAGGATTTGATCACATTCAGGTTGAGATTCCACCTCCTACAGGAAGTTTTGGGCTTTCTACAGGAAGTTCTGTATTTCTACAGGAAACATCCTGTAGAACCTTCGGGCGGGCCAAATTCTATTTTGGAAAGGGATATAGAACTTGGAATCTATTGTTTAGGCCTGCATCCACCCCTCTATTCCATCCATCACCGTATGTCACCCCTGTTGCACCCACCTGGTTATATGTTCCTGCAAAGTCATACAAGAAACCCTGTTGTCTTCAGATGGACAAAAAATTTCAAGTGACAAATCAAGCAGCAAAGGCCTGCACACTCTACCTGTTCAAGCTCCATCTAGACTATTCATCAGTGAATATAGCCTTACTCGTTCAGCCTGCATCCCAGGAGGAGAAGCAGCTACAATACATCCTAGAGGAATCCTGTAGCAGCTGATCCCTCTTGAAGACACACTCTAGAGGCAGGGGCAGCCGAAACCAACAAAAGGAAACATGTAAAAAGGCTCCTTCTGGACGTGAAGACATCCTCGACATCTGAAACCAAACAGAACCTATGCATGCAGTGTTGCCAACCAAAGGATCGGGTTCCAAAGCTGTGCATATAGCATCAACAAATGAAAGAATGGGTTCTAGCACCTGTGCACGGGGCAACAACAAGCGAAGCAGTTGTTCCAAGTCCTGAAGTCTGCATAACACGTCCACGGTCACGCAGGTAAGTGTCTAACCTCATTCGTTAAATTGCATAAACTATATTTCGAAAACTGCATGTCTGTGAAAATGGTTCGGATTGAACGATTTCGGTGGCCAGTCAACTGGCCACCCACAGCTAGTCACATAGCTTCGTGGGATCCGAACAAGCTCCGTTACCTTAAAATTTGCAAACGAGACATGTGTGGAGTGTCCAGTTGGGGAAAATCAGCGGGACTGGCAGTGGTGGCGGTGGTTAATGACAGAGGAGAGGTAATGGCGGTCAGGGACACGTAGAGGAATGATGGCCATGATGTTGGCTAACGGTTCGGCCTGGCCACCTCACCCCCTCGCCACGAATTGCGCCATAGTTCAAAAATGCTCGGCTGAAGACTCGCGTTAACCATTGTTCATTTGCACTTGCAACCGTTCTCGGCCGAAGTACGCGTCCTCTGCTTCCACAATCTGTTAACCCATCGTCCTCCACCGAGCTTTTTAGCCTGTTTCAAAATTATCCCGTGTACTAGGCTCGTTCAGAAGCACAGTGACATCCTACAGAAGCCGACAAGAGTTCTACAGGAAGAAGCTCTACAGGAAATATGACATAGCCTTCCGGAGCAGAGAAGCTTGGAGTTTTCTTCGTCAAATTTGGAGTTCTGAGAGAGGTAGGCTCAAAAAAACTCTTCCATGCATGGTATATTTCGAAAAAATGGTGAATTGAGTTGTCTTGAATTGGAGGGTTAGAGACAAGTCTGCCTGTGAGTCGAAAATAGCAATTTACTTGTGTGTTGCATGGAATTTCTTCGTTGGTTCTGCGTCCAAATTCTCCTCCACAGTTCCTGTTAAGAAAATTCCTCTTGTAGAAAAGATAAAGAACTATCAGGGCTAAGCTGTGTATGAAGGATGTGAATTTTACATGGTTGTATGTATGCTGGGGATGAAAATTGAGCTCTGCACTCTGTCTGAGGAAACCTACTTCTTCCTTTTATACACGGACAATCGAGTTTTGGGCAGCAAAAGCATTAGAACCAGGGAATTGGTGCAATGTAAAATATAAACACCTCAGAGATACTGCCTCGAAGTTCAAAGGAGGAAACCATAAAGCAATAGTCCCTCTCCGCTCAGAGCATAAAACAAAGCACTCTCACCATGCCAGGGGGGTTTATCAGGAAGGAACCCTCGGATTCCAGAAATTGCGTGAACATCCTAAGGTGGTGAACCTCTTCACCCGTGCCAATTGGATGACCTTTTGTGACAGAATTCAGGATCATGACGATGAGATAACAGAGGAGTTCTTAATGTCCCTGCAACCTAAATCAAAGACACTGGTCACTGTGAATTTTAGAGGGTTGACCCTAAATCTTACCCCACAACTCATTAGTCTAGTTATTGATCTACCCTTGGGGATACCGTGGAGCAAAGAGGAGGGCATTGGGCCAAAAAGCCAAGAAAGAATTCTTCCTACCAAAGGAATAGTTTTCAGAAGACAAGAACGGGGTCCACAGAGCTAGCCTACATCCTTTTTGGAGTGAAGTCTCTCCAGATCATGAAATACATTACCTGTGAGGGGCGGTTCAATATTGTCTACGGCTATCATTTCTGGTTACTGAGTGAACTCAAACATGGGATGGATTTACCTCCAGAACAGAAGTTAAACATCCCCTATTTTCTTCTGCAATCATTAATTGAGTGTGGCACAAAATTGAAGGAAGGGACACCAGATCAGCTAGCCCATCATGGGCTCATCAAGATTTTAATGGAAGATGCCCTCAACACCTACACTATCCCTCTCTCCTAGGATATTTTCTGCAACAGGACCAGAGATGACGATATTCGAATTCTGGCGAAGTAACTCACCTCATCCAGCAGTGAAGAAAGGGAACACACTGAGGTAGGAGAGAAAGCCAGTGGTAGAGAAACACAGGACAGACCACCACAGAAAGAACAATAAGGGAAACGAGGGAAAGGCCAAGTCGCTGAGCCTAAAAATGTGGGAGGAACAATGGCACAAACACCCAGGGAGAAACGATTGCAAGGGAGAGCAGAGAGGACTGAAAAAGTCCAAAAAAAGGAGGGCACAACCAAGGAACCCACACAGAAATTAAAAGGAAAGATACATCTGGCCAAGTAGACCGAAATAGTTGGAACAGTTTCTACCGGAAGCATGAAAATAGTCGACACAACACTTCCTACAAGAAGCATGGAAACAGAGCAGTAAAAGGAGAAATCACCTGAGATTTTGGCCAGGGAGGCGGCAGCTATGCTGGTTGCCTTAAGCACATCTCCAAAGCAAAAAGGGAAGTGAAAAAGGGAGCCTTCCATGTATTTTAAGGCAAGAAGGAGCATGCGGATAAAAATTTGCAGACCCCAACCATAGTCAAAGGAGCCAATTACGATTGTGGACACCCTAGCTAAACAAAAGGAAAGGTCTCCTTCAAAGGCATCCATGACCTATGAACGAGGAAGCCTGAAAACATCCACCTGGAGAGAAAGGATGAAAATGTTGGACACAAAGACCTCTCTACAGGATGCTGAGACTATTCTACAGGAAACGCTGGCTAGGCTAAAGGAGACCAAAGAATTGGAAGGAAAGGCAGCTAAATCATCACAGGAGGAAGAAAAGGTGGAGAACATTGTGTAACCAAGCCCCCAGCCTAGCCTGGGCTCCTACTATAACTTGTTAGAAGTCGGAAAGATCATTCCCCAAAAATTTGCAGTGCCACTTTTCCTTGCAATAGAAGAAGAGAGAGTGAGGACCCACACTTGGCTGAATATCGTTAAGTCCAAGGGTTGGGCAGATATAGGTCCCCTGGAGGAGCAACTCAAAGAGGTGAGAAACGAATTGGCTATGGTACGGCATGTGGAAAGTAGCCAGCGAGCCAAGCTACAGGAAGAAAACAAGCTGCTTAAACAACAGCCACAGCTACAGGGACAACATAAGGAAGACAGGCCCCACATCTTGGGAGAACAACAGCAACAGGAGGAGCCCACAACAAACAAAGAAACCTCTGATGAATAGTAGAGAAGAGATGGGTTGCAGGCTAAAATTGAGACACTAACTAGACAACTATAGGAGAAGGACTTGCACGCAGCCCAGGAGATACAGTCTCTAAAACAACAGGTGCAAGAAAAGGAGGCCCAACTAGCTTGCATGGCCAGCTAGGCGATGGAAGCTCTGTAGTGTAGGAAACTTGCCAAATCATACGCCCTATACCTTAAGAATTAGTGGTTACAGTTTCAGATTAACACCTTGCCCAAAGGGGCATCACTCCATTTCAAAATTATCATCAATTTGTGGCTTTATGTGACAGTAGCTCATTATAGGACAAGGCTAAATTATCAGAGTTTTATTTTCACAACTTAGCCCTTCCAAATATGAAATCATGGGATCCCAACACTGTGGTAGGAGACGTCCAACTTATGGTCATGGCCTCTTGGATGAATTATGAGGAAAAAAGAGCAGCAGAGGTCCAAAATATTATGATCAAGGAACTCAGTGAGCCACTAATGATCAGAGAAGAGATGGAGGATCCCTCAGCAGTGATAAGCGCCCACCAACACTTGGCCAACAGCCCTCAGGATTTACCAGATTGCATTGAGCAACAGGCTCAAGCTATTGCCCACTTTGAGGACATGGAGAGACTATTGGGGGATAACCGCCTTCATTACTACACAAGGCGGTGAAACACACTGCCCCACTGCTTGAAGATAAGAGAATACCACTCTCCAACCAGGATGAGGGAGGCCTTGGCAAGGGTACCCCTCTACAAACAGTCAATGCAAAATCTGCAGGCCAATTGGATCGACCTAAAATTCAGTCCTCCCTTGCTTTTAGGATTACTAGAAGGAGTTAAGGAAGAGGAGGAAAACAGATAGTGGGAGGAAGTGAAAAGAAAAGCAAGATTTCACGACTGGGAAGAAGACATCACCGTGGAGGCCTGGGACATGAGAGAGGTGGTCAAAGCTATTAAGGATGATAAGCTAGATTAGTTGCTCAGAGGATGAGCAACCCATTTAGCAGGGGGGTGATGATGAGCCCCAAAAATGGTTAACTTATTGGGCTCATTTTTCCTACTGGTCTTCATCAATCCACCATTTTTCATAGTTTATGCATGTTTTTTGAGTATGTTTATGTTATTTGAATGAATGAGGGTGGTCACTTTACCAAGAAGGCTAATAGGTGGTTATTTCAGGTTTTTTGGACAAATTTTGGAACAAGGCCAAGCAATTATGAGCCAGATGATAGCCAAGCATGAAGGAACAAGGTGAGGATTCGTAGGAAGGGTGTCTCTTGCATTAAATGACCCTTCCTCGAAATCTCCACCCTCAACTCGGAGCTCAGCAGGCCACCAAAACGAATCCTAAAGGCAGCTGAGCAGCTTTGTGAAAAGTGATTGTTTACTGGAAATGTGAATAGCCGAGCCCCTTGAGTTAATGAGGGCTGCTGAGGACCCTCGTAATGCATAAATAGGAAGGCTTTCAGCCTTTGTAGGCTACTTTTTGAACTGGTGGGTTTTGCACTATAGTGCTATCATTTTCTCAGCTCATTTTCGTAGCTACTGCTATATAACTTTCTTGTGACATGGTTATTTTTGAGTAATGAAAAGAAAATTTATTTGGCATCAGTTCTGAGTTTCTCTTAGGAGCCTATAGCTCTTGGGGTTGGGCCCAACCCAAGTTCCAAGGCTTCCTTTGTGTACTGTTATTTATTTGTTTTCATGTCTTTGCAAAATAATTTTTGTTAAGTAGATTAAAATCTTGCTGGTTACCTAGGTCATTGTTGATGATTAGAAAGGCTTTTTTATGTTCAGATTGAGTTGATAGGTTAATCACAGGGAAGATCTTCAGAAAAAGGCCATCAAGCACCTCTGATCTCACCTCTCCCTCAGTGGGATCATGAGCTGAGACCAAGGTGTCCTTGCAGCTACCAAAAACACTGTCTTTGCTTCATCATGCAATTATTAGTGTAGGTTCTCATTTGTAGAAGTTGATACCAGTTGTGGTTACGCATTCAGGATCATGATTTCTTAGTTTGCATAGCTATTTCACGTGATTTCATTGCAAATAAACTTTTGTTCATTTCCTTTGCTGTTACTTAGGTTATATTAGAGTAAAGTAGCTAGGCCATTGGTTTTCCAAGTCATTGTTTGTTCAGTTTGAGAAATCACTTGCAGAGTGCCTATAATACCTCTCCATCTACCCGTACTCCATCAATCCCATCTGCTCCATCCCCCAACTCTGATTCTTGCCTCACATTTGCTACGTTCCCTCACTTTGACCTAATCTCCATATTTTTGTGCAACATTGCTCTACTTCTCCTTGACAAATCCAACCATCCTCATCACTCCTCAACTCCATCCACCAAGTCTTGGACCTCCTCACACCCTTATCCTACCCCCATACTCACTTCTCCACCTTTCTCTCTCCATCCACCCTCCAAAATCCCATTTCTGAACATCCTGTAGAAAATACAGAACATCCTGTAGAACCCCTGCAGACTTCCTGTAGAAGCTCACGAAAGCGGTTTCTTGATAGCCAAACTCTGTGAAACTCTCTGGAAGGGTGCTAGGGACCCCTTAGGCCCTCTTCCAACCTTTCCAACCTCCTACAAGCATTTCCTCTCGCCAATCCACCTCTGCACAATCAAAAACTAGTTAAAGCACATGTGTGACAATTCTGACACTTTACTCAAAAATACAAAAAGATGTTTTTTTTTTTGTTTAGATTTTACTGTAGAAGTAGCTTAGACACATGCATTTCACCTTCTTAGAAGTCAATGGCATCTCTTTTAGTAGCTTTCGTCCTCTTTCCCACATCAGTAGGATTAGCTGGTAAAATTAGGGTTTGCTAGGGTTTGCATTTCCTTTTAGCTTTTCAGTTTCTTTCTGCAAGTAGATTAGCCTCCTTTGAGTTAGCTTCCATCCATCAGTTAGAAAGCTTCTTCTCAGAGCTCATAGAAGTTGGCTTAAGCTCCTAGTGGACTTGTGCCAGCTGACCAAGTGACAGCTACGGCAAGAGCTAGTACTTGTGCATACAGCACCGTCGCTTCCATGTTTGTTACGAACTACCGGGTTGATAAGAGTAAAGAAGGGAGTCCCAAGAGTTGCAGCATTATTGTTGCAATATTGGAGCCCACCAATTTGCTAAGTGGAAAGTGTTAGAAAATTGATTAGGGTAGTATGTTTAGCTTTACATTTTCCTTTCATGACATTTATCTATGATTATTAGGTTCTTCTTAACTTGATTATGCTTATGTTATTCTCATCAAATAAATGCCAAAAAAATGAAGATCAAATGAGCACAAGATATAGGCTCCGTGCCAGGGAAAAATCACAACTTGGGGAAAACCCGAAAATTCTCCTTCTTTTAGAATCAAATCAAAATGAGACCTCTATGACCCAAATTCCAAAGCCAAACCTCCTCCAAGATTCAAGTATTTCTTTCAAGAGTCAAAGTCCAAATCAAGAAGTCTCTCTTCTACACTTTTAGGGTCTCGATCCTCTAAACATATCCTCCCACTTTGGTCTATATGGGTGACTGCCACTTTGGTCTTATATGAGTGATTGTAACTTAGATCATCTTGAAACTTCGATCTTGAATGGGTGACTTCAACAGAAAAAATAGTGAAATGTCCAAGGTTGCTTCTTTGACATGTTTCTCTTTGTCCTTATGCTCCTATTCACCTCAGATTGAACCACACATTTATTTTTCAAATGAGTCGAGCTCTTCATCAATATATAAACTTATTTGAAGGTAGAATGCTTCATCTTCAAGGCCGACTTGAGCAAGGTAAGGCCGACTCAAGCCTATAAGGATATAATGGCTTATACATCAGTTACATGATTACAATTTTCCAAATAAGTTATTTACATTGACACTTAGACTCAAGATGATCCTAGAAGAATTTTAATTAATGCTTGACCTAATGACAAAATGTAATAAGCATGAAACCCATTGCAAAAATAATTTTTCTTTCTTCTTTACATCATATGAAAATAATGAAGACCGAACCTAGTTACTTTTCTAATGCCCCTCTTAACTAGGGAGGTATTCATAATGACTCAACAAGTCCATCTCAAATTGAAATATTCTCATAAGAAGGGACCCAGATTGATAAGCATCACTCATCATAGCCAAAATTGTCACATTACCCAAGGCCTTTATAGGTACACTCTCTCTCTCTTGCAATATTAGAGCACAATGGTGGGAGGAATTTCGTAGGACACCATACCGCCTCATCATGATACATACTCCACCTAGGATACCTAGAGTAATCCTACCACCGGACCATTCTTATGCAAGTCCACGTGACTTAGGATCTTCATCCTAATCCATCACATTACATGACTCAAGAATTATTATCCAAGATTATTAACCAATCCAACATTCTCCTTATCCATGTCCATGTACTTGACTTAGGACATCAGTCCTAATCTATCATAGTACCCGACATAAGGAGAACCAAGCAAGTAATTGTTCTCCCTATCCGTGATGCATGCACTAGACTTATGGTTATTAGTCTTCGCCTAGTACATGACACAGGGAGAACCAGGGTCCAACCATACTTAATTATGGAGGATATCCATATTCTCCTTTTAATCATAGAATAGATATTGCTACTATTTAAGGAGATTCCTTTTACTCCCTCTTAAACCTAGAGGAGTTTCCCGACTTCATAATCACAAGTCCTCTTACTTATATTTCATAAAATCACATGGCTCCATCTTTCCGCCGCATCTCATAGTACATAACATGCTTCATTTCATGGTATTATGAATTATGGATCCATCTTCTCATGATAGGTTTCATGTCATCCATCTTTCACATTTCGTCATGGCTTTATCAATGAAGGCTTTCTATTGGGCCTTCCAAAACTTCATGCTAATCATGGATTCCTCACGAAAGTGATATTCCTTCTTGAACTTTGATTTATCTTCTCATACTGCTACCTTCCAATCCCAAGATGAGCACATCTTGGTCTTCATAGTTTGCAGGTATCAGAGATTGAGCTCCTCTTAATATTCTTCAATTATTTCATCCACACAATTGAACTTGCCTCAACTGTCATCATGAATACCTGTAACATTCCTTTAGGTAGAAAAACAACATGTTAACCAGATAACCAATAATATATGTTAAAAACATATTTACCTCACATGACGACATCCTTAACAATTCTTCAGAATATTCATAGACCATCTCCACACGAGTCTACCTTTATGCTTTATAGTTCCCAAGGATACAAATTGACCACTTAAGACCAATACCTTGGACAAAATACCTAGGGTCAATACCTTGGACCAATACCTTGGATCAAAATACCTTGGACCAGATACCTTGGATCAATACCTTAGTTTTCCAACATGTACGCACTTTTCCTTCTGTGAAATTATGTGAATATGTATACTCTCATTTTTCTTTGTTAACCCGCGTGTATACGCTTCTTGGACAAAGTGAACCATCATATACCTTTCTTTCTTCAATCTTTGGAGTCTGATATGTAATCCTTTGTTGTTAAGCTGCTACACTGTGAAATGTCATTTGAGTGAGTTGCCATGAAGGACAACACCTGTATCATAATGCCAACACACTGTACCACCTCTGGAAATTTTGGACTTCTAAAACTTCTCTTCTGCAATTTTGGATTTCTGAAATACTATTGTCCCTTCGGCCTACTTGTACAAAGAAATATACTTTAAATCCAAGCTATGATTTGGTCCAAATTTTTCCTTCAATCATAGTGAGGGATCCAAACTTGGCCTAAAAGATATAGGATTTTCTTCACCAACTTTGTACATGACTTATCTCCTTGACCTGCAATCCCTCACGCTTTTGCCCATAATTCTTCTAGCTAGCTTTGCTAGCCTCCTCCTTAATTTGGCCTTTAAGAGAGAATCCTATTGGCTTATTTAAGTTAAGTATGCTCAGATTCTTTCTTCAGTGCTATATCTTAGGCTTATGCCCATAATTATTCTAGCTAGCTTCTCTAGCCTCCTCCTTAATTTGGCTTTTAAGAGAGAATCTGATTGGTTTATTTAATTTAAGTATGCTCAAATTCTTTCTTCAGTGCTCAGGTGCTTCAAACTAAATAGGGAAATTATATTTTCTTCTCCTTTTTGATGTAGAATTTCCATGAAATTATGATATGCTAATAAGAAAAATCTAAAAAAAACTTTCTTTTCTTCCAAACACAAAATTTCTCTACTCAATTTGCAGCGAAATTAGGAACAAAAATAAAAACATGATCACACATATGAAAAACACATTTTTTACAGGGAACCAATTGGGAAAACCCCCTATTTTATCATTGAATAAAATTGAGCAGTATATCTCTTATAATACAACTGTTTCAATCTAAAAACAACCTTATGTTCCCTGCTTAAACTATGCTTGAAAACAAGGATAATTTTAGGTGCGAATGTTCGCCCTTTGGCGAAATTAAGGGGTTTTAAATTTTTAGTGGGCGAATATTTTGTATCATAGTACATTATTACAAATCACCTCAAATAGCCCACCTTATTTTAAGGGAGAGGGTAAAAAAGGTAAATTTAGCCCTTGAAATTAGGACTTACAACCTTCCATTCGCCCATTTTCAAGAATAGGTTTTATTTAAGTGAATCCATTCGCCCATTTTCAAGAATAGGTTTTATTTAAGTGAATCCTATGGGCCAAATACCATATTTACAAAAGAGATATGGTAAATTAATAAAAATATAAATAAATGAGAGGTATGGTGTTGTTGGGAAAAGTATCCAATACGGAATGACCCTATCCCACTCTAAGGGTGATAGTACCTCAGCAACAACTGAATACAAAGCTTTTCAAGATTACTTCTTTATGAGATGAGAGAGAGAAGAGAAGGATGATCTACTAACCGTTATCTTGCGCTAATAGTCGATCCAATCCTCACTCCTTGCTGCTTGCTCCTAGCTCCTTGCTCTTTCACCGGCCCAGCTACACAAAGATCCTGTAAAAGCACAAGAAAAAGGAAACTACAAGAAGCATACATCCATAACTGATTTAAGGATTAGAATAAATCAAATATACAAGCATCAATATGCCACAAAGATACATGCATATAGAAGAACCTCAAATACTTTATTAATGGAAGAAGTAAAGTTCTGAGAGTGTTACAACCATCATAGGCCCAATCCAGCAACACCTCCCAGCAGAAAGAAATCTCCTCTTCACCTCCTTCAAAGCAATCACCCAATAGTTCTATACACAAACCAACAGCACTTCCTTACTTGAACAAAATTCCAGCCTCCATAGACCTCATGAGAGAGCTCTATATATAGGAGATTTGGAGAAAGGATGAGTCAGCTTGAGGCTGGCATGAAGCTGACTAGTGTCCTCTCCCACTTTAGTTAATCTTCAGTTCTTGAGTCCACTTGGAGATTCTTGCTTCCACTTGGAGATAAAGACCCTCTGACTCATCACAAGGCGAATTCCTTGACCCAAGTGTCAGTTTGGAAGCTTCCTGGGCAATTGACACCTTGCAGAATGACTGTGCCAGTTGGCCAATCTCGCCCAGCGCAGGTAGCCTTCATTAGTTTTGACATTCAGCGTAGGTACAGAGTGGAGCAGTTGACATTCAGCGCAGATGCTCAATGGAGCAGTTGACATGATCCAGAAACAGCTTGTTTTTGAGTGTTTTCAGGTGGAGAACTGATTTTCAGTGCTGTGGTTTGCTGACCTTGTTCCTCTAGGGGTAGGAACAACATGTTTAGGGACTTTGGATCCCTCAGATTATTGACATTTCATGCTCCATGCTGTTAGGCACAAAAATGTCTATGACAGTTGCCCCCTAAAGTATGAGGTTGTTTATCGGGTGAAATGCTTTATCAGGAGGATCCGAAGTTCATTCAATCGCTGAGAGGTGCCCTGTAATAAAATACAATACAATATATTATTTTTTCATTCTGCTTTCATGATCTAGCTGAGGCGGGCATTCCCATGCTCAGCTTTATAAATTCATTTTGGTACATAGAACAGACGATCGTCTGATGGTAGACTGATAATTCTCTGCTGAAATTATCATCCTTTGAGTAGGATGATCATCTGCTGCAATGATGTACATAACAAATGTCTTTATATCCTGAATATATATCGCAGCCCGGATGGATGAAACTAGATCCGGGGTCTTCAAACTCGTTCGATCTTCACTCTAAGTACAAGTCGATCCATGTGAGAATTGCGCTGAAGTCGAACATGGAAAGACATCGCTTGATTACCGGTCAATAATGTAAACCGTTAACAAGCGCGAGAGGAATCACCAATAATGACAATGACCCTCAAGGTACTGCAGTACAATTCACGTGGTGTGAATAAAGGACTTGGCGTCGAACACCACGCAAAATCTTCTGGTCGAAGGTCATTGATGTATACCTGTCGCCGGAAGTGAGAAACTTGCCATTGAGGCATGCAAGCTTCAAAGTACTGGGGGTTTGTTCCTAGATCGACTTCTTGGATAATGAGCTGAAGTCGACAAGAAGCGATCCGTCAAAGGAGGGCCTTAATGAATCCCACATCAGTGACACGGAACGGAGCTAATGATTTTAGTGGAGGTGAAAACAATCTGTGAAATATGATTCAGGGTGGCGATCATGGGTGGATGAATGATAATGTATGGCAGTGGACGGGACACGGTTGACTCTTTCTGAACACATCTCTTGAACATATAACGACACTGATGTGATGGATCGGTAGCATTACCCCAAAAGTGGATGGTTTGGCGAGGACCATGGTGATGAGACCGGTGAATGAAACAACCCAACCCGATGTGATACGGAGGACAAAGTGTCATGTTCAAGGGCGACTTGCTACCATTAAAGCTTTGAGGTTCTCCCAATTTTTCCCCAGTCATTTCTGACCAGTACCTCTTTATTTTTGTCAAGCTTGAGGAGGATAACATATGCTTGTTCTATAACCTGCCCTTTGGGCAAGCCCATCGCTATGTTTTAACGAGCCTAGCGATAGGGAAACTCGTTCTCGTCTAAAGACAAGTTTGTCGCTATTTAATCATTTTAACGAGTCTAACGACAAGGAAAACTCGGTCCTTTTCATTTTTAGAGAGTCTGAAAAGGTACAGAAAGTTAACTCCAAAATTCATTTTTCGTCATCTAATCCCTTAAGTCCGAAAAAGTATAAAACAATATAGAAGGGATGAGTTTTCGATAACTTTAACGAGCCGAATAAAACAAGCGCTCGATCTTTTTGTGCAATAATCCCTCAGGTCCAAAAAGATTAAAATCTAGAAGAGGGATAGCTCTTCCGGTCACTTTAACGAGCTGGAAGGCCAAAACTCAGCAAACTTTTCATATTTTACGAGTAAGGAGAAAAGAGCTCAAAGAAAACTCGTCTTTTGAGGAACGAGTGATAAACAGGGATAGCAGCAGATTCCAGGTACAGGTTGGAATTTTCCAATCACGGCAGTGTCACAAGGATGGCTAAGTGAAATCACTCTTCGCAGCTGTTCCTCAAAATGGGTAAACAATCATATGGAGGTGAACGATTGGCCAAATGAAATGGAGGTGGCGGGTGCAAACACGACCAAGGCTTTTATGGCTAATAAATTTACGATCATAATGGTTATTTACCGGAATAGGTTCATTTTTTAATGAGCTTGAACTCTGGAGGAAACTCTTGCTCAAAAGCTTATGTTTATTTTTTAACGAGCATGAACTATGACGCTAAAACTGCTCGGATCTCGCTTTTCTATTTTTTAACGAGCATGAATTCCGCGGTAAAACTGCTCGATTATATGGTCAAATTTTTCTTTTTACCATTACTAGCTTTTCTCTTTTTCAAATATAGTACTGCATTTTCAATTGTTGCAACAAACTTTGTTAGAAATGAATAATATTTGCATGAAAATGAGATTATAACCCTAATATTTTACTTTAAACTGTGTAAAAAGCCATTAAAAGGTGTTTTTACCTCTCATTTACCATTTCATTTGCATTTGGTTTGTTGGAGCTCTGGAGGTGCCTCTTCCCCCTTGATTTTCACCAGCTGATTCCGGGAGATTCTGCGGATGATTTTTGGTGCCGTCTGGACCAGGTAGGAGCTAAACCCTAGCTCTTTCTTTTCACGGTTTCCTTTTCCTGTTTTTTGCCTGTTTTCCAGTCTTTTTGAGCCCCTGGGGTTTTGCCAAGGCGCCCTAGGATCAGCGCAGGTTTCCCTTTCGAAACCTGCGCTGAAGGTCAAGCTGCCTTAAGGCAGCCTGACCCTCAGCACAAGTGGGAGACTTCCTGCCTGCGCTGGGCTCAAAAAGACTGAGTTTTAAGGTTATTTTTGATGATTTTTTTGCCAGTTTCTCATCAAATCAGGAATTCACTCTTTCTCTTGTTTGCTTTGCAGGGAACTTTGAACAAAATGTCCCTTACATGGCGAGAACGAGAACATGAAGAGGAGGACATGATTGCCCTCCATGACCCGTTCACGGTGAACGCGTTGCGGAACTGTGGCCTGCTGAAGTTCTTCCATATCTCTAGCATGAGAGCACAGATTTCTTTACTGTAGTATATGCTTGATGCTTGGGATCCTGTTAACCAAGTGTTCCAGATTAGGGGGAAGACCATCCCCTTGACTATAGAGGACATGTACTTCTTGACTGGACTGTCAAGACAAGGTGCCCCCATTTCCTTATCAGGTACGGCCCGGGGGACTGATTCCACCAGAGATTATGTCCGCCAGTATTGCAGGGAAGGTTCTCAGCCGAGCAGAGACGGCAAGATTGTTATCCGAGAGATTACTGATCGGGCTCTCAGGTCCATTCTGTTCACTATTGGTAGGATGGCCTGCAGCGCAGCTCTACATGTTGCCAACAGGTCTTATATGCAGCACGCCTTGGAGTGTCTCCAACCGAAAGTATTCAACTGGTGTGATGCGGTACTTGTTCAGATGAAAAGTCAATTGACCAAGGTAAAGGACGGGAAGCTGAAGAACTTTGGATTTGGTTCTATTCTGACTGCCTTCGCCTTGGAGAAAATCCCACTGATGCAGCCTCAGTACATCATACTTGATTTGCCTTCCCCGACCGAGCCACGCATGCAGAGGTGGGTTGACCACATGTCTAGGCATTCAGGTCAACCTCAGATTACCTTTACTGAGGCCTTCTTTAGGTGGTTCAAGCGTCAGGAGATGGCGTTTTCTGAGTATCCATATGTGGGCATGGATTTCCGAGGTGATCCGGATTTGGTGTTACCGGATGGCGAGCAGTGGGGTGCCATTGGTAAACTCTTTGACCATATTACTGTTTATTGTTCTTACTCATAATGTTGCTGTGCTTTATTCTGTCAAGACTTTTAATTGTACTCTTGGGTGCATGCAGATATTGGTCCTGTTCGTCCAGCAGTTCGTCCGAGATCGTCAGCTGCTGCCCCAGCAGGGGAGCCTGCTAGGAGAGTTGTTATTCGCGATCTTGACGACACTGAGACCCTTACAGCTGTGCAGGAGCAGGTTGAGAGCCTTACTCGTGGCCTTCCGGATGTACAGATTGACGAGTTACCTTTACAGATGCAGCGTCATACCATTGGTGTGCCTAGACGATGGACTCGTCTCTTGCGCATGATTGCACAGGCCGTGACGTACTATCATGAGCACCACTAGGCTAGGGTGCCCCCTAGCATCCTTTTGAGTTCTTAGGTCATATGACCAATTTTGTCTTGGTTACAAAACATTATGTATGAACTTATATAAACAGCTTATATATTTTGATTTTCGGGTTTTATTCTGGTTGATTTATGTGATCCATATGTACAATTTTTGATGATGTGTCCTTTTTATAAATGTTGCAAATGTCTATCTAACACATAGTTTGCTAATGAGTCAGTTAATGTGTTTAAGTTTCTTGAAATATGTTGATATTGAATTGAATCAAATCGTCTTTCCAAGATCTTAACCCTTAGGAACATGCGATAAATAGCTGGATTACGAACATAATATATACCATTGAGTTGTAGTATTACGAGCTGTGAGTCTAGCCTGACAATTAGTCGGCGTATGCCACGTGTGATGGCATCAGAGAGTAGTTCTATCAACGCGCTATACTCAGCGATGTTATTCGTTGATTGCCCAATACATACACCTCTGAAACTTACTAACTCGCCGCTTGGATCAAAAATGGCCCAGGCTGCGGAGGACAGGTTCCGCGAACTACGACTCGCTCCGTCGGCATACCCAACACATGTCTCCAGAAAGTTCGACATCTGCAACGGAAAAAGGTGGATCACTCGACCAGAACAAACACTTTAGCGAAAACAAAATACAACAAAAGCATGCAGGTTACTATTTAAGCATAGTAACGCTTGAGGTACAACCCGTTGCGGGGCTGTGCCAGTGGAATTCTATCGTAATCCATTAACTCGTAGGCTCCTTTTGCTAACACCCTTTTAACAATATAGGGGCCCATCCATAAGGACTTGAATTTACCTGCTCCCAATTTATCGGATTCTTGGTCATAAAGCAGGACCAAATCACCTTCTGAGAAGACACGGGGTTTGACATTTTTGTCAAACTGAGCCTTGACTCGTTTCTTATGAGCTTCGTTAGCCAAAGCGGCATCACGATGGGTTTCATCCAACTGGATTAATTCCAAGAAACGAGCCTCTTCTTCTGAGGTTCCGGGGAGAAGATCAATTGCGAGTTTAAGCGACGAAATTTCGCACTGGATCGGTAAGACTGCTTCCAGGCCATACACCAGTTGAAAGGGTGTGAACCCGGTTGCGTTCTTTACCGAGGTTCGGTAAGCCCACAAAGCTGAGTACAGGATTAGGTGCCATCTTCTTTTATGAACCCCGATCATCCTTTGCAACATACGCTTTAGGACCTTGTTGATTGCCTCAACTTGTCCGTTGGCTTGCGGATAATATGGGGTAGAGCTGTCGTGAGATAGCCCTAGCTTGGCAGCTAATTCGACCATCATGTGATTGCGAAAATGCGACCCATGATCTGTGACTATAGCCTGTGGTATGCCAAACCTGGCGACTACATGATTGAAAAAGAAAAGGGCAGCTGTTTCACCAGTGTTATCCAATGTAGGCATCGCCTCGGCCCATTTGGTAAAATAGTCAACAGCGACTATAATATACCCATGCCCCCCGGTCGAGGTGGGGTTACATTGCATGAAATCGATGCCCCACTTGGCGAAGGGCCCAACAGCAACTATTGGCTGTAAAGGTGCGGGTGGTCGTCTGGTTTTGCTATCAAAGATTTGACAAGCATGGCAACTTCTGACTGCGGTTATGCAGTCTTTGAACATGGTTGGCCAAAAGTATCCTGCTCGTAAGATTCTTTGTGTTGTTGCATATCCAGACTGATGCCCCCCACACACGCCTGAATGACAATCATTCAGGGCTTTTTCGGCCTCCTCATGGGTAAGGCACCTCCTCAGAACTATATCGACACCACGACGGTAAAGTGTATCACCGACGATCATGTAGTCTTTTGCTTGGTATCGTATACGTTTTTGTTCGGAGCGAGAGGTGTTAGGCCTGAACTTTTGGGTTTGGAGATAAAATATGATATCCCCATACCACTCATCGCTTACAGATATCAGAAACAAACTTTCGTCCATGATTGACTCTTCCGATGTTTCATCGTTGGACAATGATGGGAGATCGCACAATAATTCTGCGAAAACTAGGGCCTTCTTTGATTTGGATTTTACAAATTCCAGATCAAACTCTTGAAGGATCGCTATCCATTTTGAATATTTTCCCCCCAGCAACTGTCGCGACAGTATATAAGTCATGGGGTTGCAATCTGACAGGATGGTAGTTTTCCGAAAGAGGACATAATGTCGAAACCTTTGAATCGCTTGAACAGCTGCAAGTGCTAGTTTTTCAACATAAGAATATTTACTTTCTGTATCGTTTAAGTTTTTACTTAAATGATAGATAGGATGTTCAATTCCATTGACTTCTTGAACTAAAACCATCGCAATGGTCGTATCTGCTGCAGCTAGATACAGGTTAAAATCTCTTTGATAGTCCGGGGCGTACATTAATGATGCTTTTACTAGACAATCTTTCAGAGCATCAAAGGAAGCTTGCGCCACCTGGTCCCAGACAAAAGGTACATCCTTTTTCAAAATTCGAGTATAACCCTTAGCAAGTTCTGCGTAATTAGGAATGAACCTCCTCAGAAAGTTTGCTTTCCCTTGGAGTTTCTGAATCTGAAGCAAATTTGAAGGTGGAGGCAAATTAATGATTTCCTAAACCTTACAGGGGTCGAGACAAATCCAATATTTAGAGACTACAAAGCCAAGTAAACGACCAGAACCGACGCAAAACACACATTTGTGCGGATTGAGTCTTATCTTGTAGTGTCGGCAACGTAGAAATATCGCTCTTAAATGCTGCGGATGATCAGTCCGCTTTCGCGAATGAGCCGGAAGATCGTCGAGATAAGGTTGAACGATGTTCTTGATGTCATGGAAGGCATAATTCATCGCCCTCTGAAACGTCACCCCTGCGTTCTTTAAACCAAAGGGTAATTTTCGATAAGCGAATGTGCCCCACGGACAAATAAATGCAGTCTTTGACTGGTCCTTTGGGTGGATATTTATTTGATTATACCCGGAAAATCCATCCATAAATGAAAAGATTTCACATCCGGCGCATTCATCAATTATCTGGTCGATGAAGGGTGTAGGGTAGTTGTCCTTCGAACAAGCTTGGTTTACATCCCTATAATCGACACACACTCTAATCGTCCCTTGTTTTTTCATAACAGGGACAATATTCGATACCCAATCGGTTAGCGGAACCGGGTAGATGAACCCAGCATGGAGGAGTTTTTCAACTTCCGCCTTAATGGCAGCGGCTTTCTTCGGGTGCACTTGCCGAAGTCGTTGCCTTACTGGTTTGACATCAGGATACATTTTAATTTCATGTTCAACGATACTCGAGTCAATGCCTGGCATTTCATCATATGACCATGCAAAGACATCTCTAAATTCGCGAAAAAGAGCGTTATATATTTCCAGTTCTGAAGGGGAACAACCTTTGCCGACATAAATATTCTCTACAACATCTGTTTTAGTTGAGATATTTATGGCTATAGTCTCTTCAATATTGGATAGGTTTCGCTCGTAATCCACCGTGTTTACAGTATTCGTTAGGAACTCAAATACTGAAGGGTGATAGAGGTCACTTTGAGTATCTTCTTCATATTCCGGAAGAAGGGAACGATGGTGGTGATCATTCCATGGTGCCCCCTCAATCATCATTGATTGTAAGATTCCTTCGTCGGTCCCATGTACTTTCGACCAAGGATCTAATGGGGTTCCATATTCTCTAGATCTATCTACCCAAACGCTTGACGAGCGTTGATTTGGGCTCGCCTCCCATGCTTGAAACATTGATTGCTACAATATTTCTAAAGGGCTTGGGGGCAAAACCATTGAATGATCCATGTTGACCTTCGTGGAAGATATCATGTTGCAGGTTGCTACAAACGGTACATTTCCTATATAAATAGGAGGTGGTAGCGCGAAAGTTCCCATCAATGTGGGGTCTTTCAATAATCCTACTCCGATATCTTGAATTGAATGGTTACTCTCATGGATCATGGGAATGCTTCCTGTAACTTGTGAACCATTAGGGAGGAAATTATGTTGGTCGACGATCGTAATCCCTCCTTCAAACGGGAATGCGATCTTCCTAAAATAAGTCGACACGACAGCCGCCATGGCATAAATCGATGGTCTACCCAGTAGGATGTTATAGTCAAGATTTCCATCAATGACTTCTACATCAATTTCTACTGTCTTTCCTCCTAGTTCAACTTTCAAGTTATTAAGGATACCGTAAGGGGTATAAGTCCTTCCGTCGAAGGCTTTTAATGTCGTCGAAGATCGCGACAAGGTTGGAGATCCTAAATTTTTCCAGCAACTCATTGACATAATACATGTCGAGGCTCCCTCATCAATTATCGTTCTGTGAACAGTTTTGTTGAGTGCTTTCACTTGGATAAGGAAAGCTAGTTGAGCTGGTAACTGAGGATCATATCCCTTGTGATCAAAGGATACTAGATTGGAATCCTTAGGATCAACCCCACCAATTGCCGATAACAATGCCTGCCTTTGGGTTGGACAATTTTGTAGCACTTCAAGAGTCGACATAGCGGATGGCGATTGGGCCAAATCTTCCACTATGTTATAATGCTGCGCCGCTCTGGCGCGAGGATTAAATGTCAACTTGTGTACTACACCCTTTGGCGGTTTTATCATTAATTTAGGGATTATGGGTGTTACAACTTCTGTCGAAGTTGTTGTCGAACTACTTGGTTGATCTTTACCTTTTTCGTTCGACACCTGAGGATTCCCATAATCTTTGTTCCTTGTCGAAATCAAAGCATCATTCTGCTGTTTCGAAACCGACAACATTAGGACTTGCGATGGGGAAGCATTTCCACTATCAACCAGATTTTGACCTGGGTTGGGAAATGGATCAGTTAACACAGCTGAGGTTTGGGAACTTTTAAAGAACCTCTTTAACTCAGCTTTGAATGGGCAATTCTTTGTGTTATGATCCTTATCATCACATATTAGACATGGATAATTTTGTTTCCCTTTGCCAGGAGGGTTTGAAGAATCTTTTCCAGGGGATGACTCACCCTGTTTCTTCTTCTTCCCTTTGTTTTGTTTCTTCTTGCTTCCTGGTTGATTGGTTTCTTTGCCCTTATCTTCCGATACGGCATTTACTTCCGAAGCAAGAATTTCTTCTTTTGCATTTTGATCCGAATTCTTACGGGCTTTCTTTGACGAAGCCTTTATCGATTTCGCGTTTGCTGTGCCAATCACGCCATCACCGGCATGAGAGTCACTATTTGATTTAGGAGGTGGAGGAATTGAAAACTCTGGTCTAGGGGCGTCAGGTATTTTGTCATAGAGCGTGCCGGACTGAGTATAAACTAAGTCCAAATACTGTGCACGAGCAATTACTTGCTCCTCTGTTACGACTCCCCCCTTGGCCACATCTTCCGTAATGGCCGGAAGTAACGACTTTATAAACCATTCAGCTAACAGCTGATCGGGAACATATGTTTTCACCATCCTACGACGACGACGCCACTCATGTATATGATCAGATATATGGGTAGCAGTTGTCTGTTTGAAGTTGGTTAATATTTCTGTTCCCGTTTCATACCTTATCGGTAATTGAAAGTGGGTTAAGAAAGTCGTGGCTAGCGAACTAAAATTGTCGAAAGAGGCTCTTGGCAATTCAATATACCATTTAGCCGCTGGACCTATCAATGTCCTCTGAAAAAGGCGAAGTCTTATCGAATCGTCGTTAAGGGTGTTCGACGAACACCACAGATGAAAAGTCATCACGTGATTCGACGGGTCTTCACCTGGATTTCCATTGAATTTAGGAATGTCAGATGGAAGTTTATGAGGAATCGCTGGCCACCAAGGGGCATAAGCAATCGGATCATTTGTTAAACGGTGTAAATCGGGTAACTCTAAAGTTGCCACGAATGGTAACTATTGATTCAGGTTAGGCGAAGCGTAACCAGGGTACGATGGAATCGCTTAAGCAGTGGGTCTTTGCATACCAGCATAATGTAATTGATGTTGGTATGACTGATACGGCTGGTGGACTTGACCACTGTAAAGTGGTTGGTTTTGACCGTTTTGGATATACGGTTGTCCAATGTTCGCAAAGATCTGCTGCTCAGAACCTTGGTACACTTGCTGGAACTGCGGTTGTTGGTATTGTTCAAGCCATGGTTGTGACGCCATGTTCTGTTGCGCCATGCTAACCATTGGACCAAGGTGTGGGGTAATTGTACCCGTTTGTACTTGTGTCGTCCCACCAGTTGGCGATTGTGGTTGTCACCCATGGTCAAGCGACTGTTGCATTACAACCTGAGAAATCTGAGTTTGACATGCAACAGGTATCGCTTGAACTTGGGACACGGTTACAATAGCCGGGGTGGTTGGGATGTTCGTCACAGGTACACACTGTTGCATAGAATATACAATCCTTGGTTTTTGAGGTAGCATAGGTACCTAACTACTTGATGCAATTCCAGTATAACCTGAATGCTGTTGAGAACTGCCATATGGATATCCTCCCGGAGGAGGTAATGAAAAGGCATACTGCCCCCCATATGGTAGCAATCCAGAACTCAGAGGGATTGTTAGTCCTTGAGGACTAGATGGCCCAAATTGACCTCCATGAGGGTCAATCTGTCGAGTTTCAACATAAGAATTACCAGGTATTACTCCGGATGAACAAACTGGAACAGACCATACTGTCGAAATAGTCCCTTGGTGGACTCCTTCTAGCTGTTGAGAGCTAGTTGGGACAGCTGGTATGCCAGCAAACATCATTAGAGTGACGGCAGGGGCTTCTGCTGTCGCTGTGTCATTTGACACAGTCCTAGATGATGACGGTTGTTCAGACATTTTAAGTCTATCCAATAGATTGCCTAGCGATTCTACAGGGACTTCCACTTGTGGTGGATTAACTTCTGATGAAGGAAATAGAGTGACCCCGACTCCAAAATGAGTTGGAGTACTTGCTTGCGGATCCTTTGCAATTTCCTCTATCGCAATCAAACCCGGTGGAAGAGGAAGACCGTCAGGTTTGTAAAATATTTCTGGTGCCGAAGAAGGGGTTGCTTCGACAGCGACAGTTGTTTGGGGAACAAAACTTTCTGGACCGGTTACAGATGGAACTGGTTCAGTTAAACAAGTATTTTCCCCCAGACTAGGATCAGTATTACTGTCCTTCTGTGGCTGTTGGACTTCTTCTATAGAGGCAGGGTTTCCAGAAATGTTAGGAGTAACCGGAACCTCGGATGTAGTAGGAACACTTGTTCTAACTTTCAAAGGAGATTTTGAACCGGTTAAATGAGTTCGCTTTGCCCGTACGGTTTTCGATTCTGGGGACAAAGACGGTTGACTCGTAAGCCTCCGCGAACGACGGGGTTTCAATTGACTTTCTTCCACGATTGCGGATTACTCGATCAACTAAAATATTAAAAGGGGAAATTTGTGTTTCCGAATTGAATGAATTTTATTAGACGCTTTTAGACACAACTTGCTTTTTCACTTTTTAAGAGTCGAGAAAAAGCTAAAGATGACTCTAGTCTCCTTCGATGTATTAACGAGCCCGAAGTGACAAATGCTCGGTTGGACTTTTTCAGTTATAGAGTTTGAAAAAGGCCAAAAGAAACTGCTCTGGAGTTCTAGGCAGAGGGTGTGCCAAACTTTTTGCAAAACCACAGAATACGTTTTACGGTACGAGTGGTCGATCTTCGTGAATGCTGTGTTCACTGCATTGCGATCAGTAGGGCGGCCGACACGGTTTCCTATTGGATAAAGGCTTTATTCCTATAGGGGTCTCCCAATATATACGCGACGGTACGTGGGAGCACAAGTCTGTATTAGTGCCACTGACTCTCAGGAGGAATCACCCACCTTCGTCGAGATCGACAGTCACTACATTTAACGACGTCGGAACACGTCTCTAGCTTAAACCTCTAGATGTTTGCGTTATGTTTCAAAGCGTTGTTAGGTTCATTCAATATATTTTAAGTTGATCTTTTTAAAGTTTGCCTTTCAAGGTTCACCACGAGATGTATTGATACAAATTCCTAAATGCAGTCTAAGATGAGAAGCAAGCTTTTTCAATCTTTTTGACTTATGAAAATCTTAACTACTGAGGGAAAAGAGAGACAAAATCTTTTCACACAGATCAAAGAGCACTCACTAATGCACTTTTTCCCTAAATCAACATACAAACTTATATGCAAAATGCAAAGATGCAGGTATTTCTTTTCTCTTTCTTAATGTTTGTGCGACAATACAAAAGAAAGCTGTTGTATAATTTTGAATTCAATTTCAAGTGAAAGCAAACAAGCTTATCCAAAATGAAAAGACACCTTAAGATTTACTTGTTTCGACACTAGAAATATTTAAACTCAAACCAAATGACGAAAGTAAAAGCTCAATCAGCTATGAACAACAAACAAACTAACTCTTAAGATAAAAAATGACACTTTATCACAGGTCTAGATCTAAGAGGCCACAGCAAGACTAGTTCACTTTCGTTATGGGAAACTGTAGATGTACAAGAAATACACAAAGAACAAACACAGTTTCTTTATACAACTGAGGCGGAATAGTGACAAGGAAAGTTGGTTTTAGATAGGCCTACTGACTGGTAACAAACAGTAAAACAAGAGTGAAAACAAGGCAAGAACCAGCAAGAAACCCTAGCAGCACAAGGCAGGACTGGTCCAGCGCAGGTGAAACACTACCTGTTTGACCTTCAACGCAGGTAGCCCCTTCGGGAACTGCGCTGAAATGCAAACAACCTTTGTACAACCTGCACTGAAGAACGAAACTTTCGTTTCTGGTGGTCTCCGGGTCACAGATTGCTAAAAAATTCACAGTTTTTGCTCAAATCAGAAGCTATCAGTCAAGGACACACAAAGGGATGACAAGGAGGATGAAAAGCTATCACTAAGAGCTTATTAGAGTCCTTGTGGATCAGCTCTTCAAATCATAAACTTGCCCAGAAACTGAGCTAGAGTAGCTGCCCTCTACTTTGTATTTGAAAGATTCAAACACAGTTCGATTCGGTACTCCCTTTGTTTATGAAATGAATAGAAAAAACACAAACAACCAACAAGATACGATCCCTAGCGGAGTCGCCAATTTGTTGTTGGGAAAAGTATCCAATACGGAATGACCCTATCCCACTCTAAGGGTGATAGTACCTCAGCAACAACTGAATACAAAGCTATTCAAGATTACTTCTTTATGAGATGAGAGAGAGAAGAGAAGGATGATCTACTGACCGTTATCTTGCGCTAATAGTCGATCCAATCCTCACTCCTTGCTGCTTGCTCCTAGCTCCTTGCTCTTTCACCGGCCCAGCTACACAAAGATCCTGTAAAAGCACAAGAAAAAGGAAACTACAAGAAGCATACATCCATAACTGATTTAAGGATTAGAATAAATCAAATATACAAGCATCAATACGCCACAAAGATACATGCATATAGAAGAACCTCAAATACTTTATTAATGGAAGAAGTAAAGTTCTGAGAGTGTTACAACCATCATAGGCCCAATCCAGCAACACCTCCCAGCAGAAAGAAATCTCCTCTTCACCTCCTTCAAAGCAATCACCCAATAGTTCTATACACAAACCAACAACACTTCCTTACTTGCACAAAATTCCAGCCTCCATAGACCTCATGAGAGAGCTCTATATATAGGAGATTTGGAGAAAGGATGAGTCAGCTTGAGGCTGGCATGAAGCTGACTAGTGTCCTCTCCCACTTTAGTTAATCTTTAGTTCTTGAGTCCACTTGGAGATTCTTTCTTCCACTTGGAGATCAAGACCCTCTGACTCATCACAAGGCGAATTCCTTGACCCAAGTGTCAGTTTGGAAGCTTCCTGGGCAATTGACACCTTGCAGAATGACTGTGCCACTTGGCCAATCTCACCCAGCGCAGGTAGCCTTCATTAGTTTTGACATTCAGCGCAGGTACAGAGTGGATCAGTTGACATTCAGCGCAGATGCTCAGTGGAGCAGTTGACATGATCCAGAAACAACTTGTTTTTGAGTGTTTTCAGGTGGAGAACTGATTTTCAGTGCTGTGGTTTGCTGACCTTGTTCCTCTAGGGGTAGGAACAACATGTTTAGGGACTTTGGATCCCTCAGATTATTGACATTTCATGCTCCATGCTGTTAGGCACAAAAATGTCTATAACATATGGTAAATAAATAAAACATTTTTTATATTTACTCCATAAGTCACCTTATATAGTGTAAACAAATAAAAATATAAGTAAAGTGGAGGTATGGTAAATAAATAAAATGTCTTTTTATACTTACTCAAAAGGTATGGTAAATAAATAAAAATATAAATAAACTACACGTATCGTAAATAAATAAAACCTCTTTTTATATTTAGTCCATAATCCTCGTTCTATTTATGAAGGCTCAAGAAAGAGGTTTTATTTAAGTGAATCCTATGGGCCAAATACCATATTTGTAAAAGAGGTATGGTAAATTAATAAAAATATAAATAAACGAGAGGTATGGTAAACAAATAAAACATTTTTTTATATTTACTCCATAAGTCACCTTATATTTACGAACACTCAAAAAATGGGTTATATTTAGGTGAAACCTATGGCCAAAATACTATGGGACAAATACCATGGACTAGATTGTTATTAATACCATGCAAAAAACCATTATTAACCATAATATTAGAATTAATAAAAATGAAAATGGCACATGTTATTGACCCATGGTATTCACCAAAAATGGCACATGGTATTGACCCATGGTATTCACCTGGAATGTAGCCTATTTAAATGGGGGAATTAAACCAGCATGTAGCCTATGCTAAGATTCACTAGGACTTTACAAAGTTTTATTATTTAGTGAAAGACTCGCCAAGATCTTACAAGATTTTATAATTGAGTAAAATATTCGCCATGCCTGGTGAGAGATTTGCCAAAAAATTATATATACATATTATATTATTGATAAAATCGCCTTCCATTTTTCCTATATACCATGGAGATTCGCCCATTTATTATATTTAAAAATTTAGGGGGGGTTCTTAAAATTTTCCCTGCTTGAAAACTTGTGCAATAATTCTGATCTGTTCTTCCTTACTCAAGGAATTCATCCTTCCCCAATTCCCATAGGCCTTTCCTAGGCTCATACTCCTCTCACAAGCTCCACGCACAACCTTGTGCTTCCTATTGCTTGGTCTCACCAACTTGTGCTCACTAAAACAATGATTAAACTTGTGCCTTCATTCCTTCTTTTAAAGAAATTCGAATGGCTAAAATTAGTGAATTTTCTAATTAAGGAAAGTTCTTTTCTAATTGATGAGTTAGTATGAGTTAACTACTCATGCAACTCTTCCTATTTCAAGTCAACTACTTGAAACTCAATCACTCATGCTTTTTCTCAGTCAACTCACACTAAAATACCAAAAACTTGACCTACAATTTCAATACATCAGATAACTTCCACCTAACTCATCCTAATTTTTAGGGACTAATTCCTAAATTATAGGAAATTCTCCTAATTGATAGGAAATCTCATAATTTTAGGAACTCGAGTCATGCACAAGAATGAACTCATTCTGAATCCTATGATTAAAGGCACAAATCAAGGAACCCTTTTCTCTCTAATATTTTCAACACTTGATCTTCTTGGTCATTTGGGGCATGTGAAGTATTTTGGTTTGCTTGCTGTCCTACTCTTCAAGGAGACTCAATCAATAGAGATCTTCCAACTTCCTATCACTTTGACCTTAGCTCTGATACCATGTTGGAAAATTGATTAGGGAAACTTGTTTAACATTACATTTTCCTTTCTTGACATTTATCTGCGATTATTAGGTTCTTATTAACTTGATTATGCTTATGTTCTTCTAATCAAATAAATGCCAAACAACAAAGATCAAATGAACACAAGATATAGGCTCCATGTCAGGGAAATACCCCACAACTTGGGGAAAACCAAACAATCTTCTTCCTTTAGAATCAAATCAAAATGAGACCTCTAAGTCCCAAATGACAAAGCCCAACCACCTCCAAGATTTAAGTCTCTCTTTCAAGAGTCAAAATCCAAATCAAGAAGTCTTTGTTCTACACTTTCAAGGTCGTAGCCCTTGAAAGATATCCTCTCACTTTGGTCTATATGGGTGATTTTCACTTCGGTTTTATATGAGTGATTGTAACTTGGATCATCCTACAACTTCGATCTTGAATGGGTGACCTCAACAAAAATAATAGTGAACTTTCTGAGGCTGATTCTTTCATATGTTTCTCGTTTTCCTTATGATCCTATTCACTTTAGATTGAACCATGCATTTCTTTTTAAAATGAGTCAAGATCTTCATTGATATATACACTTCTTTGAAGGAAAAATGCTTCATCTTTAAGGCCAACTTGAGCAGGGTAAGGCCAACTCAAGCTTGGAGGGGTATAATGGCTTATACATCAGTTACATGATTACAATTTTCCAAATAAGTTCTTTACATTGACACTTAGACTCATGATGATCCTAGAAGAATTTTAATTAATGCTTGACCTAATGACAAAATGTAATAAGCATGAAACCCATGCCAAAAATAATTTTTCTTTCTTCTTTACATCATATGATAATAATGAAGACTGAACCTAGTTAATTTTCCAATAGAAATCCAATTTCTTTGGCTTACTTGGCATGAATGCTATAGTGGATGCAACTCGCTTCTTTGGAGGCATAGACCCATCCTCTACACCTATTATATTGATCCAAACTAAGCTTATATGTTGTAGCCTCTAATAATAATTGAAATGCTTGCCTAAAACTTCAAATCTCAGCCAACAATACCTTGAATTTAAGACTAATGCTAAGCCTAAAACCTCCATAATTCAGTGTTACACTCAGTGTAGAATCTTATATTTCCCAACACACCCCTTTTTTTTTACAATAACTACCTTCTTTCTATTGTTCTATTCTCAAGAGATATAGTGAGGAAAATTAGAACCTAAAAAGTGCCTAGTGTAACCCTCACACAAGAGTTCCAGGTCAATCTCTTACCACTATCATCTGAAAAGTGTAACATATCATGGAGAGTTCCATTGTCAAGATATTCATAAACAAGAAGGGGCTTCCCATGCTCTATAAAGTTACTGTATTGCCCATATTGAAACTATGCTATATGGATCAATAAAAAAGCTCAGTGTCTTCAACCTTTGAGTTAAACATCATGAAAGATGTCCAATTATAAATCACTCCATTGTTCCACGTTTCTATGACTGTCTCTTTTCATCCATCTTGATCAATCAAAATCACAATCACTTATTGCATTGGCATGCTTTTCCTTAGCAAAATTGAGCTAGTGGAGTGTTCCAAAGTGCCCTTGATTTCAAGCTCCATAGGTGATTGAAGGGGTGGAGAGGAAAGTGTTGCCCTGCTCAGGAAAAGGGGTTTTGGTGCACCATCTAACCTCTAAATGCTCTTTAGTGCAAACTAAACGTCAAATTCTCTCCTCTAAAGTGGGAATTGTACTCCAAAGCATCCAAGGCATCACCCCAGGAGAAGCTCCAAAGTGGACACTTAAAGCATTGTCCCTTCCTTCAAAAAAGGCAGTAAATAATCTCAAAGTAGACTAATGGGCTTTGAAATACCAAATCCAACCCCATGTCACCTGTTGTAGCGACTAAAACCACCCTCCAAAATTTTTCCTTAGCCTATTTTGGAGCCTCCCTACCAACCTTTCACAACACTTTGTCTTGCTTCGTCAAGTACTCAAGCTTCAGTGTTTTCCTCGCACAAAGACAGCCTGTCAATCACAGTCGATCCATTCCCCTCACAGGCTGTTCACCAGGACTTGGTCCAGCTATAGTTTGAGCAACATCCCCTTGAAAATTTCACATTTCTGGAGAGCAGCCAACCTTCCCTCCAGAAATTGCGCAATAATATTTGGAAGCCTGCTGGGCTTCAGGATTGCGCAATCTTACCAGCTAACACTCCCAACAGGATTTGCGCAATTTCCCCAGCAGGGCTGCTCAGCCCTGGATTTGCACAAATCTGGGTAGCAGTCAGTTGCTCTGCCCAGAAATTGCGCAATCCTCCTGGGCAGTCAGCCCAAGTCCCAGCTAAGGATGCACATTTTTCTTAAGCAATTGAGCAACTGCGTGCATGAACAGTCGGTTGACCAGTTCCACCCAAGACTGAGGAGACTTGACTTCCATGCATGCATGAATTTCTCTTCTTGGAATAGCAAGAGACAACATGCAAAAGGAATCTCATGATTCAAGGAGATATTTTTAGCAGCCAAGGGTTACATGCAAAGTTTTTTTAGAAGTTTCTCTCCAAGTGTCGCTTTTTCCTAGATTTGTGGCATGTGCATCATGAGACCAAACTTATTTATTCGAATCATTAGAGCTCATTCATTCACATAAATCTTGGATCTCTAACATCCCACAGCACATCCAAGACTCTTTGACACATCCGGCTCAGCTATTCACATGTAAGTGGCCTCACCTTGTCTTTTTCAACATTTCTGTTGCTTTTTGTTTATTCGCTTGTGTGAGTGTTTGCTTGATTTCTTTGAACGCTTGTTGTCATTTACATGTATAGTAGTTTTTCCTAGCTCTGTTTCAGTTTTCGTTGCTATCTCACAATCGTCGCATGCATGAAACTGTTTTGCACGGACGTTCGCCCAACCAGTGAACTACCTCACCCACATACATGTTGATCTATTTGATGAATCTTTCATTCATTTTTTGAATGCAATGTCAATCACTTCTGCTATTACTTAGTGTCACCATGCATTTACTATCTTAGTTTCTTTCAGTTTCCCATCAGCGAGCCGGGCCAACCTTGGCCCGGGCTCTGCCTTCACCAATGTTGTATTTCACAATATGGAGAAGGAAGGCTCACCTTCCTCTCCAAAAATGCACATTCCTACCTAGCACTAGCCTCTAGGACTATTTTCTACATTTCTGGAGGACAGTGGATGCTTGGACCAAGAAACTGTGCAAATCTGTCCCTAGGACAACAATACTTCCTAGCTAGAATTCTGCATTACACAATCCCAGGAGCCAAATACCTGACTGGATTGTGCATTTCACCGATCCAACAGCCAGTCCTACCTCCTAGAAAACCTAGACTACCTTTTTCACAGTTTTGGTAGCCAATCACCCAGCCCCCAGTAAAATTTGTGCAATCTTGCGCATCAATTTCCTAGGTATGTGCCGTGCCCTTCCTCAGATTTGAATTGTTTCCACTGACATATTTCTTGCCATGCATGATTCTTGTTTCCAGATCTTTCAGGTGTTCATCTATCTCAATGGCTTCCAAGAGAACAGGATCATAGGACACTAATGGATTTTTAGTTGGAGAAACAGTTGAACAGGTGTCCTCTAGTCTACCAATTTATGAACATACAGAATTGTATCTTGACAAAGACATCAAACTGAAGTGGAAAGATGTTAATGAAGCATTCACAGGCACTTTTGGGGAAGACCTCGAATACCGTCAAGTGTATGTGAACATTCAAAAGTCCGACTTGTGCCAGATTTCATGCAGATACCCCACGTTCCCATGCGTGGACATGGCTCATTGGATCATCTCTCACAATGACCTTGAGCAGTGTCAGTGGGAAAAAGCTTGCAACCTTCTAGGCATGAGATTATGATGATATGTATCAGATGTTAGAGCCTATGACTATCATGAGTCCTCCATTCATCTTGCCCAGCAACAGAGGTAACTCCAGAGACATTCTGAAGGATTGGGTAAAGGAGCCAGCTTGTTTCAGGATGACACCCAACCAGATCTACAAGACAAAGATATTGAGGAAGGCATACCAATACTTGGTCATATTTTCATGTCAACTGATTGGTCAAGCGAGCACTGAAACCTTTCCTCAGAGTTGGGTGATCACATTGGACCAACTGGCTAGAGAAGGAAGACCATGCAACTGGTCTGGCATATTGGCTCATCAGCTGAAGGAACAAGTCATGAAGGCTCGACAGTCACCCGAGGGTATGCATGCAGAGATTTACATGTCTACCTACATCCTAGATGCAGTTTGTGCCCAACATGAGTTCCCGGCTTGGAGTGGGCATGGTCACCGACAAGGACTACTATGAACACATATTTCAAGTTGTTGGCCGAATGCAGCTTCAGGGGAGTAATCATATGGCTGTCAGACCATTTTTTCACCCAGTGTACAGGTTGATATTCAAACAGGATCCACCCTGCATGTCAAAGGAAGCAATGGAGGCGTTGTTAGGCATTGTAGACTGGTATGCCTCACGTTCGGCACTTTCATCCGAATGTTCAATGCGAAGAAGCCTTCGCATGTTCTGCCAAATTTTTCCTTGGACGTACTTGTCATGCAGGAAGTAACGTACCACATCTCAGTAATATTGATAGCTAGACTGCTGCAGAAGAAGAAGGAACCTTGGCCCACTCTTCCATTGCAGATTGGGTTATGTGAGATCCAAAGTATCAAGCAAGCATATGTTGAAGCAAAACCTATGAAGAAGTAGCCATTTGACCTTCGAAGCTTCAACCCATATGACCCACATTGCATTGTGAAGGATCATTGCATGAGAGTTCAGTTCAACTAGATCCATGGGGCATTTCATTGGGCCATGGAAGACTCATCAAGGTATTACTACAATTCCTCCGGACCCAATGAACAGGTCGGCTTCACCATAGAGTGGTTAGCAAAGTAGCATGAAGCAACTTCATGGAGAGCACCAACAGTAGAAGTAGTAGCAATAGCAGAAGAGGCAGCAGAACCAAGCATACCTATGCATGACAAAGGGAAGAGGAAGATTTTCGACCGCATGGAGGAGGAGAAACGCTGCAAGTTTCAAGAAGATCCACTTTTAGAACAAGCAGCTATGGCTATTCAGGAAAAGAGGCAGCAGCGCGACAAGCGCATCACGTGAAGGTAAAGGGATAAGAAGCGAATGGAAGAAGCAGAGAAGGAGTTGTGTGAGCTCAGAGAGAAACTCCAAAAAGAACAAGGTTTGTGCCAACAGGAGAAGGAAGCGCAGCAACAGCAAATATAGCAGGGGGTGTATCATGTGCAGATGGACGAAACAATTTTGGTACAAGTAATTGATTCATCTGAACAACTAGCATTAGGTGAATAGGGTGTGTTATCTCAAAATCAGGCCCTGGAAGGCTGCTGACCAGGAAGACTTCAAGTAACTATTTCAGACCTACTTTAGGTTGAGGCTTAGCCTCCTCAACCTGACAGGGCTCTCTCTAAATGGGTTAATGATTTTTACTTAAGATAAGATGGCTAACTCTTTGTGATATATCTGTGATAAATATGGATGCTGGAAAAACATTAAACAAGTTTCCATTGGGCCTATGGAGTCAACAACACCTCAGTAAACAATGATATTGCCTTTACATAGAAGTCAGGGCATTCAGCATTTGAGTATTCAGAACATAACACATATGGAACCACAGCTCATAAATGCATACAGGAAATCAGAGCACAATCAGTGAATTCTGAGTGATTATACATCTAGGCAACTGTAAAAGACATTAAGGAAAGGATAAAATCACATATTCTGAACATAGAAATCCTTCATGAATCCTGAGAAGTAAAGTCAAGCATGTATTACTGAAAATGACTCTTACATAGGCCAAATACAAGCTTTTCCATAAAATGTTCCAACCCTTTGTACATCAGCTCTTATGCTATATATAGAGCTCTTTACATAACTGAGATTCCTCCTCTAGCATGAGGGGAATTCGAATTTTCCATCAGTGACACCTATTCTAACCATAAAACAAACCATTAATTAGAAATGACACCTAACTAGCAGTCCTAGAGACCTAATGCAACTAGGAGTGTAACTCCTTATCATGATTCAACAAACTTATCTAAGAATTTATAGCATTATTTGACAACTTGCAACCTCAAGAAGTCGAATTTGATGAAGCCTCCCACGTGGTCATCTGACTGCTGAAGACAAACCCTAGAAATTAGAGAACATGTTTCCTTGTTTTTAGGTTTAGGATCCCTGAAAATGGCACGTGGGACAGAGCCTTTATCTATTCATCCATGACACAGTTTTCAAAACTGAAGGAGGTTTTTGTATCCCATGTTGTCCAGAACAAAAACCTCTCCTGGTTTTTGAAAACATTTCTCCAGCTATCCAGAAACTGTCTTTGAAAAACACGTGGCAAACAGGAAAAATCCGTTTTCTGAAATTAGGGTCTCAATGAAAGCTTAGTATATCCCAACTGAAAACACTTATGAATAAAGTGAGATAGGTTATTGTATCTGGACATTTTATGAAGAGAAACCTCCCTCAGAATTCCAAAATACGTCTTCCTGTAACCAAAAACTGATCTTGAAAAAGACTGCTAAAACCAGTAGACAAAGCTTGACTTTCAGCAGTTTCGTAGCTCAATTTTAACCATAAATTCCTCCCACCTCAGAACGAATTTGAAGAAACGGAAAGAGTTTTTTGTAGTTTGGTATGTTAGGAATAAAAGCCTCTTTCAGTTTTCAAACTTTGGTTTTCCGCTGCTCAGAAACCCTTCTGGAAGTTTACTAGTAAACGCAGAAAGCAGAGTTTTTTATGCTGAAACAGGCTGCTACAGGGGTTTCGCAGCGCGCTGCGAAACTGCTGTGTAATTTCAAAAACACAGCTTAATGCCAAAATTCGACTGTCTTGAGTTTCTTTATCTTGGAATGTCCCTTTCATCTGTTCTAAAGTTGTTCAAAACTAAATGCAGAGGCATCATTTTTCAAGGAAAAATTCAACAAGGCAAATCATCAAAATTTGAGGACTTAACCTTACTTGCTACGTGACTTTCCTTAGTTAAGGAAACCTTTCCCACTGGCTTAGCTGTGTTTTTAGATCTTCAATTTTTCCTTTTCAATTGCATGTTTCCTTGCCCTTTCCTTGAATTGGGAAATCTCAAGGTTGGTAGACATCAATTTCCTTTTTGACTTCCTCAAAGCTACATTCTTCTTCTTGAGTGCTAACTGCCTTGCTTGAATTGAAATGGAGAACTTTGATCTATGCTGACCCTGAGCTTGCCAAGTGCTTCTTATGCATGAAAGGAACATGAAAGTGACCAAGACCAATTCTTCCTCACCTTACCCCTTTTCTTTGAAATTTGTTTAGTGATAACAGGGTGAACCATTGTAGGGGCAAGACTTTGCTCATGAGATAGAATAGGTGCTTGAACAATTGGATGCGGATATGGAGCAGCAGGAGTTGGAACAGGACACCGACATCATGCCTCACCACAAAGAGGTTGCCTCACCCTTTTCAATGCATCCAGATGATAAGAAAGTCTTGAATGACCAAGGGGGCACTGAGATCCTTGATGGTTAGCTGGAATCAGAGGTACAAAACATCTCCTTTGACGAATATCATCACAGAGTTGTGCAGTCTCACAGAGTACCAACTCCGGAGGATCAAACATTTCCTACAAAAGTTGAAGAAAAAGTGATCATGACTAATGTGCACAAGCATCCAACTGTGTTAGTCAATGCAACTAGAGTGTATGCCAAAGGCACTTGCTCAAGTGTTCATTTCCTCATAGCTGAGAATGAGCGAATGGAGAAGGAACTACATGTGGCCAAGCAAGGAGGAGACTTGGTGACAATGTCCACCTGAGCTGAAATGAAGAAGGCAATACTAGATGAAGTATTGTCCTTGATATAGTTATGCAAGCATTATACTCCAATTGTGGTACCATGTACCAAGCAGTCATCCATCTCCATGGATGGCAGCAGCGATGTGGGAGAAGAGCACGCATCTTGAAGAACATACTTGTTGTTGTTGATAACGTGCAAGCATGGACGATGAAGTATAAGGGAGCCCCGCTTCACTTGCCAAAGATGATGAGGGCAAGTGTGGTCGAGCTGCAAGCACTTATCTAGAGTCAAATCTATAACTATGAATACCTAACGCAACTCATCACTAGCATACAGGATTCCCATGCATGATTATTCAAGAGCATGGATTTTATAGTGCACACTCATGTGATCCCGTCACTTGGGACTCTCACCCAAGCGAAGATGAAGAAGCACGTCTGACAGGAGCTTAACTCGTACTTCGATGAGTTGATGCACACCACCACTAGCTCAGACTTACCTATCAGTGTAGACATCATGCGCAAGTACGTTGTTGGTCTGGCCACATTGAAGACAATGATGCACTTGCTCTCAAACGAGTTGAAAAGAGGAGTCCGAGAAGTGTACCCAGATGCTATGGAGGCAAGGTTCAGGTTTTAGACAAATGTCATGGTGGAACACACAGACACTATCAAGGACTACCAATCTTGGCATCAATATGTTACTGTTGATTAGCATGAGGATGTTGAGAAGTTGGACTTCTATAGTTGTCTAAGTCAGAATGATGTCTAGTTTGGCTTGTTCAAGCCATTGTTCACATGGGTACATGTGCATTGTAATGTTGAGTCATGTCAAGTGTAAGTCAAGTCTCAATAGTGGATGTAACAGTCATAGAGTAGGTGAAGAGTCATGAGGGTAGTTGAATGGTCACAAAGGGGAATGTCAAGGGTCACCCAACCATTTTCTATAAATAGTCCCTCATAACTCATTGTATAGGATTTTGTTCAGCCAAGCTTTTATTAAGACTATCTTGAAGAAAGCCTGGACAATATTGTAATGTGCCTTAGCTTCTCCACTATATGGAGCTAGTACATATATTTGGAGGAGCAGGCGGATGTGTCTATAACATTTCACTGATGGGGCTAGTAGGTTTACATGGATGTATTGTATGATTGGAACTTACACTTTTTATATAATAAGAGCCAACACATTTTCATGCATATGTTGTTATTGTAGTTAGATTGCTCTGGTTTCCTTAATGATATATGTTGTTTAAATTACATATTTGTGTATGAAATGATTCATATGAAATTATATGAATCTTGTTGCAAGTGTGTTGTATATGATGTTAATATTGTTACGTCCACGTCGATTGCTCTTCCGGACACCAGACAAACCTTTCACATGAACCTTGCTGTAACAATCGTTGCACTCGTTCAGAATAATCCGTGAGTGTTGTACGTGTTATCTTACCTTGTATGTTGTGACTATCGTATCCAAGTGGACTGCTCCACCGGAAGCTATGTATGTCCTTTTGTGTTGTGTGTTCCTAGCCGAGTTGGGACTGATCCATTTCAACATGGAACTCACCTTTACCCTTATCTCCCCCTTATGTGTTAGAACCTCTCATACACCTTCCTTGACTCACTGCAATAGTCACACCCTTGCTACTACATATTCATCTTACTTACCTCTGTGTGAAATCGCAGTCAAGGCATTACCTTATGAACCACCGTTGGGACTCATACACCAAACAGTCTGAGGTCTAATTGGGACTTCTTACTGGGGAGATCCCCTTAACATGTTGGCAGGTCCAGTACCATCAACCTTTTTGGCACTAGAAGGAGGGCCTGATGACAAGCTGTGTCCTCTCATCCATTTTTGAACCTTTGCACATCCTTCATGGAGCCTTGCGCTCTTCTTCCCTCGCGGTGTTTTTCGAATCATGAATATGTCTCCATCACAGGGAAGCTTTTCAATCTCTTGTCCACTCACACGTACGATGGTGAAGGTGAAGTGGCCTAGCCTGAGCACTTACATAAATTTCTTTCCATGATTCATGAGGAAGATGAGTTTTCTAATGAACAAGCCAGTTTGATGCTTGCATACACACTTTGCGAATCTCCATTTCGTTTGGTGCTCAGCCTACCGGATGACACCGTGCACTCATTTGAGAAATTTTGTGATCTCATTGAAGACACATTCTATCATTTTGATCCAGACCATCTTGACTAGAAACTGTTACAGAAATGGAGGGCTCCACATGAATCAGTTATCGATTTTTTGTGACCCATTGTTTCAAGCTCTGAGGAGCCAGATGAAACTTTCTTATCTTTGGGACCGTTCAAGTATTTCCTTAAGAAATATGCCCATACCAAGAGAAAACTTCAAATCAAGCCTCACTCAACATTATTCATTGATGGAGCTACGCAATCTCGTGTGGATGCGGACACTGTCTCAACTAACTGTCTAACATCCTCTCATTCAACATCTCCACCACTACCAAGTGATGTTGAAGAGCATACTAACACACCTGTTCATCCTTCACACCCTCCCAACATCAATTCACTAATTTTTCTCATAGATTTGGTTTTGAGTCCTTCGATTTCTCATATGCATGCTTGTCTACGACCTCCGTCTTCGTACTCAGGTGTTCCTTTGAATGATGCTGTCTTGTGTTTGTCCATTGTAGACTCTTCACTTGTTGTGAATGAGGAACAACCCATTGATGGACTTGGTGTTGCACAACCAACATGTACTGCCATTCATGAAGAGTATGTTTGGGAGCTTGAACATCAGCACTCGGCAAAGGATGACTCCCTTCCATCCGAGAGCCACCCCCCCTCCCCCCCCAGTTCTTTCCTGACCTCTTTGATGAGTCTGCCATCCATGATTTTTCATGTGTGTCTTCATCCACGAATGCACCCATTGTTGATCACTCACAGGACTCACCAGATGTTAGTCCATCATTCGACAAAAGAGGAGATAATTTACTCATTGAAGATCCACTTGATCCCTCATCTGGTTTTTCTGGAGATACTGAGGATGAGTTAGTTCACTTTTCATCTACCCCTATATTTGATTCGTCTGATTATGAGGATGCCGAAGAATTCATTGATTTTTCAAATCATGGAGGTCGTGATCTATTTGCTTCTATTTTTTATCACAATCATGAATCTATCGTAGTTTATCTTTCGAAGCCACCTGTTTATGATGATCTACATGATGATGAAGTTGAGACACCCAAGACTATCGAGGCACTTTAGCTCGAGCTAATGGTTATGTCAGGTCCTCGCTATCTTGCTGTTAGTCTCACTTTTGATCATGAAATTGTTCAATCACCCAAGTCTCCTCATCACTCATATGTATGCATTGAAGATACATCTCACTCATAGATCACACTTCCTCCACTCGAACTGCACAATCCCATTGTTGTTGCATTGGATGAGTCTTACATTGCAAGCACTCATGTGCGCCAAAATTTATCTTTGTTTCTTTCATTTGCTTGAATGTCACAATCAAGAGTGTGCTTATGCTTCAAAGTTGCACGTGCTGTCATAAAGCACCATGGTAAGTCCACAGACTGCCCATCATGCACATGCACTCACTTACGTCTTGTGGGCACTTTGAAACACAAAGTGTGGTTGTCTTCATTGTTATATCTTTCTTGCTTGTTGGTTCACACAATCGGGTTGCTCGCGGACCAAGCCTTCACCAATATGAGTCGACCAATGTGCCGGTGGCTGCATTGGAAGTATCACTTCATGTGATCAGGCTCACGCACCATTTGTGTAAGATTAGGAGTAGTGTTTGCTTTCAATTGTTTGCTTGCATGCTTGTCTTATTACATGCTTTGTTTACTTATTTGATTGCTTGCTTGTTTGCTTACTTGCTTTTCTTTCAGTTTTTCTTCTGCTTTTACTTTGCTTTGTTGTTTTTCAGTTGCTTGTTCTAGCTAAATAAAAAGTATCAATCGCAAACTGCACAAACTTGCAACACTCAAAATCACATTTGTTTTTTATTTTATTGGCTAGAATATGAAATTGTACAATGCAATCACTACAAAACACCCAACATTTTTAACCGGGAGAGACCCTGCACACTTCCATAGAGAAGTGGTTTAGGGTTTATAATATTGGAACCCTAACCCTAGGTGCCTAGGATAAAGTGGCCATCTTGCATGAATACATGTGCTTGGCACCCTAGGGAAATGTGCCCTAGATGGATAAGACTCATGCTACTTTCCTTCACCTTCTCCTTGGGATTAGCACCTCCCTTTAAATCTGAAAATAAACCTAACTATTGTACCCTTCCTAGAGCTAAATAAAACTCAAATTAGAAAAACACCTGATGCTTTTTAATTGAAGCAAATATGCTCTCGGTAAGTAACCTAATCTAGGCACAACAGACTAAATCTGGAATGACATCTAATCTAGGAAATCACAATGCTGGCATGTGCATGTATCCCGTCTATTTACTTAAGAACAACTTGCCTCCCAAGGCATTCTAGAGGATTCATCATGCATGCACCTTCTCTATCTACATAAGAACAAATTGCCTCCAAAATCACTCTAGGGTTGTGCCCTCATCCCTTCTATGCTATTGTTGTACACTGATGCATTGAGGAAAGTAAGTGTCCCATTGTTGTTAGAGGAAAAACAATGAGAAATCTCAGATAAATTCAATATCTTGAATGTTATTGATTCAACAGTGATGCATTTGATTTTGAAGTTTTTTTTTGAGAAAGAATAGTCTTAAATTGCAGAGTATATATTGGAAGCCCTAAAGTTTAAACCAATCAAATAGATATAACAGATACTTCCCTAATTTTAATCTTAATGATCAATGGCCATAAGATGGTATATATGGCCATGTTGAAACATACCATCTTAATGTTCATTTTTAATTGTCATCATCCACCTTCTTTTAGCTTGACACCTTCACAGCTTGCTTCATCTGAACTTCACCCATATTGTTGTTAGTAGCATGTTCTAGATTATAACCTATCTTATCATGGAATGGAGAACTTGGTGCTACAATTGAATTTCTTGCTAAACTGAGTGCACCATTGTTATAGAAATTTTTGTGCCTTACAGCTATAAGCATGAAATGTCCATAATCTAAGGGATCCAAAGTCCCTAAACATGTTGTTCCTACCCCTAGAGGAATAAGGCTAACAAACCACAACAATTCACAGAAGTTCTCCACCAGAAACTGCTCAAAAACAAGTCAATTCAGGATCAATTCAGTGGCTCCACTAGCTGTCTGTGCTGAATGTCAAAGTCAACATTGGCTACCTGCACTGCAACGCAGGTAGAAGCACTACCAGGGTGCGCTGAGCGAAAATTGACAAATGGCAAGTTCATTCGAAGAGGTGTCAAGACCCAGGAAGCTTCCAGAATCTTCCTCAATGACACTTGCCTCAGTGAATTCGACTAGTGATGAGTAAGAGGTTCCCAATCTCCAAGTGGAAGCAAGAACCTCCAAGTGGAATCAAGAACTGACAGAGGGAGAGGACACTAGTCAGATCTCAAGCTGACTCATCCTCTCTCCAAACATCTATATATGGATCTCTCCTCCATGAGATCTAGAGGCTGGAATTTTGTTATTGCAAAGAATTGTTGTTGGTTTAAGATTGGAATCATTGGGTGCTTAATGCTTTGAAGGGGGTGAAGATAGGAATTCCATTTGCTGGGAAGGAGATGCTGGATTGGAGCCCTCTGGGTTGTATCTCTTCCTGAACCTTGTTATTCATCAATAAAGCTATCTTGGTTTCTCCTATATACTGATGTATCTTTGATGTATGATTGCATTAGTATGTTTAGTTTATTTCTAATCCTGAACTAGTTATGAATATGAATCTATGTCTTTGTGTAGTGTTCTCTTCTTGTGATCTTGCAGAAACCTCTTGAAGCTGGGAGAGCGAGAAGGCAAGTAGCTGGGAACTCTCAAAGAGAATGGAAACTGGATCGAGGGACAAACGGAAGACACCGGTTAGTCCATCCATCTCTCTTCATTCTTAATTCATAAAGGAAGAATACTAGAATAGCTGTTTCTATTTGTTGCTAAGGCACTGTCACACCTTAGGTGGATAGGATCGTCCTGCATAGGCATTTTTCCCCACAACAAATTGGTGACTCTGCTGGGGAGATCTGTTTAGTCATTTTATTTGTGTCTCTATCATTGTTTGTTTCATAGACTCAACAACAGCAATCGAACTGCATCTGCTATTCTCAGATGCAAAGTAGACAGCTGCTGCTTTGATCCAGTCACTGGATTTGTCTATGATCTGAACAATGGACTCACAAATGATTTGATGATCCTTTGTGATAGATCTTAGTACTCCCTCAAAGCATCCCTTTGATTGTACCTTGCTTGTTTCTTTGATTTGGCCTCAAACCGTAGATTAATCAGCAATCTGTGACCCAGAACCCAGTGAGAAACTCTCGTTTCTCCCTCAGCGCAGACCCTGTGAAGAGGTTCTGCATTTCAACGCATGTCCCGTGAAGGCTACCTCTGTTGAATGTCAAAACCCCTGTGTTGAGGTTGCGCTGATCCAGTTAGGCCTTGTGCAGTTGGGGTTCTCTGCTTTGTTTTGCCTTGTTTTGATCTCTGATTTTTGCAGCCTGTAACCAGCATAGGTACCAGTCTGATAACTCCTTTTCTCTGCTTAAATTCCGCCTCCTTTTGTACAAAAAGACTGTGAGTGTTTTTATGTGTTTGTGGCATCATTTACAGTTTTCCTTTGCAAGAGTGAAATAGTCATCCTGTAGCCCTTGATTCAGATCTGTTGATTGTGATCTTAGGAGAGAGTTCATTGGCTGTTTACAGTCGATTATACATTTACTTTTTCTTTTGGTTTGAGTTTGTCTCTTTTAAGTGTCGAAACAAGTATTCATTTCAGAAATCGTTAAGTGTTGTAATCTCTTCTACCCTCTCTGATTTCGAAAAAGTAAACTTGTTTGTATTTGTCATTTAAAAGCAAATTCAAAGTTGTACAAAAAGCTTTCTTTGTAGGCATCAATACTAAGAAAGCGGAAAACAAACACCTGCATTGTGCATTTTCATCTTGATAGTTTGCATGCTTGATTTAGGAAAAGTGCATTAGAGTGTGCTCATTGCTCTTTGAGAAAATATGGTGTCTTTCTTTTCCCTTTGTAGCTAGGATTTTCATAAGTTGAAAAGATATAAAGCTTGCTTATCATCTTTAGACTGCATTTAGGAATTGTACCATACATCTCGTGGTGAACCTCAAAAGGCAAACTTCTAAAAAGATCAACCTAAAACAAATTGAATGAACTTAACAACGCTTTGCAACATAACGCACAACATAGAGGTCTAGGCTAGAGACGTGTTCCGGCGTCGTAAAGCCTGGTGACTGTCGATCTCGTTGATGGTGGGTGATTCCTCCTGAGGGACGATAGCGCCAGTACGGATTGTGCTCCCACGTACCGTCACGTATATATTGGGAGACCCCTATAGGTATAAAACCTTTATCCTTAGGAAGCTGTGTCGGTCGCCCTACTGATCGCAATGCATTGAACACAGCATTCAGGAAGATCGACCACCCGTACCCTAAAAAGTATTCTGCGGTTTTGCGAAAAGTTTGGCACACCCTCTACCTAGAACTCCAGAGCAGTTCCTTTTGGCCTTTTTCAGACTCTATAACGGAAAAAGTCCATCCGAGCATTTGTCACTTCGGGCTCATTAAAAAATCGAAGGAGACTAGAGTCATCTTTAGCTTTTTCTCGACTCTTTAAAATTGAAAAAGCAAGTTGTGTCTAAAGCGTCGTTAAAATTTATTTTAAATGGAACAATCACCCCTATTCCTGCGTTGATCTTTAGGTTGAGAAAATGGAACACACCAACCAAGGAATTCCCCTTGGTGGAAATCCTAGTCCCTTCTCCTCTTGGGGAGATGTTGGTGTGCCCCATATGGCCACATTGTCGCTTCCAGGACTGACAATTGGCCTGCCGGTCTGGCTCTTTTCAACCAATGTCATTCAGAACACCACTATTCCTGAACAGTCGAATCAACAGTTAGACCATACCAGAGTTGCCCACCAGCCTTCTACTTCATCTAATTCTTCCTCTCCTCCTTCCTCTTCGCTTGACGGAACTGGTAAAACAAAAAACCAAGTTCCTAAGGAGAAGAAGGAAAAGAAAAAGAAAGAGAAGAAGAAGAAAGAGCCAAAAGCGACTGGGGGCAAACAAGTGTCGTCTGACAGAAATCCACACACAGCACTGACCAGGCCTAAATCTCCATGTGTCATATGCAAGGGAGACCACTTCCACAGAGATTGTCCTTGCATCCCTCGGATACTAAGGGACTGGTCTCCCTGTTTGCACAATTCGGTGGCGTCAACCTCTGATAGCCATGTTGACAGCTCACCGTCAACTAGTGAAAGTGAAGTCCCAGGACAGAGAGGGAAAGCTAGATTTCCCTGCAAATTGTGTGAAGGCGACCATGCCATCCACCATTGTCCCTTCTTAGACGAGGCTAAAAGAGTTTTGGAAGATCGCCCGGTTTTACCAGTGCAACTTCCTCCTGGATATCAAAAACTCCTGCCAAGCCCTTCACTAGTTGAGAACCCGGCTGGCCCGCTCAGGTGGTCAGCCGAAGCACCTATCATTGAGGATGAACCATCTGAATCCATACCTGACAAAAGTCAAAATGTTGAGGTGGCAGTTGACCCGGTTTTGCCTTCAGAGGCTCTATCCTCGAATGATACCATCACAAAAGATAATAAAGACGACACCGTCCAGATTCTCTTCGTCACCACAGACTCCGACGAACAAGGGGGAAATTTTCCCATTCCTTTATCGCAGGAAGGAACTTCGTCAGAGTCATACCTGGCCGTCTATTCGGTGCCACCACCAAGCAACCTAGTTGTCTCGTTCGACTGGAACCAACTAGGCAGACCCCGTTTGCCAGCAAGCATACCATTCAGAATTATCGTTCAAATATACAGAATGGTAATGGCTGGCACCATCATTGATGAGGGGGAATCTGTGAGTATCCTTTCCTCTATTGCTTGGAAAGTGCTTGGTTCGCCAGCGCTTTTGCCTGAAATGAGAAATCTGACAGGCTTTGATAAAGGAACCAGTCAACCTTTAGGGATCCTCCCCAATGTGCCCATAACATTGAAAGGGAAGACCGTTCAAATGAACGTGATGGTCGTTCAAGGACCCTTGGATTATAACCTACTCCTTGGACGAGACTATATATATTGCATGGGAGCCATCGTCTCATCACTCTTTAGAGTAATGTGTTTTCCACACGAAGGAATAGTGGTCAAGCTCGTGGACCAGCTTTCATTTCCCGGATCACGCATCGCAAATAGACATATACCATCCCTAAATGGTCTCTTCATGCAAGAAATGTCTCAACCCACGGTCCATCCTCCTGATGAGCGCGAGTAATCCAGGAGGATATGATTGGAACCCAGGGGGCATGCGTCCTGGTCTGCTTCGGCAGGAAAACTTTGGGTATAGGGTAGGTTTCCGCGGGAGAATATGACTAGTCTGTACCCCGTCCGTCTAGGAAGAGGGGTTATTCTGGAATAAGATTCTCTTGTTAAAGTTATGTGTTTGGCGCTCGTTGTCACTCACCTTTGTCTATCTCGGTAGATATCGCCGAAGAAGTGTTTTGTTTGAAAGATTAACGAGACAATCTTTGGGTAACCTGAAAGAGGTAGGCCTTTCCCGGTAAAACAAATGTTTTATTGGACTAAGAATGGGTAACCTTGAAATCGTACTTTATGCCTGGGGGCATGCAAACCTTTTGGAGTGCAAGCAAGGGGCGGCTATTTATTTTTTTAAATTTTTAGGTCCTCCCTTTAAACCTGTAGGTCTAACTGTTTAAACTCGTAGGATTAGTCGTTTCCGAACTTGCATAACGAAAGGATCCGGAGCATAGCTTTGGTAAGGCGCAAGCTCCATAAAAAATGGAATCTTACATGAGACATTCTTATCATATGACTGGATTGATCGAGCAGTTTTAGCACACAGTTCATGCTCGTTAAAAAATAAACGCAAGATCCGAGCAGTTTTAGCGCATAGTTCATGCTCGTTAAAAAATAAACATAAGATTGAGCAAATGTTTCCACCCGCGTTTAAGCTCGTTAAAAAATGAACTATTCTAGTAAATAACCACTGTGAATGTAATATCATCAGCCATTAAAGCCTTGGTCGTGTTTGCACCGTCACCTCCACTTTTCCATTGGCCGATCGTTCACCTCCATATGTTTGTTTACCCATTTTGAGGAATAGCTGCGAAGAGTGATTTCACTAGCCATCCTTGTGACACTGCTGTGATTGGAAAATTCCAACCTGTACCTGGAATCAACTGCTAACCTGTTTCATCACTCGTTCCTCAAAACACGAGTCTTCTTTAAGCTCTTTTCATCTGACTTGTAAAATATGAAAAGATTGCCGAGTCCTTGGCCTTCCAGCTCGTTAAAGGGACAGGAAGTGCTATCCCTCCTCTAGATTTTAATCTTTTTGGACTTGAGGGATTATTGCATAAAAAGATCGAGCGCTTGTTTTATTCAGCTCGTTAAAACTATCGAAAACTCATCCCTTCTGTATTGTTTTATACTTTTTCGGACCTAAGGGATTAGATGACGAAAAAGGACTTTTGGAGTTAACTTTATGTACCTTTTCAGACTCTCTAAAAATGAAAAGGACTGAGTTATCTTTGTCATTAGACTCGTTAAAATCAATAAATAGCGACAAACTTGTCTTTAGACGAGAACGAGTTTCACTATCGATAGGCTCGTTAAAACATAGCGATGGGTTTGCCCGAAGGGCAAGTTATAGAACAAGAATATGTTATCCTCCTCAAGCTTGACAAAAATAAAGAGGTACTGGTCAACAATGACTGAGGAAAATTGGGAGAAACTCAAGAAAACTTTGATGGTAGCAAGTCGCTTTTGAACATGACACTTTTCCTCTGTACCACAATCGGTTTGGGTTGTTTCATTCACCGGTCACATCACCATGGTCTCGCCATACCATCCATATTTGGGGTAATGCTACCAATCTATCGCATCAGTGTCGCCATATTTTCAAGAGAAGTCGTTCAGAAAAGTCAACCGTGTTCCATCCACTGCCGTACATTATCCTTCATCCTTTCATGACCGCCACCCTGAATCATATGTCACAGATCGTTTTCACCTCCATTAAAATCATTAGCTCCGTTCCGTGTCATTGATGTGGGATTCATTAAGGCCCTCCTTTGACGGATCGCTTCTTGTCGACATCAGCTCATTATCCAAGAAGCTGATCTAGGAACAACCCCTTCAGTACTTTGAAGCTTGCATGCCTCAACGACAAGTTTCTCACTTCCGGCGACAGGTATACATCAATGACCTTCGACCGAAAGATTTTGCGTGGTGTTCGACGCCAAGTCCTTTATTCACACCATGTGAATTGTACTGCAGTACCTTGAGGGTCATTATCATTATCGGTGATTCCTCTCGTGCTTGTTAACGGTTTACCTCATTGACCGGTAATCAAGCGATGTCTTTCCATGTTCGACTTCAGAACATTTCTCACATGGATCGACTTGTACTTAGAGTGAAGATCGAACGAGTTTGAAGACCACGGATCTAGTTTCATCCATCCGGGCTGCGATATATATTCAGGAAAGATAAAGACATTGACATGTACGTCATTGCAGCAGATAATCATCCTATCCAAAGGATGATAATTGCATCAAAATTATCAGTCTACCATCAGACAATTGTCTATTCTATGTACAGATAAATGAATTTATAAAGCTGAGCATTGGAATGCCCGCCTCAGCTAGATCATGAAAGCAGTATGAAAAATAATGTATTGTATTGTATCTTATTACAGGTCTCCTCCCAGCATTGGATGAACTTCGGATCCTCCTGATAAAGCATTTCAACCGATAAACGGCCTCATACTTTAGGGGGCAACTGTTATAGACATTTTTGTGCCTTACAGCTATAAGCATGAAATGTCCATAATATAAGGGATCCAAAGTCCCTAAACATGTTTTTCCTATCCCTAGAGGAACAAGGCTAACAAACCACAGCAATTCACAGAATTTCTCCACCAGAAACTGCTCAAAAACAAGTCAATTCAGGATCAATTCAGTGGCTCCACTAGCTGTCTGTGCTGAATGTCAAAGTCAACACTGGCTACCTTCACTGCAATGCAGGTAGAAGCACTACCAGGGTGCGCTGAGCGAAAGTTGACAAATGGCAAGTTCATTCGAAGAGGTGTCAAGACCTAGGAAGCTTCCATAATCTTCCTCAATGACACTTGCCTCAGTGAATTCGACTAGTGATGAGTAAGAGGTTCCCAATCTCCAAGTGGAATCAAGAACTGACAAAGGGAGAGGACACTAGTCAGATCTCAAGCTGACTCATCCTCTCTCTAAACATCTATATATGGATCTCTCCTCCATGAGATCTAGAGGCTGGAATTTTGTAATTGCAAAGAATTGTTGTTGGTTTAAGATTGGAATCATTGGGTGCTTAATGCTTTGAAGGGGGTGAAGATAGGAATTCCATTTGCTGGGAAGGAGATGCTGGATTGGAGCCCTCTGGGTTGTATCTCTTCCTGAACCTTGTTATTCATCAATAAATCTATCTTGGTTTCTCCTATATACTGATGTATCTTTGATGTATGATTGCATTAGTATGTTTAGTTTATTTCTAATCCTGAACTAGTTATGAATATGAATCTATGTCTTTGTGTAGTGTTCTCTTCTTGTGATCTTGCAGAAACCTCTTGAAGCTGGGCGAGCGAGAAGGCAAGTAGCTAGGAACTCTCAAAGAGAAGGGAAACTGGATCGAGGGACAAACGGAAGACACCGATTAGTCCATCCATCTCTCTTCATTCTTAATTCATAAAGGAAGAATACTAGAATAGCTGTTTCTGTTTGTTGCTAAGGCACTGTCACACCTTAGGTGGATAGGATCGTCCTGCATAGGCATTTTTCCCCACAACAACCATACCACTACCAGAGCTACGTAGGCCATTTATTTTGAAAATAAGAGATGACCTTTAGAACTTGTCTACTATCGACCTTCCATAGCTCCATGCTTAGTCACTGCATTTTGTGATAATTTTAAAAAAAAATTGCAGCTCTCCAAATCTCCAGAATTGGTGAATTTGATGGATCTAATTATCATGTAGTTCTTTTTATATAAAATACATAAAAAAAATCCATAAGGATTCTCTTTTTTGGCTAGAATTAAAATATACATGAAAATTTGACATGTTTTTGAAAAATATAGGATGTTTTAACATTTTTTTAGGGAGTTACAACAAATTTTGGTTAATTCATTATCAACACAACAAATTTTGTCATGTTTTTTATATGGAAATTTCTTTTGAATTTTGTTGTTGTTAAATTCAAACACAAACATGAACCAGGTGATTTGTTTTTGTTAAATTGGATCAAGAATAAATGATGAAAGTAGTGAACTGATGATAGAATCAATACAACAAATATTTGAAACTAGACCAGAGTCATTGTTGGGTTTGGTTGTGTCAACATTACTTCTCTGTTTTAATTTTTTCATACTTTGATGGGATATTGTTCTATGGATTATTTTTTGGAGACCTATTACCTATTCAAAGTTAAACAAGAATAGTTTGAGGGTCCATTGGTTGTCAATGTTTTTATCTCCTATAGAGAAGGAATTCAACACTGTGTGGAGTAGGTGCAAGGTAGCTGCCACTCTGAGCATGTGATTCAAATAAATGTGTTGTAAAATGTATCTAGTTACCGTAGTGTTATAGACATTTTTGTGCCTTGAAGCTCCAAGCATGAAATGTCCATAAAAAAAGGGCTCCTAAGTCCCTAAAAGTGTTGTTCCAACCCCTAAAGGAACAAGGTCAACAAATTACAGCTTCTCCCAGAAGTTCTCCACCAGAAATTGCTCAGAATAAGTCAAAACAAGATCATTTCAGCTGCTCCACTAGCTAGCTGCGTTGCATAGCACCTAAACACACTAGCTGGGTGCGTTGCAACACACCTAAATACACTATGAGGGTGCGTTGAGCGGGAAATGACAAATGGTAGTGCCATTCCGCGAGGTGGAAAGACAATGGAAGCTTCCAGAATCTTCTCCTATGACACTTGCCTCACTGAATTCGACCAAGGATGAGTAAGAGGCTTTCAGTCTCCAAGTGGAAGCAAGAACTAACAGAGAGAAGACACTAATCAAATCACAAGCTGACTCATCCTCCTTATATACATCTATATATGGATCCCTCATCCCAGAGATCCAGAGGCTGGAATTTTGCACATTGTAAGGAATTGCTGTTGGTTTTGAGATAGATATTAGAGTATTGGGTGATTTATGCTTTGTTGGAGGTGAAGAGGGGCTTCTTTGCTGGGAGGTTGATGCTGGGTCAGGAATCATCGGTTGTAACTCCTCCTGGATCTTCTTGTATATCAACAAAAACTATTTTAGTTTTTCCTCCATGCTTTTGTATCATTGATGCTCGTTACATTTGTATGGTTAGCTTAAATCTGATCCTAAGTTGTTTATGAATATAGATCCATGTCTTTGTATAGTTTTCTTCTTCTGTGATCTTACAGGTACTTGATGAAGTTGGGAAAGTAAGGGAGCAAGTAGCTGGAAGCTGTCAAAGAAGAGAGGGATTGGATCAAAGGATTAGCGCAAGACACAGGTCGGTTCTTTCTATCCCCCTCTATCTTTAATTCATAAAGGAAATACAAAAGTAGTTTTTCTCTGTTTGTTTCTAAGGCAGCTGTCACACCTTAGTGGGATAGAGCAGTTCTAAATAGACACTTTTCCCAGTAACAAAATGGTGACTCCGCTAGGGAGAATGTCTAATTAGTTTGTTTGTGTATCTTGTTGTTGTTTGTTTCATAAACTTATAAGTAGCATTCGAACTGCATTTGCCACAACAAATGCAAAGTAGACATCTTCTGCTTCAATCCATTCACTGGATCTGTTTATGATTTGAACAGCTGATTCATAAATGATCTAATTGCCCTTGTGATAGCTCTTAGACCCTCCTTAGATCTACCCCTGATTGTGCATTACTGATTGCTTTTACTCGGCCAAAAACCAAAGACTAAACTGCAAACCATGACCCAGAACCCAGACAGATTCTCGTTTCTGGCCCAGCGCAGGTACTGTTAAGAGTTCCTGCATTTCAGCGCACTTCCCGAAAGGGCAACCTGCACTGCAATCTAGTTTCTCTGTGTTACAAGTGCGCTGATCAGACTAGCCCTGTGCAGCTGAGGTTCTTGTGCTTCATTCTTTCCAGTTTTGTCTCTGATTTTTGCAGCCTGTGATCAGTATATGTCTGTCTAAAACCCCTTTTCTTTATAGTTATTCCGCCTCCTTTGTACGAAAGAACTGTAGATGTTTTTGTGTGTTTGTTGCGTCATTTACAGTTTTCCATTGCAAAAGTAGAATAGTCGTATTGTCGTCCTTTGATTTAGATCTGTCGCAAGTGTTGATTTCGATCATAGGAGAAAGTTTGATTACTGTTGATGGTCGATTATACTTTTACTATTGCCTTTGGTCTGAATTTGTGACTTTCTAGTGTCAAAAACAAGTATTTATTTCAAAATCTTAAAGTGTCGTAATCGTCTCTACCTTTTGATTTCGAAAAGAAGCTTGTTTGTGTTTGTCGCTCGAAAGTAAATTCAGATTTGTACATCAACTTTCTTTTTAGCATCAATATTAAGAAAGTCGAAAACAAATACATGCACATGTGCATTTGCATATTGACAGTCTATTTGGCTTGATTTAGGAAAGTGCATTTACAGTGTGCTCTTCGCTCTTTGTGAAAAGATTGTGTCTTTCTTTTCCCCTAGTAGCTAGGATTTTCATTGCACAAAAGAGATAAAATTTTGTTTATCATCTTTAGATTGCATTTTAGGAATTACATCTACATCTCGTGGTGAACCCAAAAGGCAAACTTCATAAGAAAGATCAACTTAAAATAAATTCAATGAATCTAACAACGCTTTGGAACTTAACGCACAACATTTAGAGGTCTAGGCTAGAGACGTATTCCGGCGTCGTAAAGCCTGGTAACTGTTGTCCTCATTGATGGTTGGGTGATTCCTCCACTTTGAGACGATAAGTGCCAGTACGGACTTGTGCTCCCACGTACCGTCGAGTATATTTTGGGAGACCCCTATAGGCTTAAATCCTTTATCCATAGGAAGCCGTGTCTGCCGCCCTATCGATTGCAATGCACTGAACACAGCATTCGGGAAGATTGACTGCCGTACCGTAAAAAGTATTCTGTAGTTTTGCGATTGGTTTGGTACTCCCTCTACCTAGATCTCTAGAGCAGTCCCTTTCATTCCTTTTGAGACTCCTTAACGGAAAAGGTCCATCTGAGCACTTGTCACTTCAGGCTCATTAAAAATCGAAGGAGACTAGAGTCATATTTTGTTTTTTCTAGACTCTTAAAAACTGAAAAAACAAGTTGTGTCAAAGCGTCTAAAAATTTATTTTAAACGGAATATTCATTACCCTTTCCTACGTTGATCTTGGGTTGAGAAAATGGAGTCTACCAACCAAGGAATTCCCCTTGGAGGAAATCCTAGTCCCTTCACCTCTTGGGGAGATGTTGGTGCGCCCCATATGGCCACATTGTCGCTTCCAGGACTGACAATTGGTTTGTCTGTATGGCTCTTCTCAACCTATGTCGTTCAGAACACCACTATTCCTGAACAATCGAATCAACAATTAGACGAGCCCAGAGTTTCCCACCAACCTTCTACTTCCTCTAATTCTTCCTCTCCTCCTTCCTCTTCGCTTGATGGGGCTGGTAAAGCCAAAAGTCAAGTTCCTAAGGAGAAGAAGGAAAAGAAGAAGAAAGAGAAGAAGAAGAAGGAGCCAAAGGCGAATGGTGGAAAACGAGTGTCGTCTAACGAAACTCCACACACTGCACCGACCTAGCCTAAATCGCCATGTGTCATTTGCAAAGGAGACCAATTTCACAGAGATTGTCCTTGCATCCCTCTGATATTAAGGGACTGGTCTCCTAGATTGCACAACCCGGTGTCATCAACCTCTGATGATCATGTTGAAAACACACCGTCGACTAGTGAAAGTGAAGCCCCAAGACAAAAGGGAAAATATAGATTTCCTTGTAAACTGTGCGAAGGCGATCATGCCATTCACCGTTGTCCCTTCTTAGATGAAGCTAAAACAATTTTGGATGATCGTCCGGTTTCATCGTTACGACTTCCTCCTGGATATAAAAAACTCTTGCCGAGTCCGTCACTAGTTGAAAATCTGGCTGGCCCGCTTAGGTGGTCAGCTGAAGTACCTATCATTGAAGATAAACCATCTGGATCCATACCAGACGAAAGTCAAAAGGTCGAGGCGACAGTTGACCCGGTCTTGCCTCCAGAGGTTTCATCTTCAGATGATACAATCACTGAAGAGAACAAGGATGACACCGTCCAAATTCTTTTCATAAGCACAGACTCCAACGAACATGGGGGCAATTTACCCGTTCCTTTACCGCAGGAAGGAAGTTCGTCAGAGTCGTACCCGGCCTTCTATTCGGTCCCACCTCCAAGCAACCTAGTTGTATCCTTCGACTGGAATCAACTAGGCAGACCCCGTTTACCAGCAAGCATACCATTCCGAATTATCATTCAAATATATAGAATGGTTATGGCTGGTACCATCATAGATGAGGGGGCTTCTGTGAGTATCCTTTCCTAAACTGCTTGGAAAGCGCTTGGTTCGCCATCACTTTTGCCTGAGATGAGAAATCTGACAGGTTTTGATAAAGGAACTAGTCGACCTTTAGGGATCCTTCCCGATGTGCCCATAACATTGAGAGGGAAAACAGTTCGCATGAACGTAATGGTAGTTCGAGGACCCCTGGATTACAATATACTCCTTGGACGAGACTATATTTATTGCATGGGAGCCATTGTCTCCTCACTCTTTAGAGTAATGTGTTTTCCACACGAAGGAAGAGTGGTCAAGCTCGTGGACCAGCTTTCATTTCCCAGATCACGCATAGCAAATAGTCATATACCATCCCTAAATGGTCTTTTCACGCAAGAAATGTCTCAATTTCCAGTCCGTCCTCCCGATGAGCGCGAGTAATTCGGAGGGATATGACTGAAACCCAGGGGGCATGCATCCTGGTCTGCTTCGGCAGGAAAACTTCGGGTATAGAGTAGGTTTGCGCGGGAGAATATACCTAGTCTGTACCCCCGTCCGTGATTGGAAGAGGGGGTTATTCTAGTACAGGATTCTCTTGTCAAAGTTATGTGAGTTGGCGAGCGCCGCCACTCACCTTTGTTTATCTAGGTAGATATCGCCGAAGAAGTGTTTTGTTTGCGCCGCGAATAGAACAATCTTTGGGTAACCTGTAAGAGGTAGGCCTCTCTCGGTAAAACAAATGTTTTAACGGACTAAAGAAGAGGTAACCTTGAAACTCTGTTTTATACCTGGGGGCATGCAAACCTTTTGGAGTGCAAGAAAAGAGCGATTATTTATCTGCTTTTTGGATTGGTCGTTTCCTAACTTGCATAAAGAAAGGATGTGGGGCAAAACTCTAAAAATTGCTATTTTATATGAGACATTCTTATCATACGACTGGATTAATCAAGCAGTTTTAGCACATAGTTCAAGCTCGTTAAAAAATAAACATAAGACATGAGCAAATGTTTCCACCTGCGTTTAAGCTCATTAAAAAATGAACTATTCCCCGGTAAATAACCACCGTGAATGTAGTACTTCAGCCATTAAAGCCTTGGTTGTGTTTGGACCGTCACCTCCACTTTTACATTGGCTGATCATTCACCTCCATTTGATTTTTTACCCATTTTGAGGAACAGCTGCGAAGAGTGATTTCACTAGCCATCCTTGTGACACTGCCGTGATTGGAAAATTCCAAACCTTACCTGGAATCAGCTGCTACCCATTTTATCACTCGTTCCTCAAAAGACGAGTCTCCTTTAAGCTCTTTTCAACTGACTCGTAAAATATGAAAAGATTGCCGAGCCATTGGCCTCTCCAGCTCGTTAAAGGGACAGGAAGTGCTATCCCTCATCTAGATTTTAATCTTTTTGGACCTGAGGGATCATTGCACAAAAAGATCGAGCGCTTGTTTTGTTCGGCTCGTTAAAACTATCGAAAATTCATCCCTTTTGTATTGTTTTATACTTTTTCGGAATTAAGGGATTAGATGACGAAAAAGGAATTTTGGAGTTACCTTACGTACCTTTTCAGACTCTCTAAAAATGAAAAGGACCGAGTTATCTTTGTCGTTAAACTTGTTAAAAAGATTAATAGCGACAAACTTGTCTTTAGACGAGAACGAGTTTCACTATCGCTAGGCTCGTTAAAACATAGCGATGGGTTTGCCCGAAGGGAAAATTATAGAACAAGCATATGTTATCCTCCTCAAGCTTGACAAAAATAAAGAGGTACTGGTCAACAATGACTGGGGAAAATTTGGGAAGAAAACTCAAAGAATCTTTATTGGTAGCAAGTCGCTCTTGAACATGACACTTCCACCCCGTGTCCGAGTCGGGTTGGGTTGTTTCATTCACCGGTCACATCGCCATGGTCACACCATACCATCCACATTTGGGGTTAATGCTACCAATCCATCACATCAGTGTCGCCGACATGTTCAAGAGAAGTCATCCAAAGAAGTCACCTGTGTCCCACCCACTACCATACATTATACTCCATTCTTTCATGACTGCCACCCTGAACCCTATATCATCAGATCGTTTTCACCTCCATCAAAATCATTTGCTCCGTTCCGTGTCATTGATGTGGGATTCATTAAGGCCCTCCTTTGACGGATCACTTCTTGTCGACATCATCTCATTATCCAAGAAGTTGGTCTAGGAACACCCCATTCAGTACTTTGAAACTTGCATGCCTTAATGGCAAGTTTCTCACTTCCGGCGACAGGTTTACATCAATGGCCTTCGACCGAAAGATTTTGTGTGGTGTTCAATGCCAAGTCCTTTATTCACACCACGTGAATTGTACTGCAGTACCTTTAGGATCATTATCATTATCGGTGATTCCTCTCGCGCTTGTTAACAGTTTACATCATTGACTGGTAATCAAGCGATGTCTGTCCATGTTCGACTTCAGACCATTTCTCACATGGATCCACTTGTACTTCGAGTGAAGATCGAACAAGATTGAAGACCCCGGATCTAGTTTCATCCATCATGGCTGCGATATATATCCGGGGAAATGAAGACATTAAATGTACATCATTGCAGAACAGATAATCATCCTACCAAAAGGATGATGGCTCTATCAGAATCATCAGTCTACACTCAGACGATTGTCTGTCCTATGTACATGAAAATGAATTTATAAAGCTGAGCATGGGAATGCCCGCCTCAACTAGATCATGAAAAACAATATGAAGATAATGTATTGTATTGTATCTTATTATAGGTCTCCTCCCAGCATTGAAATAACTTCGGATCCTCATAATAAATCATTTCACCTGATTAACAGCCTCATACTTTAGGGGGAAACTGTTATAGACATTTTTGTTCCTTGCAGCTCCAAGCATGAAATGTCCATAAACCAAGGGCTCCTAAGTCCCTAAAATTTTTGTTCCAACCCCTAAAGGAACAAAGTCAACAAATTACAGCTTCTCCTAGAAGTTCTCCACCAGAAATTGCTCAGAATAAGTCAAAACAGGATCATTTCAGCTGCTCCACTAGCTAGCTGCGTTGCATAACACATAAACACACTAGCTGGGTGCGTTGCAACGCACCTAAATACACTATGAGGGTGCATTGAGCGGGAAATGACAAATGGCAGTGCCATTCCGCGAGGTGGAAAGACAATGGAAGCTTCCAGAATCTTCTCCTATGACACTTGCCTCACTGAATTCGACCAAGGATGAGTAAGAGGCTTTCAGTCTCCAAGTGGAAGCAAGAACTGACAGAGAGAAGACACTAATCAAATCACAAGCTGACTCATCCTCCTTACATACATCTATATATGGATCCCTCATCCCAGAGATCCAGAGGCTGGAATTTTTCACATTGTAAGGAATTGCTGTTGGTTTTGAGATAGATATCAAAGTATTGGGTGATTTATGCTTTGTTGGAGGTGAAGAGGGGCTTCTTTTCTGGGAGGTTGATGCTGGGTCAGGAATCATCGGTTGTAACTCCTCCTGGATCTTCTTGTATATCAATTAAAACTATTTGAGCTTTTCCTCCATGCTTTTGTATCATTGATGCTTGTTACATTTGTATGGTTAGCTTAAATCTGATCCTAAGCTGTTTATGAATATAGATCCATGTCTTTGTATAGTTTTCTTCTTCTATGATCTTACAGGTACTTGATGAAGCTGGGCGAGTAAGGGAGCAAGTAGCTGGAAGCTGTCAAAGAAGAGAGGGATTGGATCAAAGGATTAGCGCAAGACACAGGTCGGTTCTTTCTATCCCCCTCTATCATTAATTCATAAAGGAAATATAAAAGTAGTTTTTCTCTTTTTGTTTCTAAGGCAGCTGTCACACCTTAGTGGGATAGAGCAGTTCTAAATAGACACTTTTCTCGGTAACATGTAGTACCAATGTTTCCAATTAGAAATCTAGTCTTTTGCATGCTCAACATTGACATATAAATGCATGAGAATATATATGGATGATTGGCATAATCCCACACTGAATAAAGGCATCAACTACTTGGTTGCATGTCATGCATGTAATTTACAAGTCTGAATGGTTCACATACCCTTGTTGAGTCAAGAATGTTGATGTTTGTAGCATTAGAAGTTATTCTACGTAGGCTAAGTATCTAGAAATTTTTTCGTGACTAAGAGGCTCGAATGACTGAAGATGAGGGGAAAAAGTGTGCAACATGTATTTACGAAGGAGAATTTTGGAAAATTGAGAATCTGAGAAGAGGGGTCACGATTTTTAGGAAAGAGAGAGAGGAAGTTCTGAGCAGTCTAAAACTGTCAGTGAGGGTTGAGAATGGGGTGAAAGAGAACATATCTTATAACTCTTACAATTGACATGCATATTGTTCTCATAGATAATGAGGTCATCCTAAAACGTCTAATTGGGAAGCTACCCAACTTATTTTGGGGAAAGAGATAGCTTTTAGATTAGAATTAGCAATCCCGACCTCAAAAAGGATTGGAATTTGAAGGAAAGATGTAAACCTTCTTTAGGTTGGAGCCAAGATAGATCTATTGCCTCTCCTTACCTATGTCAAGTGAGGGGTATATATCTTTGGCTCATTCATGTATGTATCTTGTTTTATTCTCTTTTATTCAGTAATAAAATATAAGATGAATTCTCCAAGTGGAGGAAACCAAGGGAGACAATCAATCCGCTTTGACCAATATAGAAAGAAATTTTAGAGGGTTTCCTTAATCACAAGGGACTCCTCAATTGTTCCAATGTTGGTTATATTCTTCTGTTCATATTCTAGTTTATGTCTGAGTTACCTGTTTATATAAATTAAAGAATGCCACGAGATATTAGCATTCATATGATTTCTTACACTAGCCTGCAATGTAATCATTTTCCAAAATAATTATGGATACAACTATTTAAGTATAAAAAGAAATAAGTTTGGATAATGAAAAGCAATGTTGGTTCATCAAGCTACAAATTTTAAAGAGATGTGTTTGAATGGAAATCTATTCATTGACCAAAAAAAATTACACTCACCTACAATATGCCTCCATGGCATTTCCCACTGATAGATAAATTAGTTTAATCTGCTCCTGAACATATGGAAACTGCAAATATCTATTTGGTAAGGATATCTTCTCCTATATAACTAGAGTGAATGGGGACCGGCTATGCTATAACTCCTACAGAATCCAAATAAATGAAAGAACCAAGGGTATAGTCAAGGATTCACATATTTCCACAAATTTAAGATCCAATATTTCAATTATACTGTAAAAAGAAATCCTCACATATAAACAAACATAAAAAGTAGCCTTTTATGGATTATCAATTTCATTGGAATTGAAGCATTACATCCAGTTTGGAAACTTGTCTTAATGATAGTATAATGTTTGCACCATAATTTACATGAGCTTTAATTTTACTATAGTTAGATATTGATCATTCAATCATATCTTAGGGAAGGGATGCCACACTTCACATATATGGAAATCTGCATCATGTTCATCATTAATTGCATTAATTTATCTTTTTTTTTCCCTAAAAGAACATGATACTTATATCACTAAAAGAGATACAACTTTTGACCTTCTAAAAATGGCTCACTAATCCAACACCCTGAACACCCTCTCTTTTAATTAATGTAGCATGTTAGTCTTCCATGTTCCTTCCCTTATCTCCACATCTCTCCTCATTTTTACAAAGCATTTTGATCTAGTAGGAGGGCTTTGTAGAAGATCAATGACAAGAAGAATCAGATAGCATCCCAAAAGAGGAAACACATGTCAGAAAAATAGAAATCATGGACGTTAAAAAGAAACTAAAAAAGTGAAAAAATCCAATGGGCCATATATGAACAAGCAATCCTCATGAAAGAATCAACATGAAACATCGCAAAATATCTGGCAAAACTATGGGCAACTATTGAGTGCATCTACGATGGGGAATAGATCTCAACCTTTGATAGCATCTGAGTTGTGAATATTTTGAAAACCAATACTAAAAATCCTAGTTAAAATCCAACTACAACAGAACACAAATGCACATATGAATAAATATAAAGTCCCGTGTTCACTTACTCAAGATAAGTGATTATCAAAAATAAGTGTTGAATGTTTTTTGTATCCTTGTTTCCTAGATTTTTTTCCTGAATTTGATCTATGTAAAGGAAAAGAGTAAAAAGGTTGCTAATGATAATGTCAAATGGAAAGGTAAGAATTTTAAGGAATTATAACAAACTTTCTCAAATGTATGTCTCTTGGTAGCAAGCCGACACCTATAGATATAGTTGGGGCACAATTGTAAAATTTTGTACTCTTGTAGGAATTTTATTTGTAATGTTCTTGAGAAATTAGTTTTCCAAAGGACGAAGTAGCCTATAGTCCTTAAAGGGGAAACCCCCTAAAATTCCCATTGTTGGACAAGTTTTGGGGTAGCTGGGTGAAGAAACCTACAATTTGGGTTCGGAGTAAAGTTTACTCAATCATTTTAGAAGAAGAGACCCCTCTAGAAAATATATAAATATAAGATGGATGAATTCATTTTGGAGCATCATTGTGGATCAATTTAAATTTTTTTGAGTCAGAGGCTCTAAGGCATGGAAAATTTTAAGGATGTAAATTTGTTTTAAAGTTTAGAAACCTTGGCGAATCCCACTAGTCCATAATATGAAATCTATAAAATGTTTGGAGATATTTTTGTAAAAATATTCAAATTTATAATATTTTTATATAGTCTATATATGATTTTTTGGCGATTTTTATGGTAAAATAATTTCATTTTATAAAATTTGGGTAAATCAATTTTATAAAAAAAAGGAAATTAGCGAATCTTTTTTTTGGAAAAAGTATAGAAAATTAGCCCATGGGCGAATATTAGCCCCTAAAATTTTCCCTGCTCTAAGGGTTTTAAGACAAGATTTTCTCTTGTCAATTTCGATGGTGAAAGATTCCACCCTAGTTGACATTCCTTTTCTTTTCTCCCTGTTTTGGCACAAATGTTTTTCTAGTTGGGTAGTGAAATTCTAGGGGTATTGGTCTTGGTTGACGAACAAGAAAATTATTTCTAAAGGCAGCAAGAAATCCTCATTTTCTCTTGGATCTAAGCATAATAGGAGGGCAACGAAGTTCTTTGTTTGTTTTGTTTGGCTACAAGAACCCTCTCATTCAGGAAACAAGCTCTTTTGAAGTTTCCTCTGCACCACAAGAAAAAACATATATCTAAACTGAAAATATGAGTTGACTCTTGAGTAATCGAGGTTCATTCTAGGAGGATAATCTAAACTCGTAGACTTTTTGAGAAACCAAGAATTGTGGAAGTTTGAGGACCAAAGTTGCAGTAGGACTTGTAATGAAAATCTAAGGCCAAGAGGGCCCTCTGCACACCGTAGATCAACTTCTTGACTAGGATGGATGCCTCTCTGTAGAGGAGAGAAATTTATGTGAAAAAACTTGGTGTCCTCTTGTAGTATAGCCCAATTCTCAGAGCACAGAATCCTCTTGAGTCCAATTTAGAGCAGGGATCATTGAACAAGTTTGGAGGGTCATCAAGAAGTTTTTCACACATAGATATCACACTCTAAGGTAGACTAAGGGTTTTGAACTCTAATCATAGGGAAACTCAATACCTTGTAGTCTAGATAATACAAACACATCCAACTCGAGCTAAATCAGAACCAGTATCTTTTGTTAGTAGAGACAATGAAGAAAAAATAGGGATGTGGATTCGAATTCAGTGAGATCTATAATAGAGGAAGGATTTATTTCTTGAATTTGTTCATATTAGTCCATACATAGGGTTCTAGTTGAACGTTGATTAGGGCATGCAACCTTCATGTGTAGAAATTGGTTCTTTATCTGAACACAAAACTGTATGAACTATTATGGTATGATTTAATTGAAATCACGTTAATTATATTGAATGAAGAAATTTATTTAGGAAGGTTCATTCTATTCAGTATTTTGTTGTACTTATTGAGTTTTTCATTAGAATATATATTGTTTGAATCTGATTCAGTTGTTAGTTGACACAAGGACGTCTCAGCCTCGAACCCTAATCCCCATAAACCCTAGTACATAAAATTTACCTAGATCACTACATTATTTTTGTTAAAAAAGTGATAATGAGATTCTATTAATGTGATAATATTTCTCCTTCACAAACATTTCTACAACTAGCTTCCTTGTTCTTTGCATTTATGCCTTGCAAACAATGTCATGTCCCATGATGTCTAGACTCTAATGCTTATAGAAACATTACCTAGAAGATTTAGTTGATAAAAGAACTTTTGAATGCTTTCTAGTCAATCTTGTAATAATTCTTCTTCAACAATCCTTAGCATTGAATAAATCTTAGCTCCCAAACTCCCTTTCCCCAGCCTAATTGGCCATGTCACTAAAGTTAATTAACAATTACCACTGGCTTTTTAATTTCTTTTGTAGACAACACTTATGTTCACCTCACTAGAAAATAATATTAACAACATCCATTAGTGAGGTTCCCTCGTATTTTCCTGAGGCCATTAGACACACAAATTAGAGTAACCTCACCCACTGAAATGTTTCTGAAACTATAAGTGGGTTAGGGGCTTCACATATGTTGTCAATTTCATGTCGAAATTTATGGGTATTAAATTTTGCTTAATATTCTTTGTAGTTGGGGGCGTGATATAAATATCTAGTATCTACACAAATAATAAAAAATGGGCATAACATTACCAACACAAGGATTTGATACATTACAATGAAAATCACATGCACAATGTGCATAAACATGTGTTGCTTTAAGGATGACCACACAACCATTGTAGAATTCTTTTTGGACTACTTCTTTGACTTTGATTCTTCACCTTGAAAGGTCATTCCCACAACTTCCACAGAACACGTAAACATTGGCATATGTCCCAGTCCTGACCTCATTGTTGTATATATTGGTAATGACACCCTACCCCTTTGGGCCATCTCTTGTAATAGGTTTTCACAAACTATAGTTTCATCATGTAAGTTGAAACACATCTTATAAATTACTTATTTAGACTGGCATTTATAAGTGTGTTACATTTAGCATCTTTTGACATTTTAAATATAAATTTCCACAACTTTTTCTAGAAAAAAATTCACAAAGTTTCATGGAATAATGCCATCTTCAACTCTGTTGGCCTTCACTCTTTAGAACAAACAATAATGAAATTTTATGTTGGAATTCTCTTTTATGGAGTGGATTTCCCAGCTTGCATTGAGTGTAAATCCAATAGTAATCAAAGTCCCACCTTCCTTAAGAGATTTCCCTCCATAGGATGTCCATGCAATGCAAGTTGGATAATTGTTAATTTTCTCCCTTCTCCAAAGAAATCATGTCTACTTTTAAGGAAAAATGAGGTTCACCCGTGGTTGCCACTACCAGTGGAAATAATTAACTATTGATCACAATTCCAAATTCTTGGGCTTGGTTTAGTTGCATGTGTCATAGGTGAAATTTCAAATCCCCTTAAGTGAACTGACTGGGACACACAAGATGGCTAAATATCGACTCTATTTTCTCACACATTCTTCAAGTTCCATGGAATCACTTAAGTTCAAATCTAAATTTGTATATAGCCAACAATAGACATCATATAGCTGTATAAACTATAGGACACAATTGACCACCTTGTTTTTAAAATTCTATAGATGCTATAAATAGTTGTACTACTTCTAGATAAGTGGATAAGGTACCCTTGAAATTTATTTGATCTAAATTTAAAACTGATAAAAATGGCTAAAGGTGTTAAAACTTGGAGAGGCTATGAATCAAATCGAGGACTTTCCTCTAATCAGTTGGCTACCCTTCCACTAATTATGCTTGCCTATTTCACGGTAGCCAACCTAGTCTGGATGGTGGATTGATATTATAACAGAGGGTTAAAAACCCATCTCTCTTCCTTTCTCCTTGTATATTTTGTCCACTTTGTAATTCTTTTATAATGATAAAAACATGGATTCTTTCATGGTGTGACAAGGGTTACAACTTACAACCCCTAGCATATCCAGTGAAACTTGTAATATGGTGTATGGCCATTAGAAATTGTTCAAACAAAGCTAAAGCTATGTATTATTTTTGGTGTAGTGTTGGCCATTTTGGGTCGGGTAGGTTTGACAACCATTCCCAATCTACAGATACAAATTTTATTAATATGAGCCTTTTTTTACCACGCAAGAGGGTTTAAAGGTTTAAACATGTGCAAAACTAGTTAAGGATCAGTGAGTGTTGTTGGGAAAAGTATCCAATTCGGAATGCCCCTATCCCACTCTAAGAGGTGATAGTGCCTTAGCAACAAACATGTAAACTTATTCGAGTATTCTTCTTTTTGAAATGCAAGTGAGGAAGAAGGATCCAACTAACTTGTATCTTCCGCTAGTTTGTCGATCCAAATCACTCCTCTCTTCAGTAGCTCCCAACTTTTTGCTCCTTCACCGGACCAGCTTCACCGAATTCCTGCAAGATCACAAGAGAGAGAAACTACACAAAGATACAGATATACATTCATAAAAAGCTCAAGATCAGATTAAGCTAAACATGTAAGCCTAACAAAACATCATTGGAATACAACATGTAGGAGAAACTCAAATAGTTTATTGATAAGATAATAAAGTCCAAGAGGAGATACAACCAAGTGAGTTCCGATCCAGCATCTACCTCCCAGCAAAAGAATCCCTTCCTCTCCTCCAACAAAGCATAAATCACCCAATGCTAATCTCAATCTCAAACCAACAACAATTCTCTGCAAAGTACAAAATTCCAGCCTCCTGAACCTCTGGGTGAGAGATCCATATATAGATGTAAGCAGAGAGGATGAGTCAGCTTATGTTTTGACTTGTGGCTTCTCTCTGTCAGTTCTTGCTTCAACTTGGAGGTTGAGAACCTCTTACTCATCACTAGTCGAATTCATTGAGGCAAGTGTCATTGGAGAAGATTCTGGAAGCTTCCAGGGTCTTTCCACCTCGTTGAATGAACTTGCCATTTGTCATTTCCCGCTCAGCGCACCCTGGTAGTGCTTCTACCTGCGTTGCAGTGCACCTAGCCAGTGTAATCTCTGCATTTCAGCGCAGACAGCTAGTGGAGCCTCTGAATTGATCCTGAATTGACTGTTTATGAGTGGTTTTTGGTGGAGAACTTCTGGGAGAAGCTGTCATTGGTTGACCTCGTTCCTTTAGGAGCTGTAACAACATCTTTAGGGACTTTGGATCCCTTGAATTATGGACATTTCATGCTCAATATTGTAAGGCACAAAAATGTCTATAACAGTTGCCCCCTAAAGTATGAGGCCGTTTATCGGGTGAAATGCTTTATTAGGAGGATCCGAAGTTTTTCCAATGCTGGGAGGAGACCTGTAATAAGATACAATACAATACATTATTTTTCATACTACTTTCATGATCTAGCTGAGGCGGGCATTCCCATGCTCAGCTTTATAAATTCATTTTTCTGTACATAGAATAGACAATCGTTTGATGGTAGACTGATGATTTTGATGAAATCATCATCCTTTTGGTAGGATGATTATCTGTTGTAATGCTGTACATGTCAATGTCTTTATTTTTCCTGAATATATATCACAGCCCGGATGGATCAAACTAGATCCGGGGTCTTCAATCTCATCCGATCTTCACTCTAAGTACAAGTCAATCCATGTGAGAAATGTTCTGAAGTCGAACGTGGAAAGACATCGCTTGATTACCGGTCAATGAGGTAAACCGTTAACAAGCGCGAGAGGAATCACCGATAATGATAATGACCCTCAAGGTACTGTAGTACAATTCACGTGGTGTGAATAAAGGACTTGGCGTCGAACACCACGAAAAATCTTTCGGTCGAAGGTCCTTGATGTATACCTGTCGCCGGAAGTGAGAAACTTGCCATTGAGGCATGCAAGCTTCAAAGTACTGAAGGGGTTGTTCCTAGATCAACTTCTTGGATAATGAGCTGATGTCGACAAGAAGTGATCCGTCAAAGGAGGGCCTTAATGTATCCCACATCAGTGACACGGAACGGAGCAAATGATTTTGATGGAGGTGAAAACGATTTGATGATACATGGTTCAGGGTGGCGGTCATGAAAGGATGAAGGATAATGTATGGCAGTGGATGGGACACGGTTGACTTCTCTGGATAACTTCTCTTGAACATATCGGCGACACTTGTGTGATGGATTGGTAGCATTTACCCCAAAGATGGATGGTATTGGCGAGACCATGGTGATGTGACCGGTGAATGAAACAACCCAACCCGACTCAGGCATGGAGTGGAAGTGTCATGTTCAAGAGCGACTTGCTACCAATAAAAGTTCTTTGAGTTTCTTCCCAATTTTTCCCCAGTCATTTCTGACCAGTACCTCTTTATTTTTTTCAAGCTTGAGGAGGATAACATATGCTTGTTCTATAATTTGCCCTGCGGGCAAACCCATCGCTATGTTTCAACGAGCCTAGTGATAGTGAAACTCGTTCTCGTCTAAAGACAAGTTTGTCGCTATTTAATGTTTTTAACGAGTCTAACGACAAAGATAACTCATTCCTTTTCATTTTTAGAGAGTCTAAAAAGGTACGTAAAGTCAACTTCGAAAGTCCTTTTTCGTCATCTAATCCCTTAAGTCCGAAAAAGTATAAAACGATACAGAAGGGATGAGTTTTCGATAGTTTTAACGAGCCGAACAAAACAAGCGCTCGATCGTTTTGTGCAATAATCCCTCAGGTCCAAAAAGATTAAAATCTAGAGGAGGGATAGCACTTCCGGTCGCTTTAATGAGCTGGAAGGCCAAAACTCGGCAATATTTTCATATTTTACGAGTCAGATGAAAAGAGCTTAAAGAAGACTTGTCTTTTGAGGAACGAGTGATAAAACGGGTTAGCAGCTGATTCCAGGTAAGGGTTGGAATTTTCCAAGCACGGCAGTGTCACAAGGATGGCTAGTGAAATCACTCTTCGCAGCTGTTCCTCAAAATGGGTAAACAATCATATGGAGGTGAACGATCGACCAATTGAAAAGTGGAGGTGACGGTGCAAACACGACCAAGGCTTTAATGGCTGATAATGTTACATTCACGGTGGTTATTTACCAGAAGATAGTTCATTTTTAACGAGCTTAAACGCGGAAAAACACTGCTCAGTCTTATGTTTATTTTTTAACGAGCATGAACTATGTGCTAAAACTGCTCGATTTTCCAGTCATATGATAAGAATGTCTCATGTAAGATCCCATTTTTTATGGAGCTTGCGTCTAAAAAAGCTATGCTCCTGGAATCCTTTCTTTATGCAAGTTCGAAAATGACTAATCCTACGAGTTTAAAGGGTTAGACCTACAGGTTTAAAGGGAGGACCTAAAAATTTAAAAAATAAATAGCCGCCCCTTGCTTGCACTCCAAAAGGTTTGCATGCCCCCAGGTATAAAACAGAGTTTCAAGGTTGCCCCTACTTTAGTCCGATAAAACATTTGTTTCAGCGAGAGAGACCTACCTCTTACATGTCACCCAAAGATTGTTCTATTAATCTTTCAAACAAAACACTTCTTCGGCAATGTCTACCGACATAGACAAAGGTGATTGACTCAGTTCTGTCAACTCACATAACTTTGACAAAAGAATCTTATTCTAGAATAACCCCTCTTCCAAGATGGACGGGGTATAGACTAGTCATATTCTCCCGCGGAAACCTACCCTATACCCAAAGTTTTCCTGCCGAAGCAGACCAGGACGCATGCCCCCTGGGTTCCAGTCATATCCCTCCGAATTACTCGCGCTCATCGGGAGGACGGACCATGGGTTGAGACATTTCTTTCATGAAGAGACCATTTAGGGAAGGTATATGACTATTTGCGATGCCTGATCCGGGAAATGAAAGCTGGTCCACGAGCTTGACCACTCTTCCTTCGTGCGGAAAACACATTACTCTAAAGAGTGAGGAGACGATGGCTCCCATGCAATATATATAGTCTCGTCCAAGGAGTAGGTTATAATCCAAGGGTCCTTGAACGACCATCACGTTCATTTGAACGGTCTTCCCTTTCAATGTGATAGGCACATTGGGGAGGATCCCTAAAGGTCGACTGGTTCCTTTATCAAAGCCTGTCAGATTTTTCATTTCAGGAAAAAGCGCTGGCGAACCAAGCGCTTTCCAAGCAGTGGAGGAAAGGATACTCAGAGATGCCCCTTCATCAATGATGGTGCCAGCCATGACGATTCTGTATATTTGAACGATAATTTTGAATGGTATGCTCGCTGGCAAACGGGGTCTGCCTAGTTGGTTCCAGTCGAAGGAGACAACTAGGTTGCTTGGCGGTGGGACCGAGTAAACGGTCTGGTATCGCTCTGACGAACTTCCTTCCTGCGATAAAGGAATGGGGGGAGTGCCCCCGTGTTCGTCGGAGTCTGTGTTGATGAAGAGAATTTGGATGGTGTCATCTTTATTCTCTTCAATGACTGTATCATTCGAAGATAAATCCTCTGAAGGCAAGACCGGGTCAACTGCCGCCTCGACCTTTTGACTTTCGTCGGGTATGGATTCAGCTGGTTCATCTTCAATGACCGACGCTTCAGCTGACCACTTGAGTGAGCCAGCTGGATTTTCAACTAACGAAGGACTCGGCAAGAGTTTTTTATATCCAGGAGGAAGTCGTAACGGTGAAACCGGACGATCATCCAAAACTCTTTTCGCTTCGTCTAAGAAGGGACAACGGTGAATGGCATGGTTGCCTTCGCACAGTCTACAGGGAGATCTAGCTCTCCCTTTTTGTCCAAGTACTTCACTCTCGCTAGTTGATGGTGTGCATTCAACATGGCTATCAGAGGTTGATGCCACCGGATTGTGCAAACGGGGAGACCAGTCCCTTAGTATCCGAGGGATACAGGGACAATCTCTGTGGAAGTGGTCTCCCTTGCATATGACACATGGCGATTTAGGCCTAGTCAGTGTTGTGTGTGGATTTTTGTCAGACGACACTTGTTTGCCCCCAGTCGCTTTTGGTTCCTTCTTCTTCTTCTCTTTCTTCTTCTTTTCCTTCTTCTCCTTAGGAACCTAGTTTTTTGTTTTACCAGTTTCGTCAAGCGAAGAGGAAGGAGGAGAGGGAGAATTAGAGGAAGTAGAAGGCTGGTGGGCAACTCTGGATTGGTCTAACTGTTGATTCGACTGTTCAGGAATAGTGGTGTTCTGAACGACATTGGTTGAGAAGAGCCAGACCGGCAAGCCAATTGTCAGTCCTGGAAGCGACAATGTGGCCATATGGGGCGCACCAACATCTCCCCAAGAGGAGAAGGGACTAGGATTTCCACCAAGGGGAATTCCTTGGTTGGTGGGTTCCATTTTCTCAACCTAAAGACCAACGCAGGAAAAGAGGGGTGATTGTTCCGTTTAAAATAAATTTTAACGATGGTTTAGACACAACTTGCTTTTTCACTTTTAAAGAGTCGAGAAAACGCTAAAGATGACTCTAGTCTCCTTCGATGTTTTAACGAGCCCGAAGTGACAAATGCTCGGATGGAATTTTTCCGTTATAGAGTCTGAAAAAGGCCAAAAGGAACTGCTCTGGAGTTCTAGGTAGAGGGTGTGCCAAACTTTTCGCAAAACCGCAGAATACTTTTTAAGGTACGGGCGGTCAATCTTCCTGAATGCTGTGTTCAGTGCATTGCGATCAGTAGGGCGACTGACATGGCTTCCTAAGGATAAATTTTTTATGCCTATAGGGGTCTCCCAATATATACTCGACGGTACGTGGGAGCACAATCCGTACTGGCGCTATCGTCCCTCAGGAGGAATCACCCAACCATCAGCGAGATCGACAGTCACCAGGTTTTACGACGCCGGAACACGTCTCTAGCCTAGACCTCTATGTTGTGTGTTATGTTACAAAGCGTTGTTAAGTTCATTCAATTTATTTTAGGTTGATCTTTCTTAGAAGTTTTCCTTTTTGGATCACCACGAGATGTATGATACAATTCCTAAATGCAGTCTAAAGATGATAAGCAAGCTTTTATATCTTTTCAACAATGAAAATCCTAGCTACAAGGGGAAAAGGAAGATACAAACTTTTCTCAAAGAGCATAGAGCACACTGTAATGCACTTTTCCCTAAATCAAAACATGCAAACTATCAAAATGCAAATGCACAAATGCATGTATTTGTTTTCGCTTCCTTAATATTGATGCCTAAAAAGAAAGCTGTTGTACAAATTCGAATTTGATTTCAAGTGAAAACATAAACAAATTCCTTTTTCAAAATCAGAAGACGATTGCGACACCTTATGATTTACTTGTTTCGACACTAGAAATGCATAAATTCAAACCAAACGACAAAAGTAAAAGCTCAATCAACTATGAACAACAAATAAACTCACTCCTAAGATCAAAACGACACTTATGAGAGGTCTAGATCTAAGGGCGACAGTATAACGAGTTTACTTTTGTAATGGGAAACTGCAAATGATGTAACAAATACACAAAGAAAAAATACAGTTTCTTTATACAACTGAGGCAGAATTGAGGCAAAGAAAAGGGGTTTCAGATAGGTACACTGACTGATAACAGGCTGCAAAAAACAGAGATAAAACTGAGCAAAAGGAAGCAGGGAACCACAGCTGCACAAGGCAAAGACTGATCAGCGCACTCCCAACACAGAGGTTTTGACATTCAGCGCAGGTAGCCTTCACAGGACCTGCGTTGAAATGCAGAACCTCTTCACAGAGTCTGCGCTGAAGCAGAAACGAGAGTTGTTTCTGGGTTCTGGGTTACGGTTTGCAGTTAAATCAACAGTTTTTGGCCAGATCAAAGCTATCAATTAGGTACAATTAGGAGGATGATTTATAGGAGGACTAAGATCTATGACAAAGGGCTATTAGAGCACTTGTGGATCAATTTGTTCAGATCATAAAAACAGGCCCAATAGGTGGACTAGAGAGGCAGATCTCTACTTTGCACTTGAAAATGGCAAGTGCATTTCGATTCAGCACTTCTGAGTTTATGAGAAGAACAATACCAGAAACACAAATAAACTAACAAGATACTCTCCCCAGCGGAGTCGCCAATTTGTTGTTGGGAAAAGTATCCAATTCGGAATGCCCCTATCCCACTCTAAGAGGTGATAGTGCCTTAGAAACAAACAGGTAAACTTATTCGAGTATTCTTCTTTATGAAATGCAAGTGAGGAAGAAGGATCCAACTAACCTGTATCTTCCGCTAGTTTGTGGATCCAAATCACTCCTCTCTTCAGTAGCTCCCAGCTTTTTGCTCCTTCACCGGACCAGCTTCACCGAATTCCTGCAAGATCACAAGAGAGAGAAACTACACAAAGATACAGATATACATTCATAAAAAGCTCAAGATCAGATTAAGCTAAACATGTAAGCATAACAAAACATCATTGGTATACAACATGTAGGAGAAACTCAAATAGTTTATTGATAAGATAATAAAGTCCAAGAGGAGATACAACCAAGTGAGTTCTGATCCAGCATCTACCTCCCAGCAAAAGAATCCCTTCCTCTCCTCCAACAAAGCATAAATCACCCAATGCTAATCTCAATCTCAAACCAACAACAATTCTCTGCAAAGTACAAAATTCCAGCCTCCTGAACCTCTGGGTGAGAGATCCATATATAGATGTAAGCAGAGAGGATGAGTCAGCTTATGTTTTGACTTGTGGCTTCTCTCTGTCATTTCTTTCTTCCACTTGGAGGTTGAGAACCTCTTACTCATCACTAGTCGAATTCATTGAGGCAAGTGTCATTGGAGAAGATTCTGGAAGCTTCCAGGGTCTTTCCACCTCGTTGAATGAACTTGCCATTTGTCATTTCCCGCTCAGCGCACCCTGGTAGTGCTTCTACCTGCGTTGCAGTGCACCTAGCCAGTGTAATCTCTGCATTTCAGCGCAAACAGCTAGGGGAGCCTCTGAATTGATCCTGAATTGACTGTTTCTGAGTGGTTTTTGGTGGAGAACTTCTGGGAGAAGCTGTCATTGGTTGACCTCGTTCCTTTAGGAGCTGTAACAACATCTTTAGGGACTTTGGATCCCTTGAATTATGGACATTTCATGCTCAATGTTGTAAGGTACAAAAATGTCTATAACAGTGAGGGAAAGGAATGATAACAAAAAGAAATTTCATTATTGTTCATAGGTCAATGGGACTCAAAAGTACAACAAAAGATGATTATAATGTGGTAGTGCCTGTGGATTTAACATATAAGACTTTTTTTTGTGTATTGCTTTCAATATAATATAGAAAAAAACATGGAAAAATAAACAATCAATGGTCTACTTACTAGGGTTCTTGCTGCAAGAGACTACGAGGGGCCTCTTCTAGAGAGAGTACTAAGAGAAAATTTTGTAGTCGTGTTGCTGGCCTGGCACAAAGTAGTATAACATTTGGGGCTTCCAATTTTTTTTCCATTGAATGTGACTACTGCCTTGAAACGAGGGGAATGATCAGGAACTTCTTGTATGCAAAAATATGAATGTGGATTGAAACAACTCCTTTAAGAAATCTCTTGCAGCTGGTTCTTGTACATAACTGCACTAATAGTAATAAAAAATAAATCTAGTTACCCAAAACCTAATCCCCAAAATAAGAAAATATAATAAACATTCAACTCAAAAGGAACTTTAAAAATAGCGTAAATGTGTCACCTATACGTTGAAAATGTTGCAATCCTTCTCAATATGATAATTTTTGTTGTAATATTTTGCTACTTCTATACCCATGACAAAAAATCATGATTTAGACATTATACTTTTCTCTGGTACATAATGATAATTTGGGTTTTTGAGAATTTGGGTTTCGCAGAAAATGAGAAAAAGATCTAGAAAAAACAGAGTAAATGTAAATCCTTCCAAGAGGAAAGATGCATCACACTGACATCCTTGCTCTTATATCATTGTGGGAAAGAACAAATAAAAACCAAAATGAGTTGGAATGTGTGAAATTCCTCTCATTGCCTAATGTATATGAGTTAACGGTTTCCCTTGTCCCAAACCCAACATTTGGGCAAGTTATTAAATCAATCTCTATAAGGATTAAAATAATTCTCCAAACTTAAGAAGAACAAATAAAAACTAAAATGGGTTGGAACGTGTGAAATTCCTCTCATTGCCTAATGTATATGAGTTAAGGGTTTCCATGTCCCAAACCCAACATTTTCCCAAGTTATTAAATCAATCTCTGTATTGTGAGGATTAAAATAATTGTCCAAACTTGAGATGTATAAAGTTTAACATGGTATACGGAGACCTTTTTGTCTCTAAATTTTAACATTGCATATATATTCAAAAAACCCTTAAAAGGGTTTGAATCTATTTGTAGTGTTAAAATTTAGTGAAATGTGACACTTCAATATCAAAATTGAAATTTTCCATTTCCGTAGTGACACAATTAAAAATTACTAGCATAAATGACTAATTCATATACTTCTTGTACTTGTTAGTTGGCCATATTTTTATTCTTGGACTATAGTAGTCATTTAGGTTAATCATTTTTAATTTTTTCATTTATTATCTAGTCATATATTTTAGTCCTAAACTAAATTAGTCATTTAAGTTAGTCACTTTTAGTTGGATCACTTATTATCTAGTCATATATTTTATCCCTACACTAAATTAGTTGTTTAAGTTAGTCGTTTTTAGTTAGGTCACTTAAAAATGCTCAAATTTAGTAGTAATTCACTTGAACTAATTATGGTAACTAATGTTTTTAGTCGCGTAGTCACTAATTTCTCATTTTGTAGTAGTGCTTCCAAAGTGATGAGTGTGCTTCTCTTTTAAATTTCTCATACTTATTATATGAATTGAGTTAGGAGTTTATGCATTGTTTTAAAGAACTTGGAAGATTCTCAGTGCATAGTCGAGAAGAAGGAGTGATTTTTTTTCAATGGATAATAACTAGGGATTTCTTACATATTGTTGACATATAGCTAGATTAGTGTTTATGATTTTATTTCTAAATATTGTTTTGGAGTGCATGATTAAAGCATGGATTGATTAAGTGCAAGAACTCAAGGTATGAGTATATAGTCTAGCGTTTTACTTTGCAAGTGATGACCCTTGGTATTCCACCAAGGATGTTGCAACTCCAAAGGGCTTATCAACTTAAATTATCAACTGAGGTATGTACAAACATAGAGGTGATAGTGTTATATGCATAACACGTTAGGTTCTACTCATGTCACCCTCATTTATGAAATCATATCAAGGTGTTCAGAGACCACTCCTACAACTAATTGCACTGAAAACTTCTTATGAAAGCACAAATGAATACTATTCTAACTATAAAGGTGAAAATTTCATTCATTACATGTAAATGATAAATGAAATTTTGTGAAAGTAAAAGTTTGATCTATTTGCAGAAATAAATCATGCTACTTTACTTGCACACTTAATCAAATCAATAATCTACTTGCATGCATCATTTATCTACTCATACTTGCATAAAACTAAGGGATACAATTTTTAACATACCTATGAATAAAAATACTAATTCAGACTCTGTTTTGCTATTGAATGGTTACAATGATAAAAGTATGAGGTTGGAGTGGTCTTAGGGTGTTCCCTAATCATCCAATAATAGTGTGTTGGCCATTAGTCAACTTATCTATGCCATTTTAAAACTATGGAGCAAAATTGGTTGAAGAAAATAATGCTACAGGTCTTCGATAGGAGGTCATGTATTGATATAGGAGGTCATGGTTTGCTACATGAGGAGGGCCTAAGAGATTTTTTAGGACATAAATGGTGTCTTGAAGGTAGAGGAAGGTGGATGAAGGTAGAAGGACGTGAATGAAGGGTGTGGGATCCCCTTAGCCAAGGCTAGTACCCCTCGGAGGTCTATTTTGAACCAAAGTTTATACCCACGGTGTCCTTCATTTACCTTAATAGAGTGAATTCAGAGACAGAGTTTAGAGGTAAGGTGAGGTGTCCAGGGGGATGATGGAAAGGTCTGGGTGGATGTGGAAAGGTGTCCCCACCCTTGCAAATCAACACAATTACTGTAGCTAGCCAAATACATGTATCAAATGATCATTGTTGCAGCAAAGTAAATGATCTTGAAAAATATGAGTTGAATTTTATTGAAGTCTACTCTAACTTACACCACAACTCCAATTGCCAAACCAATGCTGCTAACTACTAAGTTGCAGAGATTAAACATGCAGAAAGATTGCAATCTAATACTTAACACATTTTTAGAAATCATAAATAAATGTTTTTGAGCTGTTATTGTAGATATTTCTAATCACTCTCCCAACAAGATAGGTGATAGGGAAGCTTGCAATTACAAGTTTTATGATATAACATCTATTGAAACAAGGAAAGAATTATAATTCTTTGAAACAAGAACAAGAAAGAAATACAAGAGAGGGACTAAAGCCTATGGTTTGGGTCCAAACCCAGGGGTTTTAGCACTCCAAAACTAACTCAAATATAGACTAATGGTAAACTTATCATTAACAGAACATGATAGTCACATACATCATATGAAAAATAAGAATAAAAATGTCAAGCACTAGTCTCTCAGTAGCTACTCTTAGCTACAACAAAATTTTGAACCCTAATGTGCCTCTTGGCTGGTTTATTTATACAAAAAAGGTAGCTAATGGAATCTCCCTTGAAGAAAGGAGTTATTCCCTCCAATATCTTGAGACTTGTGGATCTAGTCCTCCTTGATATTCACATGTACTTGGAGTCCCTCGACTGCTAGTGAATTCAAGTTATGACTGAGGATTGTATGATCTCAAGCTGAGTTAGAGAGTTAATGAGGTGGAAAATCCCCATATATTCTCTCTTAGTTGTCTCCATCAATCCCCTGCATAGTAAATGCCTCCAAAATTCTTCTTTTTCTACAAATTAATCACATTAGGCCACAAAATATGACAAACACCCTTTATTCTTCCTATTAATCATATTATGGCTAAAGTTATGGAATAATGTGAGAAAATGAGAGTTTTAAGGGATAAAGGATAACACAATGAACTTCAAAATATACCTATTGATGGCACCCATCATCACCACCCTACTAAAGGTGTTTACCCTCCTCTGAGAAATTCAGTCACTCATATGAATCTCATTCATGGCCTTGGTGGCCTCTTTGACATCCCAAGGCACCTCAGATGGTGTGACCTCCTATGGATAGAAACCTACATTTGCCTCTATGTCTGTCCATTATTTTTGTTCCTATGACTGGTTTCTTCCTTCTTGTAGGCCCAATAGTAAGGGAGGATTGAGTTTGAATCCTATCCATTAAATTTTCAACCTTCGCATGATTCTTTTGTATAGTGTGGTTCTCTCCAAGGCATTCATTAGTCTTTCTATGGGAGTGATATTCTTCAATTTATATAATGTGAGGCAAGGCCTTCCATATTCTTTGGCAAGCCTACAAAAATTTTGTCCCCACCATCCTAAAAGTGTCCTCAAAATGTAGGATGTATTTCTCTTGGGTTGCTATGTACCTAGGTTCCAATTGAGGATTAGAGGAGATGAGATTGTGGTTGTGGATGATAGCCTTACGGCTCACTAGTTCTGCTTTGATATGTAAGGGTTACTTCTCTTCTCTTTTCATCACCCTTTTCACTTATTTAGCCCTTGTCTCCTCATGGGTAAACTAGGAGGTTAATTTCAATAATTGCATGTCTCGCAATCTTAGGCTGGGGTCTGAGAAATTCATGTATGTGAGGATCAAATTGTGCATGTAAAAATCGGCCACTTTGGTTCTATCCTCAATACTTTCCCCTTTTCAAAATTCAATGAATTTCCTGTAGTCTTGGAAAGGCAGGGAGCCATATTGTGCCAATGTATTAATTTTGAACTACAACCACTGCTCCTTGAGGAAAATGGAATATGATTTGGATGGATTCCTGCATTGCATGGCTTCCATATATGGACTTGCCATAGTATCAAGTTGTGTCTTTTTTTCTTGTAAATTCTCTCTTAGCCTTGTGTTTTTTGTATGCAACTTCTCTCTCATGATTGACTCCCTTAGTTTCAGATCATTCAATTCTTTTCCCATTTCATTGAATTTCTCCTCCATGAGGCCCACATCTTCTACATTTTTGTATTTTTCAATTTGTATCCATATATGTGTTCTTCCTCTTTCCTTCTCTAACTCAAAGAACATTGGGATGGTGAATTTCTCACTTATAATCCTACCTTACTCAACAAATTTATTGTAGGATTCTGAATTTGGTTGTGGATCAAGCTCCTGGAGCCCTTGGAGGTATTTGTCATCTTATTTTTGGGTGCCTTCCCCTTCCTATAGCACCTCTTGTTTCTCTTGTAGAAGCCCCTATTTCTCGTATAGAAACCCATGTTTCTCCTATAGATGCTTTATTTCCTCCATTAGGTCTTACTTTTCTTATTTTAACAAGGAATATTGTTTCTTAATCCTCTTAAAGGTGACTACCCTAGTGGCGAGCATTCCCATAGGTAGCATAGGCTATTTAGTTTTGGCCTTAGGAGAGGTAACTTATTTATTTTTTCCCTCACTAGGTCCCACTTCTTCCTTCTTTCTTGATGACTCATCAATAGTGATGGGGATTTTTGAAGGAGCCTAAGGCTTCCCTTGCCTTATCCTAGTGCTCTTCCTTGTTTTCAAGTATAAGGGACCTTGCCTTGGTTTCTTTCTTTTGGGCTTGGCTTGCTTTTGGTCCTCGCTTTTCTATATCTTGAGGCTTGGAGGTACCCTCAGGGTTCTCTTTCTTTGTTCCTTGTTTCTCTTCTTATCCTTCCTTAGTTTCTACTTCTTCTTCCTCTATTTATGTTGCCTCCTCTTCTTCCTTCTTTCCTTCCCAACCTCCAATGATAGAGGTTGGTGTTTCTTCGTGTGTCATGTCTTGGGTTTCAATGAAAATTTCCCTGTCCATGTCTACAAAATAAATCCATAGCACATGGTTCCATAGGTAACTTAGAGCATCCATAATAATCAACTTAATGAGGCCATTGTGGGAAATATGTTGGTGCTTCCCTTCCCTCACTTTCTAGTTGCTTTGAACCTTAGCTCATGGAGCAACCTAAAATTATAGGCATATACAATGCTCAATCTCCACTCAAAAGATATATATTTGAGGATGTGATAGGTCACTTCATCCTAGGGGTAAGGTAGGATCTCTCTTCTTGCTCCATTTTTATGTTCGATAGGAATTTCTCTCTCACTCTAAAGAAGTTATTCTTGGTTGTAACACTCACTAATTTATCCTCCTTGCTCAATCAAATTCCTAAGGGTAAGGTAGTAACTATGGTTATGAGTTCAAAATTTAAAGAAATGCAAAGGTCTCTAACAACAGTAATGGCACTATCCTCTCCCTAAGGATTTAGCACCATGGAAAATTCCTGAGTTATATCATCATCATACCCCTTCAACTGTTCAAAGAAGCCCATCCATTGATGCCCTAGAAAAATATTTACCACGAGGGGATGTTGATGCATTCTTTTCTTGTCTGTGGGTTATCTTCTATTGAAACGTCCCCCCATTTCTCCTACTATTCCTTCTTGGGGTTACTTGGGTCTATTTTTAATTTTGGCCTCAAAGCAGTCTTGGGTGTAGAGACAGTGTCATATTTTCTCTTTCAGAGGGGGATAAGTATGCTAATTATAAAAATAAACAAATTTTCTTTGTTCCTATCTTGCCTTCACATATAAATACTACACAAATGTTTTCTATAGGGTACTTAATTTAAGCAGAATTATCCATAAAGGTGTATGGAAATTAAACAGGGATAAATCCATTTACTCCTTTCAAGATAAACTTGTCATGTGCATGAGGGTTTGAGAATAAATTTGGGTAGTTTTGGCTCCATTTATCCCTTCACTTCTCTCTTCTAGCTTCTCCTATAGCTCCTCCTGTATCACCTGCAAACACAATTTGAAGAAGCTCGGTGGCACCCTAGGCAGTCTCTGATAGAACTAACTCGTCCTTCTCTAACTGTTTTCTAGAAATCAATGATTATACAAAAGGACTCAAGCCTTGTACTTAATATTCCTTTTTGTGGTAAGGGCTTAGAGTGCTTTGGTGACATGGATTTTACATGAACTCCCCTTTTTTAACCATTGTCTCCAACCCTTGCAACTCCACATGATCATCACCTCACTCCTCGTAATCACCACCTCACTTGAGTTAACTTTTCCACATTTCATCTGTGACTGAATTAACTTTAGTTTACTAATCGAAGGTGGCCAAGTTTACTTTCCACCTCCAAACCATAAAAAAATTCCTTTCTCAACCATTACACATTTTATCATTATATGCATATGGAAGAGGTGAGGGTTTTCATACCTGAGCCTACATGTGATGTTGAATTGTTGGAGAATATTTCCTTTCTTTTTCACAAGCCCTCATAGCTTAATGATTCTTTGAGTAATCAAATTATTGGGTGTGTGTAGGTTTCTTCTCAGTGTCCAATCTGCTACTGATGGAGTGGATGGATTATTTGATATATACTTTCTAAGGATGATGTGTCCCTTTTCAACTTTAAATGGATTCATGATGCTCAAGATGGTTGGATCTTTGGCTCTATGGATGAGAAAAAAAATTGATGCTAAGTTGTGTTGTAACTTTACTAGGTGCTATAGGAGGAATATTTGTCTTGTAGCAGTTAATTAAATCCTCTTCGAGACCTCATATTGCATGTGGGATTGAGGGAAAGTCATAGGAGGTATAAGGATAGGATTAAAATAATCAAGAGGTGGTGTATATGGTGGAAACGTTTAAGATAAAGCATTTTCTATTTATTTTTTTATGTAGGGTAGAGTGGAATTTGAAGATGATTCTTGGGTAGATGGAGTAGATGAGTGATGAAGGTGATATGGGTGGACCTCTCTAAATATTTCCTAAATAAGACATGATCTTTTGATCCCTTCCTCCAATCAAATCTACCTCTTGTAGCATTTTGGGTTGCTCTCGTAGCATATCAGGTTGCTCCTGTAGCATTTCAAGACAATCTTGTAGCACTTCAAAAATGAGGCAAAACGTGATTCTATTGTTGGCTAGATGATGGAGAGAGGTAGGGAGGTGAGTGAAGAGGGTGAAAAAGCAATGGATGGTTGGAAAAATGGAGGAATCAATCTATAGAATTTTCTCTATAACCATGGTTCTATTGACTGTCTGAAATCCTGCAAAAGAGAGATGTTAGCAAAATTTGTGTAGGAATTCCTTCCTTATGTATTTTTCTCTTTTTTTGTTGTTTTCTTTTTTGTTGTTGAGATATGTAGGTTTCCTCTACAAATGTTTTCACCATGCCTACTCTAGGTGCCTCAGAGGAGGTTTTCACCTAGGTATCTTTTTATCTTTTTATTTATTTATTATTTTTTGCTCTTTGGCTGCCTCAAAGAGGTTTTCATCCCTAGAGTTATCCTTAGATGCCTCATAGAGATTTTCACATAGGACCTTTATTTATTTTTCTATTTTTTGTTTCTTGTTTTTATAAGTTGTGTGGATTGAGGGTTGTGAGCCTCCTAATCACATTCAATTCTCTGCTGATTGAAATAATAAACTCTTCCTTGGATATAGGTATTTTATACAACTTTAACCTATAACCATTGACAAGTAAGGGAATCCATTCCTCATCAAATTTTCTGATCTGAACAGACCCATTCTTATGGAATATCTCTACTAGATAGGGGCCCAACCATCTTTTCATTAAATTTCCCTTGAAATCCTTGAATCTGGAATCATACAACAGGGCCCTATCTCCTTGAAAATTCTTCTCTTTAATGTGTTTGTCATGCCAAATCTTCTTTTGTAGCTAGATTATATCAGTGTGCAAGAGATCTTGTAGCCTAAACTCATCTAGACCGTTGAGTTTGAGAAACCTCTCCTATTGTGCTGTAGTGAGGTCTAAGTCTAACTGATCGACCATCCTTAAGGTGTTGTATTCAAATTAAATAAACATTAGGTCCTTATTCCCATAAACTAGTTCAAATGGAGTGAATCCAATGGTGGTCTTTCAAGTGGTGTTGTAGGCCCAAGTGGCTTCCACAAATATGCTTTCCCAATCTATTATAATGCTGCTACCAACCTTGGTTAGAATGTTCTCCAATGATTTGTTTGGGACCTCCACTTTCCCATTTTCTTGATGTAGTGTTGCTTCATGAGATCTTCAATCAAATTTGATGTAAATTGTGCTCCTTGATTAGTGGCTAACTCCCTTGGAAAACCAAACTTGTATAAGACGTTCTCCCTCAGAAATCCAACCACCTTTTGCTCAGTTGTTTCTTTTATTTCCTTTGTTTCGTCCCATTTAGTCATGTAACAAGTGCACATAATGATATATTTCTTCTATCCTGATGGGGGATCAATAGGTCCAATGAAATCACTGCCCCACTTCTAAAATGGCTCTAGAATCACTTGAGGTTGTAATGGCATTTCATCTTTGGGTGTGGGCTTACCATTCCTTTGGCACTAATCACACATGGTCGTGTACCTCCTTGAATCTTGATGTAAAGTGTACCAATAATAACCTGATTGTAGAAATTTGAAGGTTGTCCTCTTAGAAATAAAATGGCCCCCATAGGGTCCATCATGGCATGTTGAGAGGATTTCAAATATCTCCCCTTCCCTCACACATCTCCTCAGGTAATATTTCCCCCAAACCAAGTGAATGGGGCATTTTTCCTGAAAACATTATTTTTCTCCCTAGAGGAGAGATTAGGAGGGAACTTCCCAACAACCAAGTAGTTGGCTATATCAAAAAACCAAGTAGAAAGCACCGAGATGGAAAATAGATGTTCATATGGAAGTTAATCATCCACACTTTCTTCCTTTTCTGCGAGCAGGGTTAGGCTTGACAAGAAATATTCAACCACATTCTCTTTCCTTGGTTTATTAATAATAGTCACATAAAAGTGTTGTAATAATAACAACCATCCAATGATCCTAGCACTAACACCAGGTTTATTCATTAAATAATTAATGGTGAATGCATGATACATGTGAAAATAAATTTTATAACCAGTGATATAATGCTTAAACTTCTTCAAATAATGTACCACTGCCAAGAGTTCCTTTTTAGTGACAGTATAATTTAACTCAGCTTTAAAAAGGTTCCTACTGATGAAATAGATATAATAAGGCAATTTTTCTTCCACTTGTCCTAAGGCTACCCCTACAACTTTATCCAAATTCTTTGTGTGTATATGGAAAGGTAATGCCCAGTTTGGACCCCTTAGGATGGGTGCAGTGTCCATGTTTTCTTTCAGTACTACAAAGGCTTCTTGTAATTTGTTTGTTCAACAAAAAATTGAATCTTTAACCATAAATCCAAACATGGGTGAAGCTAGTTTACTAATGTCTTTAATGAACCTTCTATAATACCCATCTAATCCAAGCAAACTCGTGATTTTTTTTTTTAGGGATAGTGACCCTTTTGATGATGGAATTTTTTTGGGTCAACCTGTATCCCTTCCTTGGATATAGAATGGCCAAGGATAGTCCCCACATTCATAAAAAACTCACATTTGTCACGATTCAATGAAAGCTTCATTTTAATGCATTTCTTTAAGACTTTGAATAGATTGGAAAGAGACTTTGGGAAGTCATATCCATAAGGAGAGAAATCATCCATGTATATCTCAATAGACTCATGAACAAGTTCAACAACGATCCTTAGAATTTCCCTCTGGAAAGTAGTCGGGGCATTGCACAGATCGAGTGGAAGGAATACATATGAAAAGGTACCCCAAGGACATGTAAATGTGGTCGTTTCTTGGTCTTCAAGGCTGATCTAAATTTGGTTGTATCCACTAAATCCATCCAGGAAGGAGAATAATTTCTTTCCTACAAGGCCATATAGGACTTGTTCAATGAAGGGCAAAGGAAAATGGTCCTTTTTTGTAACCTTGTTAAGTTCTTGGTAATCAACATAAATCCTCCACTTTCCATTTTTCTTCGGGACTACAATAAGAGGTGACACCCATTCACTATCTAAAATAGGGTATATTAACCCTTGCATCTCGTAACTTTTGCAATTCGTCTTTCACAATCTCTTTAAGATTTGGTTTCATCCTTCTCTAGGGTTGGTGCACATGATTGCATCCATATTTGATGTAAATATGATGAGTACGGACTGAGGGATGCACACCTTTCATTTCCTTATAATCCCAAGAAAAAGCATCCAAGTGTTTCCTCAAAAAACTACGTAACTATTCTTCCTCCTCAACATAAAGAGAGGGGTTGATATTTAGAGTTTTAGATCGGCCAATCTCTACAATCTTGGCATGTCCAGGCTAGAGTCAAGAGAGGACAAATCAGCCCAATGACTACTCTCATATTATTTCATCATCTCATCAATTGAAATGGTAGTGGGAGGTTTATTTTGTAAGATATGGTCAATAAGGTCATGTTCATCAAGATACCCCCTGCCTATAACCGTGTCTAGAGTGCAAATTGGGTAGAGGGATGTTTGATAAAATTCTTCCTCTTCCTCATACTCTAACCATAAGGGAAAATTATTCCTAATAGAAGGTTGAGCAAGAGGATACAACACAAGTTGTTTTGATAAATGTCCATTCTTAATAGTCATGTTCCCAACCCTACAAATAATGTAGGAATAATATGTGGTTAACCAAGGTCTTCCTAGGATAAGAGGATAGCCATTAAATTTGGTTTTGGGATGGAGGACTAGTAAATTAGTGGGGTGCTCCTAGGATTCAATAGAGACCATAACATTCTCAATAACTCCCTCAAGAGTTTGTGGATATGTCTGCAAGCTGCAATGCTGTAGTGGTCTTCCTCAAATACCCTTGGAGATTGAGATTCAACATGGTTTCCATGGTCATTACATTGATTGCGGGCCTAAGATCAATCAAGGTATTTGGGAGCATGATTCCATCAATGTGCACATCCACTACTGGGTTACCAGGATCCAAGTAATTAGGGGATATTACGCTCCCAAGAATCAGATCAAATAGTTGTCCAACAACATTGATAGTGGGGGTATCTCTTCTTCTTCTCCCAATCCTTTTGAAGCATTAATCCTTAATAATCTTGCTGTAAATAGGAACATATTTGATGGATTGGAGAAGGGATATCTTGACACACAAGTTTTTCAATTGTACCAGAAGTTCAGCCTCCTTTAGGCTGTACTAGTTAGGGTTGACCAACGTTTATGGAGAAGGAGGTGTATTGGATTGAGGTGAACTCTGTTCCTTCTCTTCTTCAAAAATATTAAGGTGGAGAAGGTGGGTGATTATCTGGGAGCACCTTCCTAGATCGAAGGTTGATTTGTTGGATTTCCATAGCATGAGTAGGATAGGATGTATCCCACTGTAAACTTGTTGTGCCTGCTTATTGTTTGGGTTTATATTAGGTTGAGAAGACATTTGAGGTTTCTTAGGTGGATTATGGTGAGGAATATGTGGTGAGGTTGAGATGGAGGTAGTAAAGTAGGAGTTGGGTTGTTTGAGGCCTCCACCCTAGTGAGGGGTTGCTCCAATTGGAAAGGTTGGTGTGGATATGGTTGAAAAGGAGGGTTGATAGGCTGAGGAGTATTGTTATAGACATATTCGGGAACTTTGCCCCAAACCTATATGTCGATAAACTAGGGCTATTCAACCCCTAAAAGAGTTGTTTCATACCCTAAAAGGACATAGTCATCTGATTACATCATTCCCCAAAAGTTCCACCTGAGAAACCATCCAGAATTGGCCTAAACTGAACCATACTGACTGTTACACTTGCCAGGTGTGATGCATACTGAGTGGCACACTGCCCAGGTGCAATGCATACTGATTAGGCCTTCTATAGGGTGCGGTGGCTGAAGATGGAAAAATGTCTGAGATAGTTTGCTAGGTGGCTTCTCATGGAATCTTCTAGAAACTTCTCCTATGACACTTGCCTCTCTGAATTTGCCCACGGATGAGTAAGAGATCTAAGAAATCTCCAAGTGGAACCAATTGTAACAAGTGGAATGACACTAATCAAAACCCTAGAGATGACTCACACCCTTGCACACATCTATAAATGGATCTCTCATCTAAGAGATCCAGGGGTTGAAATATTGTGAATTGCAAGGAAGTGTTGATAGTTTGTATTTGAGGAAAAGAGCATTGTATTGTTGGTGTGATCTAGCTATTTCATGAGGTGAAGAAGGATTGAAGCTGGGAGGATGATGCTGGATCAGACAACTGGGTTGTAATTCTCCCTTCTATTTAATAAAGTTCTTCAAGTTTTCTTCCATATGATTGTGCAATTGTGAGTGTTATCATTTGTGAATGCTATCATTTGTTCCTTATATATCTGATTCTGTAATGTTTATGTTGTAATAGATCAAGCTGCTTCGATGATTCTTTGTTGTTGTGTTTCTACAGGTACTCTCCAAGCGGGTTAAGTACATGGAGGAGTTACAAGCTCTATCAAGGGGGAGATAGATCAAGCAAGGGATTCAGTGGAAGTTATAGGTTGGTTCCATTGTCTTTCTCTTATTTGTTACACATAGAAGAAATCGTTGAATTGCTTTAAACTGTTGTTTCTAGGGTAGCTGCCAAACCTAGAGGGCTAGTCATTTGACAAGACACTAGTTTTCCCATAAACAAATTGGCGACTCCATTGGGGAACGAATAGATGTTTGTTTGTTGTTATTGTTTGTTTTATAAACTATAGACAGAGCCTGAAGTTAGCCAGGTAGCCTTCGAACTACTCTTGCTCTGCAATTTCATAGTAGATGAATGCTGCTTCAGTCAATCTCTGGTTTAGTTTATGAATTAAACATTTGACTTACAAGCATTCTAGATGCCCTTTTGGTAGCTCAATAACCTCTCAAGGCATTCCTTAATACTTTGCTCTTTACTGTCCATCAAAGCTCAGCTTAACCCACTGAAAACAGCTGCACATCTGAGCCAAAACCCATTTCAGTTGCGCTCCCTGGCCCATCGCATTGTCTGTCACTGTAACCCAGTATGCATCACACCTCCCGAGTTTGTAAAGTGTGATGCATCCTTGTTTCTGTGAAGCCCAAGTGCGATGACTGACTGAGCCTTTTTCCATTCTAGAAATTGGGGGTTTTTGACCTTGTTTTCAGTTTTGTTTTGTTGTTTTGTTGCTTATGAACAGTGCCTCCTTACTGAAGCCTACTTGCATCACATATATCAGCCTCCATTAAAGTAGGATTAGTAAATTATTTTATGTATTTTTTAATCATTTACAATCCTTTGTCAAAAAGTTGCTTAAATCGATCTGTCGCTTTGGTACAAAAAGTGTCGTTTTGCGTCTAAATCAAACCAAATGCTTTTGTCATTTTGTGTCTAATAGAGAAGTGTCGTGGATTCTTCCTTCCCTGGATAGTCGATTGAAATTTTCGTCATGTATTTGGTTTGATTTGTTTATATTTGAAGTGTCAAAAGCATTTTTTATTCAAAAGTGAAAAGCGTTGTTTAGTCTTCCTTCCTCTTTTGAAGAAGAAATTGTTGAAAATGTCATTTTGAAAGAAATATTTCAGATCTTTGCTGCATTTAGTTTTCCTTTTTGACATTTTTCACATTAAGGGGAAGGAAAACAAATACATGCATTTGCATTTAGAATTTTTAGTTTGTGTGCGAAAAAATGGTTTAGGAAAATGCACTAGTGTGTGCTCTTTGCTCTTTGTTTGAAAGAATCGTAATCTTCTTTCCCTAGTAGCTAGGATTTTCATTGCTCAACATAAACAAAGATTGTTTATCATTGTAGATTGCATTTTAGGAATTTTGAATCAACATCACGTGGTGAACCATTGAAAGGTAAACTTTAAACAAGATCAACTTTAAAATAAATTTCAATGAACCTAACAACGCTTTGGAACTTAATGCAACACATCTAGAGGTCTAGGCTAGAGACGTGTTCCTGCGTCATTAAAACTAGTAACTATCATTTTCATTGAAGGTTGGGTGATTCCTCCTCTTTCATATGACAAGTGCTAGGATGGACTTGTGCTCCCCATACTGTCATGTATATATTGGGAGACCACAATAGGCTTATATCCTTTATCCATAGGAAGCCGAGTCTGCTGCCTTATTGATTGCAATGCACTCAACATAGCATTCAGGAAGATTGACTGTCGTACATAAGTCCTTGGTAATTTCTCTTTAATTTATCACCAAGGTGTATATTGTAGTTTTGCGATTTTTTTGGTAATCCCTTTGTATAGATTTTCCAGAGTAGTCACTTTCGTTTCTTTTCGACTCTTTAAAAGAAAAGGTCCATCTGAGCTCTTGTCAATTCAGGCTCATTAAAAATCGAAGGAGACTAGAGTCATCTTTAGATTTTTCTCGACTGTTAAAAATTGAAAAAGCAAAGTTGTGTCAAAGCATCATTAAAATTAATTGAATCCGGAATAACATCCCCATTCCTTAGTTAATATTGGGTTGAGGTATATGGAAACAAATCCAGGATCCACCAATCAAGGAATCCCTTTTGAGGGGAATCCTAGTCCTTTTTCCTCTTGGAGAAATATTGGTGCTCCCTCTATGGCCACATTGTCCCTCTCGGGAATTACCATTGGCCTGCCAGTATGGCTATTGTTGGACACCTAATCCTAAAGGGTTAGCGTGGAAGTTGAATGGACAAAGCAGTCCAAGAGACCTTGGGATCTGAATCCCAAGAGTCACATATGTGTACTATAAATGTATATCTATTGTTAATAAAAACGTACTCACTGATTTATCTTTCTCATATCTGTCTTGCTATCCATGTGAGTTTAACATGGTATCAGAGCCTTGATGAGTGGCCTGTTTTCCTGAGCAACTGGTCTGAGTTGCCTTGAATAGTGCTGACTAGAGCTGGCCTAGTCTTCTGTAACGCTCCATTAATTCTATCATCCCTGCGCTGTACCTGCGCCCTGCTCTTCTGAAGCTGCACACTACCGTAACACTGCCTGAAACACTGCATTTAATACGCTGCCTCTGTTATGCGTTTCTTTCTCTGCCATTACCTGCGCTCTGCTCCATACTTTTGTTGTAATTATTGGTTTGCTGTAATTATGTTGGGTTTGGTGTAATTATATACCACTGTCCGCTGTCTAAATGCTTGTGAAGGCTGCCCTTAAGCCTGTGTTTAAATGCCCCTTCGCTCTATTTTGTGGCCTTTTTGCATGATAGCTATGACATTTACGCTCCTATCAGAAGCATTTCCTCTATTTAATCCCCTGGAAATATTCATTCAAAGGAATTCCTTCTGTGCTACTCTGACAAAACGCTTCGGTGCTACTGTGTAGTAACACCTATTTGTGCCCTCTTTACCTGCCACTCTCTGTCATATATTCTCTTTTTGATGCGTTATACCTGCTCCAGATCGGCGACCGAGGGCTTGAGACTTTATGCCACCTAACGTGTAATTCCAGGGCAGATTTTGCTTGTAAACAACGCCATTGCAGTTGTTTATGATTAGCCCGGGCAGAGAAAGGATCCGGCGGATTTCACTGCGGATAGACGAGTGGCCGTTTGTTCTGGTGCCTCCACGGTGCGGAAATACTTTCTGAAAGCCGTCGGTCATTACAACAAAGTTTTTAACGCTGGTCTGTTCTAATATTTTTTCAAATAGTTGAAAGCAACACCGATACATTTAAAACGTTGTCACGCTGTATACGTTGGCTCCTGTTTACATTCTGTGGAGTCGATTAGATCTTTTTTTTGAATAAATTTATAACCCGATATATGGAGATGATTCTAGTTGTGGTTTCATTGGGGAAACATGTATAAACGACCTTCCAGATGAGTGCCTTACTATTGTTGTGAAATTTCTGGAGAATTGGGTTGATCGAGATGCATTTGGGCTCACATGCCACCGATGGCTCAAAATTCAGAGTGGGATCCGTCGTTCTGAAAAGATTCAGTCTCGTGATAGTTTAAAGTGACAGGTCCTTCTCGGACTGGCCTGCCTTTGGAAGTGGTCCCATGAGATTCATCTCCTTGATCTCCATCCTTGTGGAGCCTTGAACTGGTTGTTCTTTTGGAGGTTCTTCAACTTTTTCAGTATCTGTGACCATATTTCTCCACGATATCGAGGAAGAAAGTTTTGCATATCCTAATGATGAGCTGATCATGTCTATCGAAGATTTCGAATAGAGAAAACGCTGGGACCTAGAAACCGACCGTCCCCCGCTATCCGCAGCTGAAAGAAGACGTGAAGGTTCTGTGCAGTATCCACGAGAGTACGAATGAAGAAACCGAGAACATAGCTGTGAAGTCCTTCGCAAAATCTTGAAGCCCATTGCCAGATTCAAAGATACCGGTGCTGGATTATAAACCATAAATCGTGGATGTGAAAACTAAAAGGTCAATTGTGTAAGTGGCGGCGGAAGAAATCTGACTTGTTGGTGTGAAGACTGTGGAGAGAACATCAAAAAGCCTAAGCTCCAGAACCATTTTCGTATTTGCTCTGCAAACAAGCTGTATGGTCTGATGGGCAGCTGTATGGACGCTTGATTTTGTGACTGTATGGATGTCTGATCGGCGACTATATGATGGTTATGCCTAGTTCAACGCGTATGGATTGTGATTATGGCTGCTTTCATGTATTGACTGTGGGTTCATATTCAACCGAGAAAGTGTTCAAGCCCACACACAATGTGTCTCTGAAGCGGAGAAATATGGTCCTAAAGGTGAAGTAAAGGGTATCAAGAATAAACCTAATGAAAGTCAGAATGCTGATGTTGATTTTCGTGTTATGCTGACATTTGTAGAATTTTATGAGACTCTTATAGGATTTGTGAATTTCAAACTTTATTATGCTATATCTTTAAAGTATCCACCAATACTTGATCCAAGATTGGAGGCAGCGGCAGCGGCAGCAGAACCCGCTTCAAATACTGTGAACCCGCTTCAGGACGATGTTGCTGAAATCGTTGTAGACCAGTGGAGTTGCTGAAATCTGCCCATGTCTTATATGTGTTTGATTACTCAATCCATTATTCCTTGCGCACGCGCATTATGTCATTAGAAATATAAGTTCATAAGCTATAGCATCAGTCAATTGCTCTGCATTATACTCCAGCCCAAACATTCTCACAAATTCCATGTTAGGATCCTTCAAGTACATATTATGTGAACAGTCAATAAGGTAATCCGATCCTTCTTCATCAGTTTTTTTGAAATAAACACAGTACAATTGGGCTACCTGCCTTACTGCATTTACAGGTCCAGTCAACCCCATTATTTTTTCATGAAATTCTTTGAGATATGCACGCAATTGTGAAGGAGTATCATGCAAGGGATCAATGGTAATAAAGACTGGGTTAATCCTCATGTTCTTCAAATCTAAGATATCAATGACTTTGACTATCTTGTTTGAATAAATTCTTTGCACGTGCCAATGAGGAGGCTTTCATACACTTGCTGGAGAGTATTCTTGTACACAGGATTTAATTTGTGAGCACTGGGAGTAGTGTGGGCATAGATATTTCTTAAGAGTGATTTTTGTCAGAACTTGAAAGTAAGAACAACATTCAGTTCAAATTTATGGTGGTAAATGTACAGTTGGGAATCTTATAATTATTAAAACATTCAGCTAGACTGCCTGTCCTTGAACAGCTGTACCTTGTAACAAAATACTTGAGAGGGAGGAACTAGTGATGATGCGTTTTGTGAATGTAGTTGGATCCTGCTGAAGAGTGGAGCATGCTTTGTTGGAAGTTAAATTCTCAGGTGAATTGAAGAAAATTCATTTTTTGAATGAGGAGTCTGTTTTCTGGATATCACCATTCTCTGTATGTTGAATCTATTGCAAGCTGATTTGAAGTTGTTGCCATAAGTTTATTTCGTGTCCATCTTTTCCTCATTGTTTTATTATTTTGAGGTTAGAAATGGCTCCAATCGGTGCAATATTAGAGTTAGTGAACAATTTAATACTCTCTACTATGGATAATACAGTCAAAATCAGCAAGGATTTTATCACCGATATTCATAGTTGTTTACAAGATGTACATGAAAAAATTGATTTTTTACAACTTGAATCACAGCTACAGCAAGAAGAGCTACATCAAAATAGACACCATTCTGAACCTGTTTCTGTTCAGAACATTGAGACAACCACCCATCAGCAGCATATTAATAATGGTACAGTTCATTCAAATAAAGCAGCAGTTCTATATACAGATGCAGAAACTCAATCTGCACTTCCCAAGCCCATCACCAGACCTTGGGAACAGCTTGTCCACAACAAGCACAGAACTGGTCTTGGATATGACAAGGATGTTGGCATTATGATTCAGGTGTTGTCCTTGATGGCAAACTCATTTAGGTGTTAAATCAAGAAGGACGCAGGAAATATGTTCAGCAAGTGCGTCCCCGCAGGTATACCATACAGAACCCGCGTCCAGGGACGCAGTCCAGCCGTTCAGGAGGTGCGTCCGCCCAGTGCACACATTTCAAGGCAGAGAAAAGCACGTGGGGGTTTCTTGTGTGGTATCTAGCCGACGGTTTTGTGTTTCTATGGTGTCGGCTCGTAGTATTGTTCCACGCTTTGGGGAGAAGCTTGCCTATATAAAGCAAAGGAGTTCATTTGGATTAAGCATCATCTTGGTTGAACATCTCTTGGTGAGATCTAGTCCAAATCTATAAGGGCAAATCTTCTAATGGACTACGATCTATATGGCGCATGATCAGATCTGTGGATCTGAGTGTTTGGGTTGGTTCTGAAGTCCTCTTATCTTCTATATCTGAAGGGACGCAGATTCAGTGAAGGGAAAGTGCGCCGGGACGCAGTACAGTAAAGACTCAGGTGCGTCTCTGAAGCGAAAGACGCGGCGCGATAGTGTTTCTGGGAGCGTCGGTCGCAGAAAAGCAAAAAGGAACAGTGCGTCTGCACGCAGAACAGCATAAGGTATACTGCGTCCAGTCGCTGGCCACAGAAAGAAAATATGCGTCCCTGTCTTAAGATGATCTGTTGACTGTATATTTCTGTTCATAAGGTGTTCTAGGGTGTTTATGTAATTACTGATCTGATATTTGTAGTAGACTGTATCTGTTGTATACTTGTTGATCATTTGATTCTTCATGAAAAGAAGTAGGGGGTTGTAGCTCCCTTCCAGGAGAAACTGGATAACGAGAAAGAGTTGTAGCTCTTTGCAGGTTGCAGCCTGCGTGCTGGTAAAGGACTGCACCAGTACAAAATCATTGTAAAAAGAATTTCTTGAAAGAAGATAGAGACATATTGCAGCAGGTGGTTTTTCTCCCGCATTGGGTTTCCACCTTACATCTTGTGTTCTTTGGTGTGACTGTCTATTTTCTTTATTCATGCTCATTGTTTTATGGTACTGATATGCAAGAATATTTCAAAAGATCAAATAAGGAAGATTTGGTAAATTGCTAGATAATACTGATTCACCCCCCCTCTCAGTATTATTTCCAACAATTGGTATCAGAGCAGGTCCTTCAGAAAAGCTTGATCGCTTGAAGGTAGATCGTTCATCATGAGCAACTACGAGAGAGAAGCATCAATCAGGCCACCCATCTTCGATGGGACACACTTCAATTATTGGAAGGTAAGAGTTACTGCATATCTTCAATCTCTTGGTACAGAAGTTTGGAACATTGTAGAATCAGGCTATGCCTTTCCTTCAGCTACTCCTACAGATCCAGCTGAGAAAAAGCAGTATGAAACAAATGCAAAAGCAGTCAGTACTCTATTAGGAAGTATATCTCAAACAGAGTTCATGAAGGTCATGCACTTCAAATCAGCAAAAGAGATATGGGACAAAATGATCACTAGCTATGAAGGAGATGAACAGGTAAAAGAAGCTAAACTTCAAACTCTCAGGATTCAATATGAGACTCTCAAGATGTATAATGATGAAAGTGTGGCTAATTATTTTCTTCGGGTAGATGAGATTGTTAATTGTATGAAAAATTTGGGTGAAGAAATAAAAGAGACTATAGTAGTTCAAAAGATCCTAAGATCTTTATCCCCCAAGTTTGAATCTAAAGTATCTGCAGTAGAAGAAAAGGAAAATCTCTGTGTTCTCACTATGTCTCAACTGCATGGAATTCTAACTGCTTATGAAATGAGAAAGGGAGGTCCATCAGACAGAAGGGAAGCTGCCTTTAAAGCATCAAGCAAAGAAGATCACTATGAAGCAAGTCATGTTCCAGAAGAAGAGGAAGAAGAATCAAATTTTGTCAGAAATCTTCAAAGGGGTTCTGGAAGGTTAAGAGGTAAGCTACCTTTCAAATGTTTTGCTTGTGGAAGAGTAGGTCATTATGCTGCAAAATGCTCTTATAAGGATAAAGGAAAGGAACCAGTTAGATGGAACAAGAAACAGAGTGCAAATAAGAAAAGCTACTACACCCATGAAGATAGTGATGGCTTATCAAACAGTGATGAAGATGAACAAGGTAACAAATATAGATTGTTAATGGCATTTGAAGATGATGATTATGAGGATGCTGTAGATGTGGATAACCTTTATGATGAAATTACTAGACTCAAGAGATGTATAGAAGAAAAGAACATGATTATTGATACTCTACAATTTCAGATTGATGAAAAGGAAAAACATCTTGAAAAATTAGAAGGTGAAATTGTTGGTCTTAGAAAAGAAATTGAGAAAACAAAAACTATTAATCTCAAGTTTGTCAAAGGATCTGAAACGTTGAATGAGATTATCAGTGTGCAGCGGTCTCCACTAAATAAGACAGGTCTGGGCTATAATGGAGAAACTTCTCAAGCATCCACTTCAAAAAGTTATCTTGATGCAGCAAGAAGAAATGAGCAAGAGCACAAGGAAGATCATCAGGTAAAGCAGGGACAAACGTCAAACAGAAACTATCAGGGGCAATCCAGCTTAAGGGTGAACAAAAGCCACAACCAGCCACAGGTAAAATCTTCCCAATTTGGTTCAAGAATAGATGAAAATAGAAATTACAATCAGTTGGCTGGTAGATTCAATAATCGCAGAAACTTCTTCAATGGACAATGCTTTTCTTGCCATAACTTTGGTCACAAAGCAGCTCAATGTGTTGCGTATAAAACAATCATGACTAGGGAAGCTCAAAAACAAAGAAGTATGACAGGGATTACAAAAAGGACCTATAACAATTTTTCAGCTCTTGAAAATGAAGTTGAATGCTCTATTTGCAATAATTTTGGACATGAAGATTTTGAATGCAGAAGCAGGTTTCCGGAAAGAAAGGTACAAGAACAAAAAAGGGAACAAACCTCAGGCACCAAAACATGGAAAATAAAGGAACCTCAAACAGAAAGATGTGGGATAGCATTCTATGCAGAAGGACAAGAAAATCTATGGTACATTGACAGTGGATGTTCAAAGCATATGACAGGTGATAAAGAAAAACTTGAATCTTATTCTAATTTAGAAAAGGGAAAGAAAGTCTCTTTTGGAAATGATACTCCTGCAACTATAAAAGGAAAAGGTATTGCTCCTTTAAAAGAAGATGTTAAGGCTGGAAATGTTTTGTTTGTTGATGGACTAAAGCATAATCTTCTAAGTGTAAGCCAGATGTGTGATCAAAGAACCGAGGTTATATTCAGATCAAATGGATGTCTTGTTCGTGATCTTGATACAGGTAAAACAGTTCTCAAAGGAAAAAGAACTCCAAATAATCTATACATATTTGATGAAGGACAACAACAATGCTATCTAAGCAAGGATGAAGAGCACTGGTTATGGCATCGAAGGTTGGGACATCTAAGCTTCTCACAAATAAGGAAAGCTTGCAAATATCAGGCAGTTCGCGATCTTCCAGATATCAAAATTCCTGACAACACCATATGCAGATCATGTCAGTTTGGAAAACAGACCAGAACTAACTTTCCAGAGAAAGAAGGATCAGCCAGCATGCCTCTTGAGCTAGTACATACAGATGTATGTGGACCATTCAGAAAAAGAACACCTAGAGGAGAGGAATACTTGATATTATTTATTGACGATTTCTCCAGGTTTGTTTGGTTAGGACTTATGAAGCACAAAGATGAAGCTTTCGAAAAATTCAAATCCTTCAAAGCTTTGGTTGAAAATGAATCAGGTCACAAGATTAAGTGCCTCAAATCCGACAGAGGTGGAGAATTTACTTCAAATGAATTTTTCGATTTCTGTGATGAACATGGGATAAGGAGAGAATTTTCTACAGCTAGAACTCCTCAGCAAAATGGAGTAGTGGAAAGAATGAACAGAACAATCCAGCAAATGGCTCGTGCTATGCTTGATGAATCAGGAACTCCTGCAACCTTCTGGGGTGAAGCTGCACATGCGGCAGTTATTATTCTCAACAAGACAAATGTCCGAGTGAACAGCACTCAAACTCCTCATGAGCTCTGGAGTGGTAAAACTCCTTCGGTAAAGCACTTCAAAATCTTTGGGAGCAAATGCTATATCAAGAATACTGAGGAGCAGCTTGGCAAACTTGATCCTAGAGCAGATGAAGGAATTCTTCTTGGCTACTCTCCACATAGCAAAGCATACAAATGCTACAATAAAAGACTTGGCAGAATTGTTGACAGCATTGATGTAGTGGTTGATGAGAAGGGATACATTCCTAGGCAAATACATCGTGAAGACATTGAAGAAGATGAAAGCTACCCTCAAAGACAGAATGATGAAGAAGAAGAACCGCAAGAACAATCTCAAGAAGGACCTCACGAAGAAGCAGAAGAAAGAACAAGAATAGAAGAAAAGACTCCATCCAGATATGTTCAAAAGAACCATCCAGAATCTCAGATCATGGGACAAAAAGAAGCAGGTATACAAACTAGAAGAACAGTTGCAGAGGCTTCAAGTTATTTGGCATTACTCTCCTCTACTGAACCACAAAATGTGAAAGAGGCATGCAAAGATGAATGTTGGGTGAAAGCAATGGATGAATAACTTGAGCAAATCGAAAAGAACAACACTTGGGAGCTGGTTCGTAGACCAAAGGATAAGAATGTTATCGGAACAAAATGGGTTTTCAAAAATAAATTGAATGAAAATGGAGAAGTAATTAGAAACAAAGCCAAACTTGTTTGTAAAGGGTATGCACAGCAAGAAGGAATAGACTTTGAAGAAACTTTTGCTCCTGTTGCAAGACTTGAGGCCATCCGAATGTTTCTTGCTCTCTCAAGTTGTCAGAACTTCAAAGTATTTCAAATGGATGTGAAATCAGCCTTTCTGAATGGAGACTTGGATGAAGAAGTGTACATTGAACAGCCAGATGGTTTCATTCTTGGAAACGATCCAAATCTTGTATGCCGATTAAAAAAGGCTCTCTATGGTCTCAAACAAGCTCCAAGGGCTTGGTACTACCGGTTGGACAAATATCTTCATCAACAAGGTTTTTCAAAAGGTTCAGCAGATAGCAATCTTTATATAAAAGTTGAAAATGACAAATTACTAATACTTGTTGTGTATGTAGATGACATTATTTTTGGCAGTAATGAAGAAGCTATGAGTCAAAGCTTTGCCTCGGTCATGCAGAAAGAATTTGAGATGTCCTTGCTAGGAGAACTGACATACTTCCTTGGTTTGCAAATCCAACAAAAGAAAGGAGGAATCCTTTTATCTCAAACCAAGTATCTCAAGCAGATTTTGAAGAAATATGGCATGGAAGATGCAAAACCAGTATGTACACCCATGGTCACAGGTTGTAGTCTCAGTGCAAATGACGAATCTGCAGCAGTACATCAACCAACCTACAGATCTATGATTGGAAGTCTACTATATTTGACAGGTACCCGACCAGACATTATGCATGCAGTTGGAATAGTTGGAAGGTTTCAGGCAAATCCAAAGGAGACTCATCTTCAAGCAGTGAAGAGAATCTTCAAATATCTTCAAGGGACTCAAAATTATGGCCTATGGTATCCTAGAGATACAGATCTCACTCTTCATGCTTATACAGATGCAGATTGGGCCGGAAGCGTGGATGACAGGAAAAGCACAAGTGGTGGTGCATTCTTTATGGGTCCCAGACTGGTATCTTGGTTCAGCAAGAAACAGAGTTCAATTGCCTTGTCTACAGCTGAAGCGGAATATGTTGCTGCTGCATCTTGTTGCACCCAACTTCTTTGGATGATGCAGACTTTGCAGGATTATCAAATCACTTGTACACCTCCTATTCCTATCTTATGTGACAACACAAGTGCAATCAGCATCTCAAAGAATCCGGTTATGCATTCAAAAACCAAGCACATACCAATCAAGTACCATTTTCTCCGGGAACAAGTACTTGAACAGAAGGTCAAGTTGGAGTATGTTCCTTCTAAGGAACAAGTTGCTGATATTTTCACCAAACCATTGCCCAGGGACACTTTTGAATACCTCAGGCAAAAGCTGGGGGTTGTTGATGCATCATCTCACTGTTGATCATCTTCCTATTGATGGTATAGGCTCAGGGGGAGCACATAATGCATTGTTGGCATTATGGAGAAGGAGATCTTGGAAATAGCTGCAATATGTCTCTGTCTCCTTCATGATGGATTTCTGGTTACAGATCTGGAGAAGCATGAGCATAGGGGGAGCATACCCTTTGCCCTTGATGTCAAAGGGGGAGAATGATGAAGCTGAAGATTATGTAAGCTGAAGATTATGTGGTTGCCATCAAGTCCAAAGGGGGAGTTTGTTGGCATTATGATTCAGGTGTTGTCCTTGATGGCAAACTCATTTAGGTGTTAAATCAAGAAGGACGCAGGAAATATGTTCAGCAAGTGCGTCCCCGCAGGTATACCATACAGAACCCGCGTCCAGGGATGCAGTCCAGCCGTTTAGGAGGTGCGTCCGCCCAGTGCACACATTTCAAGGCAGAGAAAAGCACGTGGGGGTTTCTTGTGTGGTATCTAGCCGACGATTTTGTGTTTCTATGGTGTCGGCTCGTAGTATTGTTCCACGCTTTGGGGAGAAGCTTGCCTATATAAAGCAAAGGAGTTCATTTGGATTAAGCATCATCTTGGTTGAACATCTCTTGGTGAGATCTAGTCCAAATCTATAAGGGCAAATCTTCTAATGGACTACGATCTATATGGCGCATGATCAGATCTGTGGATCTGAGTGTTTGGGTTGGTTCTGAAGTCCTCTTATCCTCTATATCTGAAGGGACGCAGATTCAGTGAAGGGAAAGTGCGCCGGGACGCAGTACAGTAAAGACTCAGGTGCGTCTCTGAAGCGAAAGACGTGGCGCGATAGTGTTTCTGGGAGCGTCGGTCGCAGAAAAGCAAAAAGGAACAGTGCGTCTGCACGTAGAACAGCATAAGGTATACTGCGTCCAGTCGCTGGCCATAGAAAGAAAATATGCGTCCCTGTCTTAAGATGATCTGTTGACTGTATATTTCTGTTCATAAGGTGTTCTGGGGTGTTTATGTAATTACTGATCTGATATCTGTAGTAGACTGTATCTGTTGTATACTTGTTGATCATTTGATTCTTCATGAAAAGAAGTAGGGGGTTGTAGCTCCCTTCTAGGAGAAACTGGATAACGAGAAAGAGTTGTAGCTCTTTGCAGGTTGCAGCCTGCGTGCTGGTAAAGGACTGCACCAGTACAAAATCATTGTAAAAAGAATTTCTTGAAAGAAGATAGAGACATATTGCAGCAGGTGGTTTTTCTCCCGCATTGGGTTTCCACCTTACATCTTGTGTTCTTTGGTGTGACTATCTATTTTCTTTATTCATGCTCATTGTTTTATGGTACTGATATGCAAGAATATTTCAAAAGATCAAATAAGGAAGATTTGGTAAATTGCTAGATAATACTGATTCACCCCCCCTCTCAGTATTATTTCCAACAAAGGACTTGTCCTTTCATATTCCAGACTATGCCAAGCCCATTCAGTTTCAGAGTGCTGGATTCATTTATGACAGTTCACCTGCTCCTCATGACAGTTCAGCTTCAGCTGTTCCAGATTCTGCCCCTCTTCCACAGCAACAACAACAACAAAAACAACAGATCGTGAAATGCCAACACTGTGATCGAGTTGGCCATATGAAAGATCACTGTTTTGATCTTCATCCATGTGAGCACTGTCATAAAACCAGCCATTCTTCACACAGGTGCTTCAAAAACAAACGTCCTGCAAGAACAAAGATTCATCTTGGATGGATCGCTTCTTGGCAATGGGCATCAACAGCCAAGAAGATATTCCAAACACATGTCAGAACTTGTTCCAGAGTACTGAACAGTCTTGCAGTTGAGTTTTCTCCATCTTCTCACCTTGTATCTGACAGGGGGGGAAATGATGGTCATCTACAAGCTTCAAAGTCACATCAAGCGAGCCTGAGCCACAACCTGCCACACCAGTTTCAGAGTTGCAGCCAGAGACAAAGATGCCCGTGATCACAGATTGAGAACACTTCCTCTAGCAGAAGGCACCAGCTTCTTGCCAGTTTTGGAAGAGTTCCAGGAATTGCATTAAGCATTCCAGAGTTGTTGGTTATCCTTAAACCATCACAGGTTGAGACTTCCCTTTTCAGGTTGAAGTTTTACCTTTTATGCGGGGTGAGACCTCCCTTTTATGGTTGAAGGTTTCCCTCTTTAAAACAATAGGATCACTTCCTCTAGCAGAAAACTTCAGTTTCTTGCCAGTTTTGGAAGAGTTCCGGGAACTGCACTAAGCGTTCTAGTGTTGGTGGTCATCCTTAAACCACCGCCCTTTTTTACCAACATTTCATAGAGCACATTCAGCCTAGTGCTTCCATGCATTTTTTGCACATTTTGTATTACAGCTCTCTTCTTGGACTCATACATAACCCTTCGGATTAAGGGGGGGAATGTTGGACACCTAATCCTAAAGGGTTAGCGTGGAAGTTGAATGGACAAAGCAGTCCAAGAGACCTTGGGATCTGAATCCCAAGAGTCACATATGTGTACTATAAATGTATATCTATTGTTAATAAAAACGTACTCACTGATTTATCTTTCTCATATCTGTCTTGCTATCCATGTGAGTATAACAACTATTCTCAACCTCTGTGGTTCAAAATGCTGTGATTCCTCTGCAATCAAATCAACCTCCAGATGATACTGAAGTTGACCCTTCGCGTTCCTCTTCATTTGTTTCTCCCTCCCCTTCTTCCTCTTCGCTTGGTGAAAGTAGTGATGCCAGTAACCAGGTGGCTGAGAAGAAGAAGAAAGGGAAGGAGAAGAAGAAGAAGCCAGTTCAACAAGGGGGCAACCAAGCAACCATTACTTTGAATGCATCATCTGGTGAAAATCCACACATTAAACTTCCCAAACCCAAATTTCCTTGCATAATTTGTAGAGGAGACCATTTTCATCGAGATTGTCCTTGCTTTCCTCGGATCTTGAGAGAATGGTCTCCCCGTTTGCACCACCTGGTGTCATCAACCTCTGGTGATCATGTTGGTAGCACACCATCAACTAGTGATAGTAAAGTTCAGGGATAGAAAGGAAAGGTAAAAGTTCCATGTAGGTTATGAGAAGGAAATCATTCCATTCACCGTTGTCCTTTCTTGTATGAAGCCAAAAGAGTGTCGGATAACTGTCTTGCTTCACCACAGTGACTTCCATTTGGCTACAAGAAACTCTCCCCAAGTCCTTTACTAGATGAAAAACCGACTAACTTAAATCAACCATCGATGGAAAACACTCTCTTTGAAAGTGAATCTTATGAGTCTATACCCGACCAAAGTCAATAGGTCGAGGTGACAGCTTATCCAATTTCACCCTCAGACAATTGTACCCTTCCCGAAGAGAGTGAGAATGATACTGTTCAAATTCTTTTTGTTACTTCAGATTCCAATTAACTTGGGGGCAATCCACCTATTCCTTCACTACAGGAGGAAGACCCCCCAGTTCTCGTAACTCAAGAGGTTAATTCACCAATTTATTTGGTACCCCCTCTAAATAGTCTAGTCATTTCCTTTGATTGGAATCGACTAGCAAGATCTTGCCTTCCTTCTTATGTACCTTTCCAGATCATAGTACAAATTTATAAAATGATCGTGTCTAGCACTATCATATATGAAGGTGCATCAGTGAGTATCCCTTCCTCAACTGCTTGGAAAGCGCTTGGTTCGCCATCGCTTATGCCTATTACGTAGAATTTGTTAGGCTCTAACAAAAGAACCAGTCGACCGGTAGGGATCCTTCCTAAGTTACCAATCACTTTGGGAGGGAAAACTGTTCATCTGAACGTGATGATAGTCCTAGGACCGTTAGATTACAATTTACTCCTTGGACGTGACTATGTTTATAACATGGAAGCTATTGTTTCAACACTCTTCCCAGTGATGTGTTTCCCACATGAAGGAAAAATTGTCACCATTGAACAGCTTTCATTTCTCAGTCCAAGCATATCTCCTAGTCAATAATCATCCCTAAATGGTCCTTTTACATCAGCGGTATCACTTGAACCTAAATTCCATCCACCTGAGAACCATGAGTATTCTGGTGAATGTAACGAAGCTTAGGGGGCATGCACCCTTGTATATTCTATATGCACCTAGTTGTAAAGATAAGTTTCCCTTTAGGTTATGTGATTGGTC